>CM068372.1:367854757-368232257 GCA_034769895.1 Magicicada septendecula | reverse complement strand
ACGATGAAGGGTTTTCGAGGATCAGTCAAAAAAGTATAGGCCTAACACAAATTTAAAATTATTTGTGTGAGTGACGTTTCGACAATATTTATTGCCATCATCATACAAGAGAAAATGTGAAACATAACAGATATCAAACTCCAATTCAGCGTCACTACAATAAGATCCTTTATTACGTAAATATTTCATACACAATTTAAACACTTTTTTTTTGCCGAAAACGAAAAGTAAAACCCACTGAGTGGTTTACTGTCTACAGCATACTTGTGTAATATTGTTAGCGACGGTTCTAAAACGTCAACAAGACACTGTATTTTTTGTAACTGCTGTATACTCTTAAACAAATACCATTAGAGGCGTGTTCACATGTGAATTATTTACTAAGAAGAAAAGAAATATATGTTTAAAAACATATGAGAAGTCCCCCAAATGAGGCATGCAGCAGTCGCTGTGCTGGATTGGATGCAGTTGTTGTTGTGTGTGACCTAGAGTTTGGCGTTGTCGGATGGGGCGGACGGGTACATATGGTCAGACCAGAGGGTGGAAAGCGAGAGCGTTTTTTAAAAAAAGCTTTACACAAGCAAGCAAGAGAGCCAGCCGCTCCGTTCTTTCAATCAGAAAGAAAAAATGCTTGCGAGAGAAAGACAGAGTAAAAAAAGACAAGGAGAGAAAATATAGAAGAAAGAGAGAGGGTAAGTGACTGAATGAGAAAGCCAGAGTGAGATAGCGAACGAATGTTAGTGGTATTAGACAGAGAAAGAACACAACCAGTTTTTCTCCCCTTCTTAATTCCCTAACAAACCTCCCTTCCTCCCTTCCGCGGACGGACAAAAAAGTTGTTGGGTCTTTTTCCGTTCAACCGAGTCACACAGCGTCTTCTTCCACTGTGTGCAGCGTAGTACAGACGGGGGAGAAAAACTACCCCACTTTCACACAATAATAATCATCCCCACCAGAGAGCGACAAAAAAATGTAATATCCATCTCAAAAATGTCAAACACTGGCCAAAACCGACACGTTGAAATAGCCCATAACTTTTTTTTGTTAACGTTTTTTTGTTTTTGTTTAGCGCCTACTGTCGCAGTATTTTATAAGGGTAAAGTTTCTGTTGTTTTTTGTGTTTGTACGCACGCGTGCCAGTGTTTGTTTGTTTGTTTGTTTTTGCTTGACCATATCTAAAGTGTGAACAACCATCATTACTACTACCGCTTACCGGGTTGCTTCCTTCCTGGGTTTTTTGTAGCTGCACTGACCGCAGACGGTTTTTTGTGTCTTCTTCGGCTTTTCATATACTTCTTCACCGATTTCCGTCTTTTCTTTTTAGCGACACTAAGTAACAACCCCCTCCCCCAACGCACACATTTTTTCCATTTTACTTTATAAAAATACATCGCACAATTCTTATTCCATCTTCAGTTCCCCAACCATCGTCCGTCCGTAATCCCCAAATCGTGTTCGTTTTTCCATTCCCGGACCTACCGTGATCTCCGTTAAAGGCTATTCCAGGAGACTTACCGTTTCGTCTCTTCTATTACGGCGATGCTCTTAAGAATGACACTAACATGGCTTTCTGTAAGAGGTATGTACAGATTGAAGAAAAATCTAGTTATCAGTAATTTTGAGAACTTTACTGAAGATCTGAACCTGAAAAAGCAGATACGCATTAGCATAAAGAGTAACAATATAAAATACGCTACTTTGGCAGATGCTGTGTTTTCAATGTAATCTTGAGTTTAACTTTGGGATATTAAGTAGTCGGAGATAATCCAACCCGAGCCCGGGAATATATCGGGTACCGTTAAGACTTCCAGGCTGTTGGGCCGTGATCGATTGGTTAATTGTAATGTAATTTTTTTCCCCCACTAAACGTTTCACTAAGTTATCGAAAGCCCTCTTCAGTAGTAAAATATGTTGATGCGAGATGGCATGCCGAACGTACCCCAAGCTAACGTAAAAGCTTTTTATTTATTTATCAGAAAATGGCCGATTGTTATGTTTTTCTATTCGCGACATCACCTACTTATTACCACCAGACATTGCATTTAGTTTCCGGCTATTCAAATAAAACATATGAATCCTTCTATTTTCTTATGTACAATATAAATAAACCACGTAGTCTACGTTAATCAGATATTTAACATTTAACTTGTTAAGTGGAATAACATGATTCATTTTTAAATTTTCTGTAATGTATTCGAATACCTAGATTTTTTGACATTAATATTCACAGTAATATGAGTTCACAGTAATATTCACTGAGCGAAGCGAGTTCTCAGTTTTTACGTGTCCGTTTGGCATTTCTCTGTCAATCTATTTGAACTCATCAACCGATTGTTGTAACATTTGGCATGCGTAGAACTCCATTACAGAACGCCATTGTTTTTGAGATTGATCCCTCCAAAATAGGTGCGTGGGAGGCAACAATTGTGGTAAAAAATATGGGGGGTCAAAATTGTAAAAATCTCGTAAAATCCCATATGGGGTATACAAATAAAGTGAATTTAAACCACAATCTGAAAATAGTGTTGATTTTTTAAAATTTCAAATTTTTTGACGTCAGGGCCAAAAGAAGAGATAAAAATTTTGAAAAATTGTGAAAATCCACGCAAGGTGTCAGACTATAAGGAATTATAACCCAAATCCGGATGTTTAGAATTTTTAGTGTTTATTGTATGATTGTGTGCTCTACAATTGTTATATTAGGCCTACTAAAGAAATAGTAGATAAATCGGGATTTTTGTAATTTTTCCCATAACTGAAAAATTATTTGGTCTTCAATCTTCTGGTGCAATGATACAATGTTTAAATCGGGTCTAATATCCTCGTTCCGTCTGTTCTCTCTTGGATCGGGGACAGAACGAGGATATTAGACGCTATTTAAACATTGTATCATTGTACCAGAAGATTGAAGACCACAGAAGGAGATGGTGTGAACACTTGAATCGCATGCCTGATATTTGTCTACCTGTGGCTGCCATGGGTTATCACCCTACTGGGAAGAGAGATGTCGGTAGACCGAAGAAGAGATGGGTTCCGGAACAGGCCTAAGGCCTAGTCCATGGAATGGTGATGATGATGATGAAAAATTATTTAATATCAAAATTTATGTAATAATGAATGTTCTGTGTTCAAAATAGTAAGCAAGTTCTTCAGCTCAGGAAGCATAGTAGTATAACACAACCAAAAACCACACGCACTGTTATTTTAGTAAATATGAAGTCCGGTAATTTCCTTCGGCAATACTTTAAATAGAAGGCACACGTTCCTGTAAACTGTGTTTCTTTTTGTTTAGTCTACTAAATACTACGAGGAAAGCATCTTCAGTTGGCTGAAAAGCTAAACTAAAAAGTGTGAATTTCGGGTGTACTTGAAAATCTAACATACAGTAGTGTGTGTACGACCTTGGCGGCTCCGTTTGACACTAATAATCTATTATTTATGACTCTCAAACAGCAGTTGGCATAACACAGTGTCTATAATAGAGTCTTGGCTGCTGTATTTTATATTCAAACAACTCGTGGCGAAAACTCGTTTCGTCATTTTTTATGCGTGTTTTTACGTAATGTACGAGCACGTGGGTGCGTGTACGTTCGTGTTACGTTTACTATTGATTTTATTAGTTACCACAAGGCATTAGCTCTTATTTTAGAGTGTACGCGTCGCTTTGTCTGGAAGCCAAATGTTGACTTCGATATCAGCAGTCCTGGATGGTTGGTTAGTTGACTTTTGGAAATTTTAAATTTTATTTCTAATTCAACTCTCTTTTTAAGTGTATTGTTGTTGTTGTTGTTGTTGTTGTTCTTCTTCTTCTTCTTCTTCTTCTTCTTCTTCTTCTTCTTCTTCTTCTTCTTCTTCTTCTTCTTCTTCTTCTTCGTCGTCGTCGTCGTCGTCTTCTTCTTCTTCTTCTTCTTCTTCTTCTTCTTCTTCTTCTTCTTCTTCTTCTTCTACTTCTACTTCTTCTTCTTATCCTGCTCGTCCTCCCCCTTCTTTATTTATTATTTTTCTTTCTCTTTATCTCTTTCTTTAGTAAACCGACCAGTCAGTTAATCCTATTGAATAGGCTATAAAACCAACATGGCTTTTGAAACGCTAATTACAAAAAAAGATAGGTAATTGTGTTTCATTTTAGTAAAAAAAAATATTAACACACTGATTAGTGTGTGTGTGTGTGTGTGTGTGTGTGTGTGTGATAGGGCGAGCGAAAAGGGAAACAAGGGAGGGGGAGAGGGAGAGTGAATGTGCACGCGCCCGTACGTTTTCACTTTATCCCGGTTGTAATACTGTTTTTCTCCGAAGTTTTGACACCTTCGTAGATACATTCTTATTCTCTGGATATTCTACAGTCTATGTTTACAGAAGGAATCAAAACAAGGATCATAAAGCAAAACCCACAAAGATATATTCAACCACAATGTACTTCTGAAACAACTAACGCATACAGATACGCGCGTGCGCGCGCCCAGAATATTGTGAGGTCGTGTGAGTAGTCCTCTTTACAAGTTTATGAATTCAATTATCATCATCATCACCTGTTCCATTATATAAGAGAGAGAGAGAGAGAGAGAGTGAGGGAGTGCGAGTGGGGAGGGGGGCAGTGTCAAATATCTAACGACTTCTCTAGTTTATTTCGTAGCATAATTTTTGTAACTTATTTTCTTTGTAGGTTTTTTTATTTGCGTGGGTAATTCTTTTGTTTTTTTTTAAGTTGTCTCACACCTTCTTTTTATTTTTTATGCTTCGTTTCTTTTTCAACATCTGTTCGTCTCACTTCTTTATATAGCTGGGTGTAGGGAAAGTAATATACATCGCTTGTTATTCCCCTAAAAAGTAAACATAAGAGATATACATAACAGGTATAAATTAGATAGGCCTATACGATATAAGTAAATACAAGAAAGTACGAAAACATCGTTTAAAAAATTCTCCTCGTTTTTGGTTATAATGTGGTGGAGTTTTTTTTTTAGCTTAGATTAGAAACATAGTAATAATTGTAAAAAACTGCAGGCACGGTTAATTGACAGGTAATCCGTTACGTGTGAAAATGTAATTTGACAAATTATATTTGACAAATCGACATCGTTTGTCGATTTTGTTAGTCTTATCCTTTCAGTCAAATACAAATTTGATATTGATTAATGACTGATTTGCGATTGTCGCTCAGTTCAAAGGGAACAAAAAGGCTGTACACGAAAAAACGTGCACACTCAGGACGTTGCCAACTTAACGTGTGGCTATGATCTTCTTACAATATCGAGGTGGCACTGTTCGATACAAATGATTTTATAATAGATTACATTGTGAAAAGGGTTGGTTTGCAAACTGGGGCAGATTAAACTGGGGTATGTAGGTATCGCCTGGCACAGGCACGCATGACTTTTTTGTTGTAACCAGATACAGAATAGTTTTTTGCAATCGATGTTGTTGTGGTTGATGTAACAAACCCGCGGCGAGGTGTGTTCTACTGATTTATTGATAATAATTACTTTGTAGTGGTAGGCCTGTTGGTGTTTGCTTAAATCCCATTGTTCGGCTGTGCTTTATATCTTATGTTTGGATGAACTGGAAATATACGTTTAGTATCGACATTAATAGGCCTTAATGTTTGTGTATGTATTAGATTTCCGGTGTAGGTTATGTTGCTCTCAGATGCTCACACACAAAAGGCAAGGTTTTATCACATTTTAACGGCTAAAATGCGCTGAGCTGCACTATTTTGAACAAAATTCCTATTTTTCTACTATTTATATATATACATATTATATTTAATTTTTAAATGAATTTACCTCAAGATATTTCTTTCCTTATTAGGAACATGTTTCGGGTACCATTTTGTACCCATCCTCGGCCATCCTCAGTTATATATATATATATATATATATATAAAACAATTGTAGAGCACACAATCGTACAATAAACGCAAAAAATTCGAAACATTCCGATTTGGTTTACTGTTCCTTTTAGTCTGACGTCCAGCTGGTTTTTTCACAATTTTTTTCCAAAATATAGATCTCTTTTTGAGACCACAAATTTTAAAACTCCCAAACCATAACATTATAGTCAGAAGTTAGTTAAAATTCATTTAATTCGATAGCGAACATGAATTTTAGGAATTTATCAAACTATTCACCCACTTTTTGGGCCGTGAAGTCCAAAAATTTAGAAATGTTCAATAAAGAATACCTTATGCCGATTGTGGTTTAAATTCCCTTTAATTTGATACCCCACATGGACTTTTTCGATTTTTTCACAATTTTAACTCCTCTCACAGTTTTCCTCCCTTCGCCATATTTTTGGAGGGATCAATCTCAAGAACGGTAAGGAAAAAGTATGGGCACGGATGCTAGGTGTACAAAAATCAGTGGATGCGTTCAAAACTTATCACGAGATATTCCCCAAACAAGAAGATAGATGCAGTGATGATAGACAGACAATAAAACAAACAAATTGCAAAAGGTCGAGTCAAAACTGAGGCCTTGCACAATTTTGTGAAGCCACAGCCGTCGGACTCTGCTCTGACATTTGGTAGTTCGTATATGGAGTCCAAAGGCTTCCAAACCTTTAAGAGACTGTTTGCATAATCGAATCAGCCATCAGTAAACAAGAATGGACCAACTGCAATCACTAAACTAGCAGATATTCTGTAGTGCCTGCAGAATACTATATACTATGTCTGCATAGTATTATGAATACTATATATGTACTCATTTCTTAAAGTTTTCATACTTCACCCTTTGAAGCTGTTTGTAGGAAAGCAAAAATTAGTATAATGTGTGTAGAAAGAATCTCGCAAATAGAAACAAAGAGTGCTTACGGAAAGAATCGATACATATAGAACAACTAGTAGAATAATTAATAAAAAAACTATGAAAAGATACGAAGTGAAATTAACAAGTAATGACAACACTCATAATATATTCATGCGACACTGGAAACCCTAAAACCTAAAACAGTTGATCTGATTCAAACGGTTCTTAAGGAAAATGATGTTTTAGGTTAAACTTAAAACTGCATGAAGCATAACTGACTATCGAAAAGAAAATGAATAGCATTCACAGCAAAGTGTGTACGAATAGACAGAAGAAAAGTGAAACCACGATACTATGGACGAGACTTTTCTGCTCTCCTTCATCATCATCATCATCATTATCATCATCATCATCAGCTTCTTCTTCTTCTTCTTCTTCTTCTTCTTCTTCTTCTTCTTCTTCTTCTTCTTCTTCTTCTTCTTCTTCTTCTTCTTCTTCTTCTTCCTTATTATTTCAATCGTCGATCACTAACTCTCTTTTTCAGTAACACTTTTGATATAGTTTTTCCATGTCAAAGTTAGTGAATTCTAGTTTTATTTTGCGTCATCCATTCTGTTTACATGGCTGTACCATTTTAACACCTTTTTGTTTTCTACGGTCTTCGTAATGGAACATGTTACTCCCATCTCTTTCCATACTTCTTCAATTTGGATTTTACTTCTTTGTGTTAGTTGTCTACTATAGTCTGTACAAACCTTAGACAAAAGCATTGGCTTAAATTGCAATATTTTCCATGAGCGATGTTGCCACGTCGTACTTTACTCCCACACCCACTCGATGAGCGTTGTTGCCACGTCGTACTTACTCCCACTCCCACTCTATGAGCGATGTTGCCACGTAGTACTTTACTCCCACTCCCATTCTATGAACGATGTTGCCACGTCGTACTTTACTCCCACTCTATGAGCGTTGTTGCCACGTCGTACTTTACTCCCACTCCCACTCTATGAGCGATGTTGCCACATCGTGCTTTATTCCCACTCCCACTCTATGAGCGATGTTCCCACGTCGTACTTTACTCCCACTCTATGAGCGTTGTTGCCACGTCGTACTTTACTCCCACTCCCACTCTATGAGCGATGTTGCCACGTCGTACTTTACTCCCACTCTATGATCGTTGTTGCCACGTCGTGCTTTACTCCCACTCCCACTTGTTTATTCATTGGTTATGACTAATGAATAACGTCAATTGAACATAATACATGACGTTGTATGTTTGGTAGGGTGACAGCGTATTATTCAGTAACTGCAGCTTGTCGCCGCCAATGAAGCAGACACGTGTTGTGCCGTTGGTATTTTCCTATCAAGGTGCAGGCCTTTGTTTAAGCGATATAAAAATGTGTCAACAATTCGGCTGAACAGGCAAAGATAAAAGATTCATTAAAGATGATAAGAGTTGCTTTGACAGCTAACGTTAACGGTTTCAGCGATTTAAAAGTAAACAGATGTCTGCTTCATTGTTAAATGATCACACACGAGCGTTTAACTTACTGGCAACTACCGCTCACTGTTTCGTGCGGATGTGTTTAAACATCGCTGCGTGCATGTAATATGAGAGAGAGAGAGAGAGAGAGAGAGAGAGAGAGAGAGAGAGAGAGAGAGAGAGAGAGAGAGAGAGAGAGAGAGAGAGAGAGGGAGCGAGGGAGGGGGTGTTAATGAGTAAAACAGAGAGGGGGATGTCTGTTAGGCGCGCGCAGTGCCTCGACCACAATGCAATAATAGTAGTAGTAGTAGTTGTTGTAGTAGTAGTAGTAGCTGTTGTTGTTCTTATTCTTATTGTTTTCGCACGTAATCCAACTTTACGGTTCTTATTTTATTCCTTACTCTATCGACATTCGCCATACTTGAGCTCCACACAAAACAACGTTATATAATATTTATGTTCTGGGACATATTTTCATATTTCCACTTATCCAATACTATCCCAACTAGAACTAGCTTTAGTACCTTGTTTATCACGAGCTATCATTATGTCATTATCTGTGTAGCGAGATTAATACCAAAGCAACTTACACGAGGTGGTATCGGAAGGAAGACGACTAGAAAGTCGGAAGAGAAGACAAGAAACGACGCGACGTTCTGTGGGCGATACCAGCGACCTCGTAAAGACGGAAAGCATAAATGCAGCGTAATGTCTTGTAAACATCCCGAATGGCTTGTACGCACGCGCATAAAATAAAGTACAAACTATATTCATATAAAAAGGCGACTTCGTTATAAAATATGATGAAATAAAAGATACGGTTTTTGACAATCGCCAGAACGAGTGCAGGCGTCTGAAACAGCTGGAAACCTGCTGCTGGGGATACCAACGATGTAGACTTTCAACGGTACAGTCGGTTTACAAAAAAAATTGTCTATGTACACCGTTCTTAGTCGTTCGGGTAATGTTTTGTTTAGAAAAAATAATGGCGTACTTGTCAGTTTAAAATGTATTCTAGAAATATTGTTTTATAAACTTATAGTTAATGTTATTACTGTTACTACCACCACCACAACAACAACAACTACTACTACTGCTACTACTATTACTGTTGCTGCTGCTACTGCTACTTTTTTTTTTTTTTTTTTTTTTTTTTTTAGGAAAAATGCATTATGCAGTCTCCCAGTGTGTGGGACTCGCACCCACCAAAAAACCTCCACTTTACAGGCAGGGAACCCCCCCTGGACAACTATTCCTTTGGCTTCAGGGTGGCACCTCGTATTGCGCCTACTAGGCTCCTACAGCTTTATCTATATCATCGACCTGTGAGAGGGTCCAGTTCAGGCTTCTTCTGCCGCAGGACCATCCTCACGAAGGTCACAACCATGTCCCAGTTCTCTTTTCTGTTGAGCATGACGCCTATGATGTTATCAGGCGTCATGGGGCCAATCTCCGATTCCAGTCCTCGCCTCTCCAGCACCCACCGTTGACACTCGAAGAAAGTATGATAAGCGTCATCAGAGTCTGAGTCGCCATACACGCACGACGGATCCTCCATCTTACCCATCCTTCGCAGGTATGTACAGAAATAACAATGCCCTGTTAGGAATTGAGTAAGGTAATAATCTACCTCGCCGTGCGTTCTGTCCACCCATTCAGGGAGGTTCCCAATCAGCCTCGCCGTCCACCTAGCTCGATTCTCCTGCTCCCACCGTAGTTCCCAGCTCCGCATGGAGTGTGCCCTGGCCACTGCTCTTACTTCTACAAACCCCAAGTCTTCCTTGGTCGTGTAGACCCTCCTCCTCTCCTCAGCCATCAGATCTATTGGCATTACTCCAGCGACGACACCGTTCTGTAGGAGCTTGCAATCCGAAGTGCTCCTCTTCGTTGTACCGCGGCCATCTGCTTGCGGTATTTTTCTTGCTTCAGTGCGTCGGCCCAGACCTCGCATCCGTAGAGGAGGAGAATCGAGTTGGTCACCGACATCAGCAGTCGCCGTCTTCCTGCTGCTGGGCCTCCTACATTTACCATTAGCCTGCTCAGCGCAGCAACGACCTTAGCGGCTTTCTCCGAGGAACATCGAATTTGCTCCCAGTAGGAAAGCTTAGTATCCAGGTGCACCCCTAGATACTTCACCGCTGGCTTTGATGTTATCGCCTTTTCCCCCACCACGAACTGTGTGATTGTGGGTATACGTCGTCGAGTGAGCAGCACAATCTCTGTCTTCTCCGTCGCAAGGCTCAGACCGTGTTCTTCCATCCAGATGCGGACCCTGCGCATGACCTGATTCAGCATGCGCTGCGCCTCCTCTGCGTTTCTCGCGGTGATCACGGCAGCTACGTCATCAGCATATGCTACCAGAAAGGTATCATCTGGCATCTCCATCCGGAGGATTCCATCATAGAAGGCATTCCACAAGGCGGGGCCCAAGATAGAGCCCTGAGATACGCCTCCTGTTATTTCTCTGCTGCGTGGCCCATCTGCTGTGTCGTTTCGGAGCTCCCTGTCCCTCAGGTAACTTCGTATTATCCGGAGCAGGTAGTCCGGCGCTTGAAAGACGTCCTCCAAAGCCGCTAGCAAGTCTGTCCACCTGGCCGAATTAAAGGCGTTGCGTACGTCCAGTGTAGCGAGTAGCACCGTCCTTCTGGAGAAGTGATTACCCCGCTGGGTCACCTGGACGGCATTCAAGATCTCCTGTATGGCTCCAATGGTGGATCTGGCCGTTCTGAACCCGTACTGCCTCGCTGACAGATCTCCCGCATCCCGAATTGCCGCTACTAGGCGAGGCCTGAGTAGACGTTCCAGTAGTTTCCCCGCCGTGTCCAGCATACAAAGAGGTCTGTATGCCGACGGGGAATTCGGGCCGCCCTTCCCTTTGCCGACTAAGACTAGTCTCTGGATCTTCCACCTCTTCGGAAAGACTCCGTCTTTGAGCCAGCGGTTCTACATATTAAGTAGCACCTGGAGGCAGGATCTAGCGACCACCCTCAGCACTTCCGCAGGTATACCATCCGGCCCTGGTGCCTACTTGTTGCGCAGGGAGCTAGCAGCTAGTGATAGCTCGTCCTCGCTGAAAATCGGGACGTCTTCCAATGGGCCTGGATATTCCTCACGATCCCTCAGTGGGCGACGAGGAAATAGACCGTCCACGATGAAGCGCATCCGATTTTCGTCCATCCTTGGGCTACGAGGCCGGGCTCCAAGCCTGCTCATTACAAGCCTGTACCCCAGACCCCAGGGATCAGAATCTAGATCACTCCTGAGGGTCTCCCACTTGAGCCGCTTGCTTCTGTTGATGGCCTCCTTCAGTCTTTTTCTGGCGAGCCGATATTCGTCTTGCGCTTCGGCTGCTGCAATCGCGTTTCTCCGTCTGTTTATGGTCGTCATGCGACGCGAGCGCAAGCAACGTCTCCTGAGGTCAGCAATCTCGTCTGTCCACCAGTACGCCACTGTCTTCCCCCCGCGGCATCTCGCTCTCCTGTGCTACTACTGTTACTACTACCAATAGTACTACTATTACTGCTACTGTTGCTGCTACTAATGTTATTGTTGCTATTATTATTTTTATTTGAATCCCGCATCGAATTCTGTCGCGCTAACCCCTTGGGGGAAAACATGGATGCGGGACTCTTATTTTCTTTCGTGAATGTGTCCAACAGTGTTGTATTTATAGCATATAAAACTCGATGGGCAAATATTTTATATCTTCTTCTTCTTCTTCCTCGTCCTCACATTAAGCTTCAGATTTGTTGCATACAGTCTTCAGTGCTGTGTCTTTCTGTCGTTATTTTGAACGACCTAATTCCTTTTATCCCATGTGTTACCGATCTATATTCTTCTTGACTAATGTGTTTCTTCCATGCGACAAATATGTTCATTGGAGTAATTTCCCTGCTCAGCTTTTTCCAACTGTTTGTAGATTCTGTTTTTCATTTCATTTATAATTATGGCTCTTCTGACTTTGTCTGTTAGCACTGTCTGTCAACTCCCTTGTCTATCTAGTTTTTTGTTACTTCTCTAAACTCACTGAGTACTGGTCTCGTAACATCTGTATAGGATATTGTTGTGTTCATTTTAATTCTTATATTTTTCTTAGCTTTTTACAACTTCGTGTAGTAGTTTTAAGTAGCTCCCGATTTTGGTTGAAATTATCGAGTGTGCTCGTGTATAACCTGGTGTAGTTACTTTTTTGACGTATAAGCCATTAATGTTAATTATAATGTGAAAGTCGCAACTTAGGATCTGCTTAAGACATGAATTCCGTGTTGGCAATGATTCTATATGTTTTGTGCTGCAGGGTAACAATACTACATCGAAACATGTATCAACTGTGAAGGTATACCTTCGCTTGCCCGTCATAAACAACAGTGATGTGTGTGCGCGCGCGCGCGGTAGAGAACTCGCACGTACAAGTATGCAATTAAAAAGTGCAAGACCTATGCATATCGGTTGGCGATCGACAGCCCCGCTCAAAGTACATTTCCTCTTTGTTAGACTGACGGCCATTGCATTCCACTAATTAACTCCAATACGTTCTGCTGTTCACTTGTATAATTAAATAATCACGTGAGTCGGTGCGAGCGCGCGCTCTAACTGGTGGAGAAGAAGGAGAGTGTCTACGCGTTGTCCCGGTTATCTGAGTAAACAACCAAGCTACCGGCAGACGCGCGGGCGTGCGCGTGCACGCGCTTTGTGTTTGAACAAATAGGGAAAACTACGCACGCACACAGGCACGCGATCGTATTAATTATGTAGGTTTATACATAGCCTATACATAGTGTTATAATACACGTGTGAATCGTAGCCTACATAGTGAAGCCCTCGAGTCTGCGGTGTCTGAAACACTTTGAACAGCTGATGACGCATACGGGACAAGAATACGGAACCATCGTGTCAGGTTGTAGGAACTTAACTCGACTGCTGAATAAACTCGTGGAACGATAAATTGAAAGATATAGATCACGAATGTTAAGTTCTTGACCAGGGGCGGACTGGCATTCCCTCGGCTGGAAGCAGTTAAGGGGCCCCCTGCATTACTCTTTATAGATACATGGTATGTACAGTATTTACGTAAGTGAACGTTTTAATATACAAAACATACAGGACAGTTTATTTGATTATTTAGACTTTAATATAACCAGCTTTAAAACCATATTACCTATGTCAATGATATATATATAGTAAGTTAGCGGGCCTCCTTGAGATCGACGCCCGGTCATTGTCACTCCGTCCCACCAATCCATGGCCCCAGTAGCGTAACGTTTTTAACCGGGCCCTCCTGCAAATTTATGCCATGGACCCCCTTTTGAATCTTGACATAAGGCCCTGAGGCCCTCCCAGGCCTTCGGGCCAACCAGCCCTGAACACTGCAATGGCATTCAAACAAAAATTCGAAATATAAATACTTACCAAAAATCAGCCGGATATCTGGCAGAAAACGCAAAACTTTCCATCCCACATGTACAATATTTACTTTTATATTACAAGAAAACTCTTTCTAATTTACTTGTCTTTTTGTTCTTCGTTCTAAATGAAACCGTAAAAATTATATTTCGCACACAGAACTTAATTAACCTTAAAAAAGTCATCTGTTTCTGTTTTTTAATAATTTTATATCTGTATATATCAAATAGTTTTGTAATTTATTTAAATATTCCACGAATTCATCACTTACATTATTAGTTTCACTAGGCCTAAATTGCGGTAATGATTTAAAACGAATGTTTAAAATGCTGTATTGTAACAAACGTTTTTAGACCTTAACCCATGAACAAGCCTGCTACAAAATGCTCGTTATAACCAAGTCTCTAATGCGTTCCTACTCGTTAAAAGCGAGTTTAATTATCATTACTAAGATACAAAACCAAACAAATCTCGTACTTTTACTCATTACATCCGAGTTCTCGTTATAAGCGAGCTCGTTATTCGCGAGTTCTACTGTATTTAATAATCAACAAACATATTCAAAATGTTAGAAAATTACTAAACACTGTAAAAATAATAAAGACAGTAGGCCTACGCGTTTGAAGTAAATGTACCCTACGAACACTGTCTTGGAGAGGCAAGTGATGGTCTCACCAGCTGAACGCGTCACAACGCTAATCATGGAGCAGGTAGACTGTCTAGTTCTATGCAATGTGATTCATATATCTAGTTGAAAACTTCTTAAGTGCATGCAATCATTCGAATAAATTAAGTTACAGTTATAAATTAACGCCATTAAAATTTGTTTGAAAAACTTAAATTTCTTCTCGATTTGCATTTCAGCTTGTTCAGTAAAATTTGCATTTGTATGTCCACTTTTTATATTTGTTGAAGGGAGTACTTAATCGTTTCTTGTTTGCAAGTATGTAGGCTTAGCATGTTGTTTTTATTTTATTATTTTTATTATTGGTAAAGTGATAAATAACAATCACTGAATTTTAATACGTTTGAAAGTGCTGCGAATTTGTACAACCGCAACTGGTTTAGGTGTGGTCAGTTCGGTTTTGGATCGCGCACCCACGCGCGCGCGCGCGTCCCCCTTAAATGGACAAATTGTAACGGTATAGTCAGTAAAATAAACAATGCGCTTTCAGGTTAGCGCGTGGTTGCGCGCGTGATTGTTTTACTTTTCAGAAATAAAGTCCGAAATAATCCAGGTGTTCCCTATTGTTTACCAAAGACACGAGTAAGCAATAGGCCTACTGTCAAAATGATACGCGAAACCGGTGACGTTTCTTGTTCCAAAATGGAGACTGTTGAAACTGTTGTAATTAAAGCGTTTCTTCGTTTCGATACCCGTTAGCGTACACTTTCCAGTAGCCGTGAATGTGACTTCCGGAATGTGACTCAGTCGTTAAGAGTCCGGCAGAAACGACGTTCACTCGCTGTAGCGGCGTCGTGGATTCGGGGCCAAGATCAACTTCGCCACCCACGTTACAGGAAGCAAACTGTAAGGTGATCCGTGTTGGCTGGGCGAGGAAAATTTAATGACAAGGCATCGTTTCCAAAAGGCAGATTGTAACAAGTAAAGAACAGAGACAGCGAGGCAAAACAACTCCTGCTGTGGAATGACAAACGGGCTTCCCGTTCTTACACAAATCTAGTGGCGTAACTACGAGGGGGGGGACCAATCCCCCCCCCCCCGAGCTATTAAAAATTTTAGTGAAATTCCATAAACACTTAACATAAACCTATTCCTAACGCAGTTGTGTGTGTTAAAGTACAGCTTATAAGTAATTGTGTAAATAATTATATGACGAAAATCTTGAATATCTCATTTGTCGTGAGGAAAATGAGGAGTCCCACCTTCAATCTAGTCTCATCGGCTTCCGGGGTTCGGTCCAATGGGTTCAAACAAAAGAAAAACCGAGTTAATATTAATCAACATTACTGTGTTTAAAGTGGTTTAAAAAACCTTTCAGGACAACATCCAGAAATCAGTCCCGTTAATGTGAACGGTAATAACAATAAAAATGTACACTATTGAAACATTGTTTATAAGATACTTAATGACTGGATTGATTTTCCTATACTTCATATTTCAAACGGACACGCAAATGCTGTGCAATAAACCTGTTTATATATTTGGGAAAGGAGTTACTACTATATTAGCGTACGCGGCTGGGAAAATAATAAAATAGCCTAAAAATTAAGAGAGTAACAAATTTTGTTAACTTTTTTTGATCCTGGGGAAGGGGAGTCCGTCCCGTTCGTCCTCCGTTAATACGCCCCTGTTGGAAATGCCTGGGAACCACCTTATGCCTTTTTTTTAAAACTCCCTTGCTTTTTATATTCTATTTCCTGTTATTATATTATTATAATTAAAATTAATATTATTGTTATGATGATGATGACGACGACGACGACGACGACGACGATGATGATGATTACTATTATTATTGTTTGAATCAGTATAAGCATGGTGTGCGAATGTCCGTGATTAATTGATACAAAAAAACCAGGTAGCTACTAAAACAGTTACCGGTACCAATAATTACAACAAACATTAAGGTTCCTCTCCTTCATTTGCATTCAAGTATATATTTGGAAGTGAAATCTACACACCGTAGTCAGTTCGCCCGGTTAATTACTTCTTGTGTGTGTGTGTGTGTGTGTTGTGCTTCAATAAGTAGGTCTGTGTTGTATTTATTTTTTTAAATTGGAATGATTTAATTTTAATATGATGGAAGGAAAGTGCAGACAGGCAGCGAGCAGAAGCTGTTTGAAAGAAATTTGTACAACCGCAACTGGTTTAGGTGTGGTCAGTTAAGTTGGACACGCGCACGAGCGCCGGCTCGCACTCACAAACACACACATACGCGTAAAATACAACTTGTATTACTGGCGACAGGGCCCGCAGCAGTTTTAGATTTAAAACCGAATCTACCTGTTCAGGTGTAACTAATTTAAACCCCCACTGCCTTCTAAATGACACCGACGACGACGATGATGCAACTGCTGACCTTACTTCGATTCCTTTTACCTAGATTTTTACATTCCTTAACTCTGTAACGTTTGTATGTATTGTATTATACTTTTGTGTTTCAAGTGTAATACGTTTTCAAAATATAATGTTTTGTGCACCACCAAGGGACCGTGTCACCGTTTCTCATGGTCGATGAGTGTCCGCAAAGGAAAATGAATGTACTGACGTATAAAGTAATGGTGGAATCAACGTCTTGTCAAGGAAATAGATTTACTTCTGGTGTAAAGTATGATGTGTGACAGTATGTGGATTCGATCGATCATATGTGAACGAAAATCGGAAACAAACAATTGAAGAAGAAAAACTTTTTTCTTCTATTTGTATCAGCCATCTGAGGACCACATGCCAATTTCAATTCTTTATGCCTTGTTCTTTTCGAAAACACATACTTTATTTTACACCTTTTCTCCTCTTAAACTACTGTGTTCACAGAATCACAGTGTTCGTCTGTAAAAACTGGAAACCGCTGAACGATCACTAACTCCACTAAGGATGGATTGTAATATTTAGATAACTCATAGCTCTCAGACACAACGCCCGGCGTCGGATAGCTCAACAAACGAACGCTTCTATCCTAAGAGGCCTCATCATTGGTTTGCCTAAGCGTGTCCGTCAGCCGTCCACAGGCGCAATGACAAATTTATAAATTGCGGGACAAAAACATACAGTCCGAACCAGTTAAGCTTGGAGCGAATGATAAATAAAGTTCGGCTGGGGACAATTCGTCCAGTCCAAACTATTACAAAAGGAGCAGATAATAAATGGATTTGAGAAGTTACCTAGCGTCGCAACAGGTATAATGTAATTAAAATTATCCATCCTTCATCATCATCACATCATCATCGTCATCATCATCATCATCGTCATCATCATCATCATCATCATCATCATCATCATCATCATCTTCTTCTTCTTCTTCTTCTTCTTCTTCTTCTTCTTCTTCTTCTTCTTCTTCTTTCTTTTTTTTTTCCTCCTCTTTAGCAATGCACTACCTAACTTGATCCCTGGCTACTAATACCAGTTATTTAGTATCTTTTATGGCTTTGATCAATGTAAAAAAACCAATTATAATTTTGTTATTTATCAAACGTATATGCGTCCTGAAAAAGTACAAATAATATTATAATTCATGATAATAGGCTAATATTTGTGATTATGATGTTATTATAATAATATTTTAATTCACGAAGGCTGTGAATGTTTATATTAAATTTTATATCCCATAATTTATTAATTAATCTCATATTTTTAAACAAACCAGAAATCTATTTCATCTTTAAATAGATTTGTAATTTTACAAAAATAGGTTTTCTTGTATTTCAAAACATTACTGGAAATGGAATCCTTAATTTGTCTCGGTGCATTCTTAATTGGAATCACTGCTCTATTGTGCAGTTAACCAAATAATTTGTACTCTCCAAAAACATCATTAGGTACTGGTAAAATAACAGCAAATATATAGGCCTAAGTGTATTCGTTTTTCACGTTACATACATACGGAGAAATTTGGTGTTACTTTAGTTCAATGGTTTATACCCGTTTCGTAAAAAATTAAAGGAAATGTTTGCTCGGGCCCTCCTAGTGGGCAAGCCCCCCCGCATTGCGCACTGCAACCACCAGTCTTATGGGGAACTACGGAACCAGTCGGTGGCAGAAATACTGTGATTATCCTGCGCATGAAGATTTTACAGGAAATGGAAAGGACTGAAACTTTTAAAAACTAAGCTACTGCTAAACATAAGATAGAGGAAAGTATACAGAATAAGAAAGGTGGAGTAGAGGGAGGGGTATAAAACATACTTTCTTAGGCACTCAAAAAGATTCTCGCATGTTATAAAGAAGAGTTTAGCTGCAATAACGTTATTGACATCTTTTATCTAAAACTGTCGTGTAAATGAGCGCGCGGACATGTGAGAGGAGGAGGAGACGGTGGTGGAACTCGTTGCGTATATGTGTGTATGAGCAGCTGTACTGGATCACAGCAGCAGGTTTTACGCACTGGAACGTACAGTGAATGGTAAAAGTGTTTCAAGCGGTCGAAGGGAGGGACACAGTATTCCCACTGGACGTTACGAGATCACTCCATTAAGACACGTCTCTCTGTGTCTGTCTGCCTGTCAGTGTATACGTCTTTTCCTCTCTCTCTCTCTCTCTCTCTCTCTCTCTCTATGCGACTCGTTAAATCTAATTTCTTCCTGCTGTATCCTTAACGTTGGGTGGCTATGCCGTCAGTTGATCATTCTGTGACATATCAGTTTGATAAGCGACAGCGTTGAATACCTAGCAGTAGTAATAAACTTTAATGTTTATTGTGTGTGTGTAACTTGTACTATCTTGTTATTTGAATTAGCAGTCTCTGTAACTCCAACTTAGTCGTGCATGTTTGTTAAACTGCTAAATGCCATGTTCTGGACGAGGCCTTTCAGTGTTTCACCATTTTCAAGTCCTAAATCACGACAATGTCCTTCGACCGTACTTGAAAATGGTGGAAACACTGAAAGGCCTCGTCCAGAACATGACATTTAGCAGTTTAGCAAACAAGCACGACGAAGTTGGGGTAACTTGTGCTACTTCGATAAGAAGACAACACTAGCCGGGTGAGGTTGTAGAGATCGTCACGCTGCGACTCCGTGTCTTTGGGCCGTCTGCAATAAACGGTTTATCTACTGGTAATTAATCGGTCTACACGTATTGCTCAACTCACTGTCAGTCCCGGATACTCTCATATGTGCGATGATTAACAGCAACAGTACTACTATCTGGTTGCTGACCAATTTACGGTCCTTCTGGTAAACACTGAATGCGCAGTGCCACCTGATGGAAAGCGAGGATATAGATTGAAGGTTATCACCAATGAATATTTCCTACTTCCTCTTCTTCTTTTTCTTCTTTTCATTCAACACCTTATCACCAGTAGGCTACCTGGTATCACTTTGACCAATGACTGGCATTTCTTGACTTGCGCCAATGTAGGACTGTTACGTAAACAACGAACGATGAAAGTCCGAGTTCTCAGTTTTGACTCGACCATTTGGGATATTTGTCTGTCTGAGTGAGGTATGCCTGACGATAACTTTACAACACACCAAACGATTCTCGTAAAACTTAGTAGGATTCTCGTAAAATGTACTAGGCGTATCAACGTTTTTACCCTTATTGTTTTTGAGAATGAGCCTCCCCAAAATAAACAGACAAAAATGTGAGGGATCAAACGTTTTAAAAAACAAATCGTAAAAATCCACGTAAGATATCAAATTGAAGAGAATTTCAACAAGAATTTGTACATAGCGTTCAGTTTCAGAAATTTCAAAGTTTTTGGACACCACGTCCTAAAATGATTACTAAAATTTTGTGAAATTGTAAAAAATCCATGCCGGGTGTCAGACTATGGGGAATTTGAACCCAAATCCTAATGTAGCGTTTAGTTTCAATTCTTTTTAATCTTTACACGCACCGCGGAAAAAAGTGGAAATCAAAATTTCAGAAGGTCTTCTTTATTTCAAAGACCAGAACCCGAGAAAATTGATTAGCAGTGAGATCGAAATGCTCATACATGTGTCCAGTTTCAGGAATTAGAGAATGCTTAATTATATAACTTAATGCTTAATAACTTAGAAATATTCTTCCACATCGTCCGTGTCTACCGTTGAAAACCCGACACGCTCTAAACACATTCCACAGTTTTTTATTGTAATGTATTCATTGTTCATAGCCTAAAGGTACCATACTATGGTATGAACCCTTAGCTATGAACAATTATACACCACAATAGAAGATTGAGATTGTAGGTACCATTAGTAAGCAATAAGTGTGTGTATATTATAAATACATCACATTATCATTAATTAGATTCCATAGTACAATATTGTTATTGTGCTTTATTCAGTCTTGTACTGAACGCTTAACCATATTGTATCATACAATTTTCACAACGTATAGCTTTGTATTCTTAAATATTTTTCTCTTCACAACGGGCCACACATTAGATTGAGGCCCGGTATAAGCGTCCCTTTTGACCTCCTCCCATAGGGTCAGCGACATGAACTGAGGAAGTTAAAGAGTTGGTCCAGACGTAGAGTCATAGTAGCGAGTGTTATAGTTAAAGTGATGATATGTTATACATACTGACCCTAACCTAAATCTATCGAGGGTATACAAATCCCTTTTGTTAAGTTAGCTTTCCTTTAAACGTTAATCCGGGTGTAGGTTGGAGGGGGGAGACCGTATCGTAAGGTCGACTGATCGTCTTCTGATTGATATCGCAGTATTCTTTCAGTAGGCGATAGGCATTCATTTTTAACCTCTAATGCTCGCGAAAGACAATGTGAGGAATTCATGTATTCGGCGACGGATGGAGCATCTTTACAAAAGAGTTAGAGTGAGAGATACAGCAGAAACATTTCTCTTTGGCCAGATTTCTCTCGTTCCCAGTTTGTCGGTTCACCTTTGGCCATCCTCACAAAAACCACGGCGACCTCGATACGGTTTGACACAATATTCGTCAGCTAGCTGCCACTGCCACTGTAATTGCACTGGCCACAGATTCGTCAGCTAGTCACATCTTTCAATTGAACGTCGTCGTACGCTGCTGGGCGTCTTGTTTATTTTCTGTTTACTTTAATCGACCATAAACTATACTTAAGTGCCTCTCTAGTGCGTGTGTGTGTCCGGGTATTTTTACACGAAGGATTACGTGTTGAGCGTACGGAGAAGAGAAAGTCAACAAAACAGAGAAAAAAGAACGTAAAGTAAAATATTTTCTTTCGTCCCGTACAGTTTATTATAAAAATTAAGTTTCAAAATTTTACGCCTACTGTGACAGATGCTATGACAGAGTTATCTCTCTCTCTCTCTCTCTCTCTCTCTCTCTTCTACACACAATAGGGAAGCTGGATGTGCACGTTTCTCCAGCTATGTGACAGTGCATATCCAGAACGGATACACTGAGATGGCGATGGATATAGGAGACATTGGAGAAGATTGGTGTTGGAAGCCAGGGCTCACGTTAGGTTGTAGTGCTGAAGAAGAAGAGTGCGTTTGATTAAAAAAACTGCATTCTGGGCTACCTAGTGATAATGTCCATCATATATTTTAACGTCTATCCTGACATCTTCAGGAGTGTGTGTCAGTTTTCTGTTGCAATTTTTTTTTTAATTTTTATTTGAGGTTGTCCAAGGGACAAGTCTCGGGCTGTTTTGGGGGACAAGCCTCCTTCAGCCGGTTTTGAGAAAGTTCGTGGAGATGACGAGGGCCAGAGCGGGGTGGCTGTTCAGCATATGGAGGCACCAGAAAAAGAGAAAGGACAGTAGATGTAATTGTGTATGTGTGTGTAGTGCGGAAGGACTACCTATTTGATAATGGGTGTACGCTATATCGTTGTATTCGTGCCAAACGGTAGTGTACGGGCAGAGCAGGACGCTAAAGTAGGAGGAGAGCGTCAAGATGGCCTCAAAGAAAGGAAAAACAGATTAGTCCTCTAGTGATGGGAGAACTTATTAGCCCCCCCCCCGCTTAGATATATGAGAAAATCGTGGTTGAGAACTAGTGATGGTAATCGTCTGTGGTGTTGAGACGGCTGTGTTCACAAGTGCCAGCAGGAGGTTTATCAGGAAGGCGTCAGGAAGGCGGGTTTTTGTGTGTATTTGGTTGATCTGTTGATGGAATCTTCACTTGACTGGGCGGTGGCACGAAGTCAAGTTCTTGGCCTATATGCGGTTCAGTTTGTGAAGGAAGGAGTCTAGGTTTAAGAACCCCCGCGAAACTACGATAATTATCTTATTTATATAGGCTATGTTTACGTAAATATATGAGTGTGTATATATATATATATATATATATATATATTGAGCCTCCAGGTGGTCTAGTGGCTAACGCGGGCGATTGATGCGCTCGTGGTCCCGGGTTCAATTCCCGGCGGAGGTTCCGTACGGCGTGCACTCAGCGTCGTGAGGCAAACTGAGTAGGCGCTGAGATAACAGCGCCGCCTCCTGTCTGTGAATACCGCAACTAGCGGCTGGTGGCGCGTAGTACTAGCCATACACCGTCACACTAACACAAAAGCCGCGCGGTACGCCTTGGTCCTTAACGGACTGTTGAGCGGAGGTTTATTTTATTTTATACACACACACACACACAATACAATGATCAGTGGAATAGGCTATACAAAATTGAATGCCAAGACTGGAATAAATGTGAAATAGGTCAAACAAGAAACAATTGAAAAAACGTTATTTTGAACACTTAAATGCATAGACAGAAAACCAGAAATAAGCCTATACGAATCCAATTTGACCACACTTGCAATAATTACAGGACACGAATTCTCAGACATAACCAAAATGACACTGATAAAACATATAGCACAGAAAGGCACAATAATGAATATATGGGAAAATTTACAAAGATATAAACATAAAACACAAGATAAACTAATACACGAACATATACAAATCAACACAAAATGTGACACAATTTTGAAAATATTCAACACCGAAAACAGTGAAAAAACAGATATATACACCACAATAATACCAATTTAAACTACCAAAAGCCAACAGTTATCAATAGCAACAACCAAACTGGACACGAATATTCCACAAGATCAAAAACTAAGATGTCTGACGATGGGAAAAATATCCAATTCCCGAAACATGTACCAAGTAAGGAAACAGTAACCTATATCTTAATTGTAAAATAGTAGTAAATATTAAATTTACTATATATATATAATTAAAATTTATTTATTTATTATTAGCGGGGGTCCTGCAGTCTACGCCGACCCGCATTTCGATCGCCATTTCTCCCTATCTTTCCAGTCATCGTCTTCAGTAGCTCGATCTCTCATGCTTTTCCTAATTCCTGTTAACCATTGTATTGTCAGTCTTCCTTTTCTTCTCCTGTTTTGTGGTGTGTAAGTCAATGCTTTCTTTGGCCATCGCTTCTCCTCCATCCTCATTACGTGACCATACCATAGCAACTCTCTGGATTGTATTCTTTCTGCTGTTGTAACTATGCGCCCTGTTTTCCTTCTTATGTCTTCGTTTCTAACATGTTGCATTCTAGAAATATTACACGCACTTCTTAAGAAGTCCATTTCCACAGTTTCTATCATCTTTTTTCTCTTTATCTTGATAATTAAAATTTATACTAATAACTTAAATGCTTATAAATTAAATTTATATTTAATTTATAACAAGTTTATCATGCACACGGCCACACGGTATATCTGATCGTAACTGAAGACCGCCGAACTCATAAACTGGGTGGTAGGTCATAAACATGTGGCAATGACAAGTGACCGGTGGTCATTCCGTGTCGGTGCTTTTGTTTCCGCAAGCACGTCGACCGTATGAATGTTATCAGACAACACACGCACTGAAAACCTTAAAATCCCAATTAAACAGATACGCAAGAACGTTTGGCTTCCATAAGAAAATCGTTTTACCGGCCACTTTTTTTGCATAAAGTTTTGATGATAAGACGAACAGTTAGTACGTTTTTTATTGAAATCTTATCGAAACATACTTTTGCAGCCGTTTTATTGGATGGTTACGATTTGGCGGGTTTCTGTTTTGCAAACTCCAGTAACGTATGTTTGTTTTTACTGGTTGAAATCTTTCGCGTCTTTGAAGCGTACTTTTTACAATTTATTACCTTTTGTATACAGTATTTTCTCACTTAAAAATTGTATCCTGTTTTAGTAGAATTTATTTATGACTATGATACTTACTAGGTTCATATATGTGTTTCTTATACTTGTTTATTCCCCACTTTCTCTGTCTTATGTTTTTTCATCATCATCATCATCATCATCATCGTCGTCGTCGTCGTCGTCGTCGTCGTCTTCTTTAAAAAACGCAGCTCTGTGTCCACTTCTTTGTGGTTTTTCCGGTGTTCGATGTTCCGAGAATACCAGTCTCACATGTTGTTTAAATTCACATGTCATTCATTTTAGCTGGTGTGTTACTACGTTCAGTCAACTATTTTTCCTCCGTTAAGTATCAACGTGTGTCACTAATCTTTTGTTTTCTCTTTGTCAAACGCGGGGTGGAATTTCACTTTTTACTCGCAGTGACTTGAAAAAGGCAAATAAAAATTTTGGTTCTTGTACTGTTCGCTTTACAGATTTAATTCCATCACAATAAAGTTATTGGTATCAATACTACATTGATACAGAGTGTTCCCAAAAGGCGGTGCCAAACTTTGGGAAATGATTCTTCTCGTTAAACTGAAGGAAATTTTCAATAAAATATACTAGAAAGTGCTTTGTTTTTCAACTACATGTCTGTATGTGTTTTTAGAAAAAGTTAATTCTTGCCGAACAGGGTAAGATGTAGAGTTGATATTCACTACACACATTGTGTTTGCCATTTCTTATAAATTGTTGAGCACAATTAAAAAATAATTAACTTATTGATTAACAGATTACTTCGTAGGCTTGAGTTTCCGGGCTGTTTGGCAGTGGTCCAGTCAGTAGCAAAGGTTTCGGCCGTGCCATCGACGGCCATCTTCAGTGCATATTTGAGTTTCCGCTAACGTAGGGTAATGGCTAGTAGTCCCACAGTACCGTGGTCTCTAACGTCAACGACAGAAACGTTTTCTATGGACCACGGCAAAACAGCTCGAGAACTCAGTTTAACAACATTACTGAGTGATATAGCGTATATGTAATGAATACTAAAACTTGTAATATCAACTGAATGTAAATTTTTTCTTAATTGTTACATCAAAAAAATATAGCCTATATAAATATTTATTTTGGCGTGCTCGAGTAGTTGTTTAAAGCTGATTTAGGCTACTTAATATGATTCATAGACCTGACGATAGATTTTGGACAGCAGTCGCTTAGCGATGCGCAGTGGATAAACACCTCGTTGCGAGGCTAACAGAATTTTCAGTCATTGTGCACATACGGACAACAGTCTTGTACAGTGTTAGAGAGAGAGAGAGAGAGAGAGAGAGAGAGAGAGAGAGAGAGAGAGAGAGAGAGAGAGAGGTAGTGCGTGAGCGAGACGGCGAACTCTTATGACGTTGTCTCCCCTCTACACAGTTTACGCTACGTTGTATGTGGCAGGTTCGGCTTAGTCCACCGCTCTATGAAGACTGTCAGGCTCCTAACAATTTTCAATTGTACTCAATAATACAGTATTTATTCGAGATGATAACTCATATCTGAAACGTAACCTCATATTACACAGCTTCTACAGAGGTAAAGTCAGTCTGAGTGGGACATGAATGTGTAGGCCTATAAAAGATGCTCAGTATTTTAGAAATAGTAGCAAATAGCCTATATAAATAAATATTTATTTAAGTTTCATTCATTCAACATTTGATGATCGGAAAAATAATCCAGTTTATTTAATTGTTTAACAATGCAGGAAAATATGTTGTTCTTATAACTTAAGTAAAATAGGCTGACTGTTTTATTCTTTCTTTTTAGGGAACAAATGTAACAACGCATTTACTTTTTATCCGAATTCCATAAACAAAGTATCATTGTATTTAGAATAAAAGGGAGTAATGTTTGATGTAGTATGATTTTTTTTATTATTATAAGTAGCCCTACCAATTTTTATGAAATTTGGAATTAAAAATTTCGATCTGCCGTTATTTTGACAATTGTTAAGGCAACATTTCGGTTTGTGTTTCACTTGCAAGAAATGACAAACGTGATGTGTGAAACAAATTGGAACTCCAAATCTTATCCCGTTTGTCACCATGTTTTTTTATAACACATACAGACATATAGACGGAAAACGAAGAATTTTCTAGTAGGCGTATTTATTGGAAATTTCCTTAGTTTAATGAGTAGAATCATTTCCCAAAATTTGGCACCCCCTATGGGAACAGTCTGTTTAAATGTTTTTAAGTACGTACTAATGTATTTTTAAGCTTTTTTGCCTATTAGCCACTGTGGACTACGTTCGGTTCAACTGGTCCGTCCCTTCTTCTCCTCTCTCTTCCTTCTCTCCCACATCTCCTTCATTCTTGATCGATGTTTCTCCCTCCTTTCGCCAGTCCAGATGGCACTTGTCCTCTTCTTGCGTTTTTCCTGATTTTTAACTTTTACTATTTACATTTTTCATACTCTTTTTTGGTGGGAAAAGTAAAACGTACTGTAAATGTAAGCAAATCTGAGTTGCCTACTTCATTTTTAAATAATATTCTTCACTACTGAACGCGAGCTTGAAGAACTAGACTACTACTACTGCTACTACTACTTCAGCAATGAAGAAACAAGTTTTGATGACGGTAACATATTAGGACCGTAGGACTCGTTTTGAAAGATTTGCGGATCTTGTCGGGCCCGCGGGATGTACTCGAAAAAGACACATTATATAATGTGCCAGATGATACACGAGGGGGTCAAGAGTTGTAAAGAAGTCACACGACGAACAAGGGACTATCTGATTTAGTAGTGGTAAAGTGGACAAGAATTGTTCAAGCGAGAAGTTAGGCAAACGTGAGCTAATGTTCATGACGTTGGAGGGAATAAACATTGAATTGTAAGGTTAGACCTGAAATAACGAGACAATTAATTAGTGTAGACAACATAACGTATTAGTGTGTACGATAACAATTGTAGTGTATACGAGTATTGTTGGACATTCAGTGTACAGCGGTAGCTAACGTTACTGGCGCTATCCTTAAAATAGCCACTACACCGTGTGCATGAGTTCACACACACACACACACACACACACACACACACACACACACACACACACACACACACACACACACACACACACACACACACACACACACACACACACACACACACACACACACACACACACACACACACACACACACACACACACACACACACACACACACACACACACACACACACACACACACACACACACACACACACACACACACACACACACACACACACACACACAGAGTCCTATGTATCAATAATAAATAATACTTTATATTGTTTAAAAACAAGAATATATATTTCATTATTTTATTTACAGTATTTCAACAGTTTCAGTTTAATTTACTGTCATCATCAGAATTATTATAACGTATAAGAAAGAAATTGTAAATAAATTTATTTACTGTACATTTGTCACATTGAAAAATTTATTTATTATACATTACAATTTTGAGTGTGACAATAAATTAAATTAAAACTGTCGAAACACTGTAAAAACAATTAAAAAAATATATTCTTGTTTTAAAAAATATATAGTATTATTTATAATTAATTATAAGAATAGATTCCTTCTGCAGGTATAATATTTGAAGTTTTATTACTATTCTATATATAAAAACCTGACACACATTTCACAGAGTATCAGTACCTCCTTAGGAGGTTTCAATGAGAGTTATTATTTATTAATGTGAATCATTTATTATTAATATAAATAACAAGAACATTGTGAGTAAATACAAATTACATTATTATATAAAGTTATTATATATATGTATATATATATATTATATTTTTTACAAGATTATATTTATATAATTTTTGTTTACTTACACTGTTTCAACAGTACCAACTGTCACCTTCAGAATATATACAAATTAATAAAAATCCTTCTGGTTTCAAAATTTTATTAATTTTTATGTCCTTTATGCTGAAGTTGACAGTTGATACTGTTGAAACAGTGTAAATATGTAAAATACATAAATGTATTCATGTAAAAAAAACAGTACCCTAATACTTATTATTAATAATATTAATTACACAAGAATAATTATTATATATATATCCTATATACTTACATTTGTGTGTATATTTCATGTTGATTTTGGTGCTCTTGACTAAAATCATGGCAAAATTATTAAGCACACACGTGCGCCCGCGACCGCACACAGTTCTAGATTACCACAGCCTGTTACATTTTTGTTGTCGTGGGACTATAGTTTTCTTCTTTTGTCCATATTCTCTCCTTTAGGCCTATATTACAATGTCTGTTGCGACGTCTTCTGAAGTGTTATTATAACGTAAAGGAAGGAATATGAAGAATAATAATAATAATAAGATGGTGATGATGAGGATGAGGAGGAAGAGAAGGAAGAAGCAAGAAGAAACGCGGTTAAAATCCAGAAGCGATTGAGATAAGAAAGTGTGTGTGTGTGTGTGTGTGTGTGTGTGTGTGTGTGTGTGTGTGTGTGTGTGTGTGTGTGTGTGTGTTTTGATGAATGTTTGTATATTATCATTGTGAAAAACATAGTACATTTAATCTTATCATGCGTACACACATAGGTAACGCCTCCCGATGAGTTCAATAACTGTGAATTTGTACTTATTTAGGCCTGTTTATTAAATGCATTAATTTTCACTTTCTAACGAAAGGAATAAAGTGATAGGCCTATAAGTGTCTGTATTTCTGTCTGCATTGTCTGTATATAACGTAGTATTTCTCGTAATCGCTTAAACACAACTCGAGTTATGAGTATTGAGGAAGAAAATTGTAGAGCTATGTTAATGTAATAGCAAATGTTAATTAACATAGTGGAGTGGATATTTGTATATACATACAAGTTTTAAATAATTAAATTGTGTGTGTGTGTTTGGGAGGTGATAGGGTGAAAAATAGCTGGGGAGTGAAAGAGTAGGAGATACGTTAGTTTGTCACGTAATAGTTGAGCATAATATCCTACAGTGTAGCCTAAATAAGATCACGTCAAAACGAATATAAATAAATAGTAGGAACAAAAGGGTTACGGTATTTGGAAAAATTATATTTACTGTGCATTATATAATTTAATAATAGGGTTTCTGATATTAGCCTATAATATTAACAATTACATAATAACAATATGGTATTGGAAAATGATTTTAAAAATTATTAATTGAATTGAAACCAACACAGTTAAAAATATTATAAACATTTGTATCAATACATTTAAAAACAATTCGTATTAAAACTGTTTCATCCCTAGTACCTACCAACAATTATAGTGAATGCAATATAAGAAATTAACTATTAATAAACAAAATTTTTATTTTAATTATACATTTTAAATAGTATGTTATTATTAATAAATTTGGTGAAGGGTTTGTGAGAATCGGTCAAAAAATTAAATCAAATTTTTTCACTTATTTGTGTCGATTTTCGACAGTATTTATTGTCATCATCAGAACAATTGTTGCTGACACCAAACACACAACTGGTGTCACAACAATTGTCCTGATGATGACAATAAACATTGTCGAAACATCGACACAAATAAGTTAAAAAATTTTGTGTTATATTCTTTGACCGATCCTCACAAACCCTTCACCGATTGACGTCACTACGAATTTAAGGAGTTATTATTAATAATAAAAGAAAAACTTTTAACAAGAATATATTTTTTTATTTTGTAAATTACAAATGTTTTGATAGTAATCCAATTATCATTATCAGATATAATTAATTACTTAATTTGTTTATTAAAAAAAGTGTTTTATTATTAGTAATAATAATAATATAAAATAACAAAAAAAATTCGAGCAATTACGAATATAATATTTGAAATAGTAATACACATTCACGAGACGTCTTCATTTCCATTCCCGAATAATTTGATATAAAAGTATAATTTATTGTACTATTATGTGTTTGTATTGGTCGCGTTAAACGCTAAAAAACGACTCACTTTTTATGAATCGAGTAGTACAGAGCCGAGGCAGCAGCAGAAGCAAAGAAGGACTATCTTTGTTCTACCCAAAAGTGTGTGCATGTGTGTGTGTGCCCCTCCAATTCTCCCCCCACCAGTTCCCCCCGCCATCACATCCCACCGCTTCGCTCGCGCCAACCTCAACACAACATAGTAAGTAACAGAACGCAAACCTGACTGCTTCTTTTTTAGTTTTATTTTTTTCTCTCATTCCCCTCTTGAGTTATTTCCTGTTAACAACACACGGGTCGGTCCTAGTAGTGTGTAGTACACTCTTGTTTTTTTCGCCGCTCAGTTTTGTTACTAGCTGCGCAAACGATGAACGTGCTTTTAAAATCATTGATAAACGTGTGAATTATTTTCGTATAAACTGGGCAAGAGAAAAAAGTCAGCGCGGCGTCGGCCAAGGCAGCAGCCACGGCATACATGATTTGATTAAATTCTTTTTTCGTCGTGTGTCGTCGTAGTCAGTGTGTTAAAAGTTTTGGGTTAGAGTGAGAAGAAGAAGAAGAGAGTGTTTTGGCTGTGTTTTCGTCGCGGGTTTGGCACGGGACCAACAAGGCATCTACTACTACGTACCTATGACAAAACGCGCGTGTCTTTGGTCTTCGCAATTTTCAGCGTAGTTTTTTAATTTTTATTTTTGTTGACGCCTGGTAATTAATAGTTTGTCATATGACTCAACAAATATTTTATTTGTTATTAACAAGTGATCTGGAAAAAAGAGAAACAGCTGTTGATGCTAATAGGGGATTAAGTGTTTGTGTAAAGAAGAAGAAATAAACAAAAAAAGTCATTTTTGTTGCTTTGGTTTACAAGTGGCCTTGACAAAGTTTCAATTAATAATAACAATATTTAATAATAATGACAGTAGCAAATTTTACGTCCAGGTAGTTGTTGTTCGGTTTAGAATCAATTGGAATAAATTATTTTTTACTGTGGAGGTGTACTACCAAACGTTCAAGCTGGAGGGCAGACCAGCAGAGTACCAGGCCCGCTCGGGCCTGGAGTACCATAACTCTCCAATTGGTGGGACAACAATGGCAGAATGCAATGATTACAACCATCACAGCAGACAGGAAGAGATGAAAAGTTGCTACAGCAACCCGAATACACCCCCAATTGGAGGCATCGTCTCCCCGCAACCTGTTAAGGTATCGAAAACATGACTTTTTGTTTTTGTATATTATTTGAGTGTTATTTTGTATGCTTATAATTTAGAACTACTGCGAAAAGATCATTTAGAAATTGTTAACAAATCGCTGATAAAACTCAAAGACAAGGAAACTCGTAATAGGCCTATGAAATAGTTTGAATAAATATGAGGTTATGTTCGAAATGTAATATTTAAAAAGTTGGTTGATTAACACGAATATCAATTTAAACAAACCGCTTAAATTTTACTTTTAAAATAATTAAATTAACCATTATTTTATTTGAAACTAAATTAAACTTAAAATATGCAGTTTTTGCAATTAAATAAAAATAAAACTGGTGATATCGAAAAGAAATCTCTTTTTTTAGTTACAAAAAATGAGATAAAAATCACAATTCTGTTAAGTTACATGTGAAACAATTTGTGAAATAACACGAGTTAAGGGGAGGGGTTGTAGTCGACAGTTAACATTTTATGAAAAAAATTATGTAAAGTAATGAACCGCATTTAGAAAGTTTAAATTTATAAAAATATTTTAAAACGGGCATTTAAAATAATACATGTAATGCAAAGAATCGATTGTAATCGATTGAAGTGTTTAGTGTAGACTTACCGTCCATCATCTGTTTACACGTGTGTCAATTGAATAGTGTTAATTAACATACTCTTTTAACAGTTGTTTCTCATCAATAAAACGTTATACTAATATACACTTATTTAAGGTTATTAACGTACATTAAACAGCCATTATATTTGAGTCAGTATTCAAATTATTCGCTTACGTCAAAATTATTTAAAATGGAACCGTTTGACAATTTTTTTTATAGTATTTTGATTTTGATTTTAAAGCGTAATTTTTATCAATATTAACATACTTTTTATTCGTTTATTAATAATAATCAAGTGAATTCCTATATCGCGGTAATAATTATTGTTTTCTTGTCGGTCATAAAAAAGCGCAAATCTTTTAATTCGATTAAACTGTTGTTTAGTTCGACACCCACGGTTGGTAGGCTACACATTGTTGGCAATTGTTGCTAGAAAACAGCGTACACATAGCAATTAATTTGCGCATGGCATGTTCAGTTTATGTTGTAGACTATGTAGTACAAATTTGCCTTTTATTTTACTAACTTAAAGATGTAGAATTTAGTGTATACATAAGAGTTCCTTGAGTGTAAGTTTGCCTTAGTCAGCAAAGTATAATAAATAAGTAGACGTAATTGAATCAAGTTTTTTATTACATTTAATTTATTTTAGAATATTAATTAGTTTTTATACTATTCTTTATTTCCCAGCCGGTAATAAACCCAACTTCTTGGTATATTTAAACTATTTCCTTTGCGGAAAAGAAGATACGGTATGTACGTATCTGTCAAACAAAGTTGTGTTAAGTTCGTGAATCTTTGTTTACGAATTTGATTTCGTTGATTGTTATCTGTACTTTCCGTATAGGCCTATATAGTTTTTTGTGATTGTTGTGTCCTGGCGTAACAGTTGCCATGTTATGTATACTAAGAAGAGGAAGTCAGGTTACTCGAAGAATTCTCGATGGGGGGGGGGGAGACGAACGAATGGCTGCACGATATTATTCCCTGTTTGTCCCTTATTAAATTTATTATTAAACATTAGTTATATTCTATCACTGTAACTGGTGTAAAGAAATAAGTGTGGTGACCTAATGGAGACAGTCTTGTCACGCCATATTAGGGGAGATATTGTGACAATACTTTAATTTTATTTTAGAGGAAATAAAATGAAAGTCTATTTCATTTACCGTTTATTTGTTAGTATTCATATGCAGTTTATAGGCACAAATTGTACAGATTGACACTGCCTAATTGTCACAATAGCAGTATGGGTCGGTTTCCGCTTTTCGTTAATTTCGTCCTGAATCGTCTATCCTTGGTTTCGCTTCGACCATGAAACTCTTGAATGTCACGACCGTTTTCGGTTTAATATTTTCGTAACCAAAAAAAAAAAAAAAAAATTTCCAAGGAGGTCTTTACATCGTTACTGAACGCGAGCGTGTACTATTTATAGTGCTCCGCGTGTTCAGAATAAAACAAGACGTAAAAAAAATCAATTTGTTCCGATCATGGAAAATTGTCTTGAGAATCTTTTGAAAATATTTTGTGCGCTATACTTTGAAAACTCAAGGCTTACAACGGTATAATAATAATAATAATAATAATGATCGTGTTAAAAGAATCACGAAGGCCTTGGTCTTGACTTTATACAGACATTATGCTAATTTGATTTCGGTGTAATTTTTTCGGGGTCGTGGTTTTGATACTATAATGAAGCGTTTTAATATTACTCCGTAAACTATGCAATAATAATAAAAAGCATTGTAGTTGACTATTTATGTCTATATCAAAGCGGCATACGTGTGCGTTTTTAATTTTCAAATGAATATCATTGTAATTTATCATAAACGCCTAATTTACTGTAAAATGAAACAAAAAATATATTGTTAATTTACATCGTAAAGGTTTGGCGTGCACAAACGACATAAACCAAAATTTCGGAGGCTTTGTTTAGTTTTACTGCCGCACGTAGTTAAATCGACCTTATCATAATTATTAAGACCACCTGTTATTATATATATATATATATATATAGCCTACTGTGGTTGTGCTTGGAAAGTGTATTATTTCACACACACGCGCGCGCGCGCGACCGCAACAGCTTACTTGATAATAAAGTTATAAATTTTATCAGGGGTGGGTGGAGAACACATCATTGTTCTTTGTATAATTTTCTTAACGAAATTTATTCGGATATATTTCATTTTTTCCTGTCTTCTCTGGTTAATGTACGCGGACACGTTATATAATATATATAAATAAGAAAATAGTCTAAACGACACGTTGTGGTGGTTTCTTGAAATATAGTTTGCTGGCGAATATTGTCGTTTCAAATGTGATTACAAGCTTACAAGACAATTGTTTTTTTAACTCATTTTTTTTCGTAATCTTCATTTGAGAAACATTTTTAAATATTATAAATAAATTTGACAGAAGGCTAATTGTATAGAAATTTGATGTATACAGTGTTATAATAGCTTTTAATTTTATATATAATTTCATGAATTAATTTTTAATCAATTGTGACGTAACTCTTTTGTAGTAAAATAGGAGTAAAGAAAGAAGAATTTTAATTGAAAATGTTTTTGTTGTGAACGATTGTACAGTATACATAACATAACTAATTTACTGACTGAAATTACGTATAGGCCTGCACGTACAGTAATTATGTTTTTGTAAATTATATTAGCTAAAAAACAAAAAAAAGTCTTGAAAAATTGTTCGCAATTTAACATATAGGTATAGATTTTACGTATGTTTACTTTTCTGTTATGTAAATAATAATAACATAATGTTGTTTATGATACCTTTATTTTGCTTGTCTTTTACGGAATTAATACAATTTAGTTGTGCGTGAGACGACTGAGCTGTCTGTTATTTGCTTTCGATATTGACGAGCGTTTTGAAAAGAAATTGAAAACAAGAGATAGGAAACATTGTTTTTTTGTTATAAGCAACGGTGGACAGTTCCGTGGACCACAGTTTGAGAAACACTGACTTAAATACACGACAAGTGATGATCTATTGTAGGCTACTATTTAGGTTAATAATAGTTAAAACAACAGTAAGAGTAATATTGAAAGTAATATTAATTACAAAATGCCACGACACTTTCCTGTTTGATCTGAGTATGTTTCTCTCTGAACTTTGATCGATGAATCGAGTCTCTGATCATGCAGTTATATTTAGTCATAGTCTATGAAATGTGTGTGTTGACACAATAATTCTTATACTTGTGGGTTATAGTTGCAAAAGAAATATTTATTCTCTTAATTATCGTGGTGTGAATGCAAGAATCTTCGCAAATAAGTCTAAAAACGTATTCAGGGGAGAATAGGTCCACTCCCCCTCCCGAAATTTTAATCTACAAAATATGTGAAAACATGCCAGAATAATTGATGTCATTAGGCCTCGGTAAGTGTGACAGGAATAACTTTCCAGCTGTCGCTAAATTCCTAAGAATTGGTGCACCACTTCCAGTGTGTATGGCAGCTAGTAGTGAACATTCTTTTTTCAGGCCTTAGAAAGATGGAAAGTTATACAGTAGAGCGTCGATTATCCGAACCTCTCGGGACGAGGGCTCGTTCGGATAATCGATATTTCGGATAATAGATCGTAAATTGAAAACATTATTTCTCTGAAGTCGTTTAAGATTCATAAGCTGAATACAATCTATCTTGTCTTCTGTTTCGGCCCACTTTAGAATAGTCTGAAGTGCGTTAAAAAAAAACTTTTGCTGCCGTCGGTGGTTTTGTATTAGTGGCATTCTCGCCGTCTTCATCTGAATCGGTTTCGTTTTCATTACGTTCATTTAATGACTCAGCTATCTCTTCATCGGTTAATAACTGAAAACCGGGAACGGCTTCATCCATATTTCGCCAGTTCTTTGTTTATCGGTTGTAAGGCTATAGAGCTCCAGCGTTTATTTAGTACTGTACAGTACTGTAATAATTTATAGTACACAATTTTTATGCTCAATAAATATCCAATACGCCTACACGTGTCCAGTACATTACTGTACAGTACAGTACACAATTGTACTTTTTATTGAGTTCGGATAATAGATCATTCGGTTAACGGATGTTCGGATAATTGACGCTCTACTGTATATCAGAAACACTATACAGGGGAAAATTGGCACAACGAATTAGCTCTGATGTGTGTTCGTAGAGATGTCTGTGATGATCCAGACACTGTTCTACATAAAATTACGCCTACTAGAGGAACGGACATCTTCCATTACTGCCCTTTTATATATATATATATATATATATATATATATATAGCGACTTTTCGGCTAAGCAACAAATGTGTAGCTATCTTCAGGCTAGAACAAACACTGAAGCATCACAAATAAAAAAATACTCTGTCTTTTTTAAATGAAATAGAATAGCCTATATAAATAACATTTAACAGAATATTTAAATAAAACAAAATAAAAAATAGATAGTATTTTGTATTTTTTGTGATGTTTTAGTGTTTGTTTTGGCCTGAAGACCGCTACAGATTTGTTTCGTAGCCGAAACTTCGCTTTATATAAAAAAAAGGTAGTGATGAAAGAAGTCCGTCCCTTCAGTAGGCTTAATGTAAATATCTCGTCACTGACGGCTTTTAAAGGAATTATCTACATAAAATAGGCAGAAACAAAGCTCAAAGACCTGTTTTTTATCTTGTAAATAATGTAACACAAATTTATGTTTTCTGTTATGTACCGGTACATATTTCTATATGCGTATTGCTCTATGTAGTTTTGTTTTTCCAGCTAAACGTTATTTTTAGATTATATTTTTATCAAAAAATTAAAATTATAAAATTAACAATTTTTTCCTAAACTCTGTATCCCCTCAAAAAAATCCTGAGTACGTCCCTGGAATAATTATTACAAATTAGGAACACACACACACACACACACACACACACACACACACACACACACACACACACACACACACACACACACACACACACACACACACACACACACACACACACACACACACACACACACACACACACACACACACACACACACACATTTTACACACCGTAGGCCTATACAGAAAGATGGAGACACGATGTATTACCATCTCTCTAGTCACATTTTCCATCCTTCAAAACGTTTCTCTGTTTCATTACAGTTTTTGTTGCAGTCTGTCTCGTCTCTAACGTTTCAAACGACGCACATCAAACAGCCACTGGCGTTGTTCTTCATATAGGCCTACAGTCTCCCTGACAAATTCATCCCTAACGTAATGACTACGTGACTACTAGTCTAATTAACCGTCTCCATTTTCTGTAGCAAGAAGTCGGTCTAATCATTATCGAAACTTCACCATCATCTTCTTAACGGTTTTAGGCTTTAGCGGTCTATTCCACAGTCCACCTTCTCTTAGGTCTACCAACTGTTCTTCTGCCCCTAGGGTTGTGTGTTAAATCCATTTTCTTCTGTATTCTTTAATCCTTTCATTAACTGCAAAAATATCTAAATCACTTCGTATCTCCTAATTTCTTATATGATCTCGTGTATCACACCTTTTAACTGTTCTCAGAAATTTTATTTCTGCTGTTTGTATCTTCTGTTCATCTTTTTTCTTTATGACCAAAGTTTCAGAACCCTACAGTAGTGTAGGTATTGCCATTGTTTTATAAAAATTTATTTGGGTTTCTTTTCTACATTTATTTCCCAACGTTCTCCAAATCGTTCCTCACATTCTTGTGAAATTCGTCACTTTATTTTCAATATCTCTGTCTGGATCATAAGTAATGTCCCGTCCAAGATAGTTGAAATGTCTTACTTGTTCTATACGTGTGTCCATTATCCAAACTTAAACTCCAAAACCTGACACAGTAATCGGCGACAGTTGTATGTATACCATTTTTTGAGGTTTCTTGCTTGTATAAGAATACAGTACTCGAACATAAATATCCAACTACTTTATAATTGTTATCTCTCGTCAAATTTGTCTCCAGTGATGGCCGTCCAGTTTCTTCGCCCCCGTGTTAGCACGACACCTAAATATTAGTTCCTATAAATCCCGTTGATCGGATAAATGGAGGTACACAATTTCAAATAATTAACATTTCTGGAAAAGAAAATTAATGTTGAATTCTAAGTTGAATATTTTTTGCATATATAAATAATCGCATGAATTAATTTAAATTATAAACTTATTTACAAAATCAGTATACATGAACAAAATAAATAATAGAATACTACGTAGAGGGATTAGTGGTAAAATTACCCAAGTCCGATGTTTCAAAAAAAAAATTATTTTTTTATTGATTTCTATTTTTTAAAATTTTTCAAACCTATGTAATCAATAAAGAACTCTATTAATAACAAAAATTAACCCTGAAAATCAGTTCAATAATTTTATAATTTATAATTGGCTTTGAAAGCCTTTAACTTCAGTTTTCCGTAAATTCACCTAAGTAGTCTTATGTTACATTACCACTGACTCCACGAAGTACACTGCTACATTACGAATGTACACGAAGTAGTGTTTTTGTATACAGTTCCGTTAAGAGACATCTGAAGGATAGGTTTCTGCAGAGTGGTCAACAAAACGTAAAACGTTTTAAACAAAATAAATAAAATCTCCAAAAGTCCAGATTTCTTTTTCTACCTCATGAACTGTATATTATATTATTGTAAAACTTCATTTATATTATTATATTCTATTACCGGTATATTTATTGTTATTAAATTTTATGTTAGGTAACATGACGTTTTCTCCCCAAAACTGGGCAAATATTATGGGCCAACTTTAAAAAGCAGCCGGCTGTATCCATTAAATGGTATTGGTATTAATGGGATCTCTACTTTTCCTTTTTCCTGTGTCCTTTTGCAAATATACTAGTAAGGGATTCCATAAATATACGGGATAGGATCCCGTTTTACAATAAAAATAATAACAATAACAGTAGGTATTCTGTTAATATAATAATAATAATAATAATAATAATAATAATAATAATATTATTATTATTATAGTAATACAACTAGTAATAACAGTAAGTACTAATACGTAGTTAATATCATATTTGTAATAATAAAGTAACTCTCGTAAAGAGAAGTAAAACGGTTTGTCACGAAATTGTCAATAACTAAAAATTTTAATTAGCATTACAGAAGAACAACATCAGAATACTTTTTTTTCCAATCCGTGAGTTCAGTGCCATTGTGAGGTTTTTTATATAGTGTATAGTGACATTGTGATTTTGTAAAAAAAAGCGTGCATTCTGCGGGAAATGAGATAAGTGGAAAACAGTAGACAACGTTTAACATTCTGATGATAACGCAGCTTTTAAGTGAAAACCGTTGTAAATAGTCAGGTGAATCAACACCGAGACCGCAACGTATTTAACAAAAATATTTGTTTACTTCATGAGGGCTTTTTATCACATTCGATTGTGTGAGCGCGCGCGCGCGCGCGCCCCCGTTCGTGTGTAGGTAATAGACGCTGTGGATTTACACGGCAGTCCTCAGTGGATTACAGGTATTAAATTATTATCATGTTTACATGTAGTATGCGTTTGCTTATCAGTGACTTACCTTTTCATGGTTTACTCTTTTGTCCGTGTACTATATCAAGTTAGATCATTGTTATTTCTGGTGATGGAGTGTACTGAAAAAAAGTAATTCCTAGGACACACTTTGTTGAAAGGTTAAGAGTAAAATTCGATTGTTGATTCTTATAGCGATATCAAAGTGGGGATGTACAATCATGCCATAATTGATTGGCGTAAAATGTAGTTCGTGGGCCCGTTGCTGTTAGAGTTATCGAAGTCCAATAACGTGTTGCGATTTTGATTGAAAACAAAATCCATGGGACTGATCATTGTTGAGATGTCCGAAGCCGAACTACGGGGGCAGGCTAATAAAAATCTAGTCAACGAAGTTCAGACTAAATTAAGAATTAAAAGTAATCGTAAATGAGAAAATCTGAGCCCCCGCGCCCATGTCTGTATTGTAATATTTTCGATTCACGCGGTCGTGGTACATAATTTCTAGTCGCTAAAAAGTACATTCTATCGGTTTCTTCAAGCAGCTTCGCGATTTAATAAAATCCTTCCTGTTAATTGAACTAGCGAGCTAGTTTGTCTGTCAATTTGGGGTATGTCACACGATAACTTTTGAACGCATCAACCGATTTCCTTAGAACTTGGGTCGCATGTCAATACTTTTACCGTACAATACCCTATTGTTTTTCAGACCGATCCTCCAAAAGGTAGGAGGGGCGGGAGGCAACAATATGAAGGAGTCAAAATTGTGAAAAAGTTACAAAAACCCATGTGGGATATCAAATTAATAGTCATTTTAACCACAGTCAGAATACAGTGTTAAGTTTTGAAAATTTCACAATGTTTGGACGTCGGGGCCAAAAAGTGGGTGAAAAGTTTGATAAAATCGCAAAATTCACGAGAGGTGTCAGCTTAAAGAGAATTTTAACTAACGTCTGAATGTAGTGTTACGTTTTCGAAATTTCAAAATATTGAGACCCAATATGGCCCATGAAAAGATCCAGATGTCAGTCTAAAGGGGTTTGTAACCCAATTACAAATGTTTAGAATTTTTAGTGTTTATTGTACGATTGTGTGCTCTACAGTCGTTTTATATAAATAAAGAATCAGTAGAGTAATCGGGATTTTTGTAATTTTCCCTATAATTGACAAATTGTATAACATCGAAATGTATGAAATAATAAATGTATAATGGTGAGCGAAGTCTGCGGCTCAGGGAGCACAGGCCTACTAGTTCTTTTCTGCAAACACCCGTCACTTACCGTGTATTGCCGTCACCATTACCGCGAACAGTTTTTATTCATTTTATTGGAATAACAATGTGGTTATAAAACTTAACCTGGTGGGTTTATTAGGCCTACCAGTGACTTAGCATTTGGCTGCTGTCCTACAGTGCCGTGTAGCGCCTTATAAGAATGAAGGTGCATTATTCAGTGTCAGTGTAGTCGTCGTATATAGGGTAATAGTTGGAGTAGAGGCGTAGTACTGCTGGCCACACTGATTTTCTTGTATGGTGTAAGGCTCAAGTTTGCCAGCCTGGTCTGCTCACCAAAACCTTCTTCTCCTCTTCAAGGATTAGGTTATATAAACGTGTTCCGGCACCCATCTCACCTCGGATGACCCACGCCTCTTCTACCAATGGCTTTATAGTTCAGTGCCGCTTTCGGCAATCGATCCTCTCTCATCCTTTGCAGATGATCCCACCATTGTCTTCTGTAAATTGAAATAATTTAATTTATGTCCTTTACTTCGAGTTCTGCTCTGATATCTTCATTCCTTATTCTATCTTGCAATGTGTAATTTAAAGTATTTCAATAAACTGCATTTAAGCACTCTGAATCTTGCCGCTTTCCTTTTTTGTCATGACCCACGCCTCTAACTTTGCTTCAACTTGTCTTGGGTGAGATCCCCTCCTTTAGTCTTTTCTGTCTAGTCTCTCTTGACTGCCTCTTGTTCTTTTCTGACCCCGACGCTATTAGAGTAATCGAGAGCTAGGGTGTCTTCCTTTTTCAATTCTAATTTCTTAATTTTTGTTGGCTTAGGATCCTTACTGATGGCGATAGGTGAACACTGAAAATACTAAGAAACGTTCAGTATCAGAATAACTGAAACAAAGCCACCACCAAATCCTATCTCAGAAAGAGAAGGGTGAGAGCGCATCCCCAAAACAGGGGCCTTTCGGCTAAGGTGTGGTAACCCCGACAAAAGAGTCTCTGGTCCTCCTGGTAGGGAGTTATGCAACAGGCCAGTAAACTGTTTCGTGTAAAACTTTGAAATACTTGTAGTATCCAAAGCAGCCCCACCAAAACTTATGGACAAATTATCTTTTTTTTTGTATCTTACATCATAACATACAAAGTCGTTGATCGGTATTCCAGTGTGAAGAACCGTGTTCTTACTGTTCGTTGATAAACTATGTTAAACGTAACCTGTTACCGAACAGTGTAGTGCACTGAATTTCGTGCATACCTGTAATATTTACTATGTCCCTGATCTCACATGTTCCTCAACAAAATTTCGCGCCTACCAAACATACATACGATTGTATCTGTAAAAACCGAAAACATTACTGCTGTCGCTTAGATATAACACTTTCCCTATATTAAGGCGTATACAATTGATATGGCACAGTCGTGAAAAAAACCGTTTATAAACAGTAGTTCAAGTATAGAAATTCTTCAATAACACAGTAATTTGGAGAGTAATGCCAATAAAGTGATAATTGTACCGCGCACTTACACGCTAAGTGATAACACAAGGGTAACCGAACGTCCTAACAACACGCGAGCAGTTACTTGACGCTGACAAACGTTTTATTGTGTGTATTAAGTAATTAGACTGTTTTATTATCGGATGGGACGATTTTCTTGTGATAATTACTGTATGCAATATGAGGAACGATGTGAAGACGGGGAGATCTGAGTCAAGGTAATAGTCGTGCACTCTATTGTATAGAGTAATGTTGTTCACACTAACCAGCGGAATCGATACCGCGAAACGATGAGTTGTTTAGTGTTATGTAGTGAATACAAAATCATATCTGGTAACGATATTCATCGAGCAGTGAGAGCAAAACAGCTGTTTCAGACTGCCAATTGAATTTTGGTACTTTCAAAATATCATACGTGCTCAGTGGCATAACTAGGATTTGCACTTATTGCGGAGGGGGGTAAGATAACCTTGGACCCCATTTGCTCAGACAAATAAGAAATCTAGGATCTCGTCCCTACGCCGATAAAATCACTTAGTTATAATTAATTTGCGGACGTAAAAATAATTCTTTACATACAGACGTTTCGCCCTCTCCTCTGGAGGCCAAGTTATAATTAATTTGCGGACGTAAAAATAATTCTTTACATACAGACGTTTCGCCCTCTCCTCTGGAGGCCATCTTCAAAGGACTGTGGTTACCACAGTACTGTGGTTAACTGGCAAAGACCGTCCCAGCGAATCGCTTCCACACTGAAGATCGCTTCCAGAGGAGAGACCGAAACGTGTTTTCGTAACAGCAGAAGTGGACTACGGCCTAACAGCCTGGAGATAAGTCAGTAAAAATAATTATTTGAATTTGAGAAACCCATAAATTTCATTAATTTTTATATCGATCATCTAAATTATTAAAACGTTTGGATTTATGTATTTATTATTATTTTTGAAGCGTTCTAACCTGTACAGGGCTGTAGATAAAAAATCACAAGGAAAAATTACGATTTTTTTGGTCCCATATGTAGGCTATGCATAAGCAGATAAAAAATACTGCAGAAGAAACAAATGGTCATTAAAAGAAGTAAAACAATGGGTTACAGTCATGGGCCACGATAGGAAACTCAGGGCCGATGTCTCTGCGATGACAGAATATCTCAGCATAAAAATTGTTCATCCCAGAGAATTCTTTTTTTCTGTTTAAAATTTTGGGGCTCTCAAATTCAGGTCCTTTCTTTTCGTGTAGCCTTGTATCCCTACAGTAAGCACAATATCTAGCATATTCATTGTCCAGTTTATTTGAAACAGTACATTGCTTAAAGCAATTTAATCACATGATCTTTCAATTTAACGTCATTTATTATACCGTAAATAATTGTCTTTATAAAAATATGATTATTATAACATTAAATTATACTATTTATATTATAGGGCTATTATTTAAACATTAAACATATGATTATATTTTTTCATTAATTTACACAGTATTGTAATTCACTTTATTTGAACAGTTATTTGTGAATTGTAATTTGACATCTGTGAGTTAGTGACAAAATTTAGATGATTTGTATACTAGATCTGGGCGGAGGGGGAATTGGTCCCCAGATCCTGCCTCACAGTTACGACACAATAAAACATTTTCGATATTTCTACTACCCGAAAATGTTTTAGTAATAGTAGGTATCGATAATACGTAGTGAATAGGCCAATTGCTTATACGTTTAGTAAAATAGTGCAAACGTGCTAATGAGTTGCTTTATGTTTTTTAATAACAAATTTTTGATCGTAATATCTTTCTGTTATTAAATGCTACACGAAAAGTTTGTAGCGGTATTATAGGTTAACCATGTGTACTGGCGGCAAAACGTGGTGTAAAAGATACTACTGGCTTCTTATTTTGTAATCCACAGAGAAAATAGCAGTTAGTAGTAAGCAACCTGCGGGTTACTGTACTAGACTCACAGATTGTTGCTTTAATCGTTGAACTTTCAGATTTGTATTTTTCTGTAGCTAATTTGTTGGCTTACACATTATATTTACAGCGCTATTGGTATATTGTTATACCATAAAAACTTATTTTAATACAGTAGTTAAAGACATATTTTGTATTTTTCATATGATACGTAATTTTTCGTACACAAAATCAGGACGGCAGTTTAGGTTTAATACAGTCTCATTTATTAATTCGTTAAAACCTTTATTTTCGTTACTTAAGGTTATTCCATTGCAAACGTTATATATTGTTAAAAGTTCAGTTGTTAATTTATTAGAAATCATTACGTTCTATGTGTCTTTAATAATACTTATACAGTCATTATATTCGGTTAGCAAACGTTTTGTATTGTATTCTTTACAGAATAAAACTAAAAACCAAAACAGTCGTTTATAATCCCACGCATGAAAACGTTACGTATTTTCACAACCAGTTAAGCAAAACAGTCTTTTACAATTGCTGCAATTCTTCACGCCGTGACGCATCGATATTGTCGCCTAGTCAAACATCGAAAATGTTCCTTGTCTGGCCGGTCGTAGGTTTGACACTTATAGTCTCTAGCCGATGAAGTCAACAGCTGTTTCGATGACACTGACTCAGGTTCTTGTTTGCTCTTATTTTAGAGGCTGACTGAAGTTCACGTCAAAGAACAACGGCCAATTTGATAGTAATCAAAGTTTACAACGACTGACTCTGTATTTCAGTTTCTGATGGATTTTATTATTGGTTTAATTTAAAAAAAAAATACTACTAGTTTGTTGTACGCAAGTAAATGAAGAATGTGATCTAACTAATGAAATAGTTAAATGCGAAAGAGCGGGCAACACAGTACGTTTGCAGACAAGGAGGGAATGGAAGAAAGGACACATGAGGAGGAAAGAGTTAATAAGATTAGTAAAATAAATAACGCGTTGACGGTAATATCGTTTAGTTACGATGAGGAGGACCCCACCTTCCCCTATAATCTCTTCTCTCTACTTGTTATCTCTTCACCCTCTACTGTTCCGCGTCTCTTTTCACGGGCAATAATTTAACCATAACATTTCGCGAAAAATAATTATTTCTCTCTCGCGCGCTTTTCATAAAATCACTATCGTCATCGTCACGTTTTGGATGACTTTTTACACTGAACAAGATCGCACTGTTTACAGGACACTGCCGTCGCGATCTCTTGATCAGAAAAATGTGTTAACTTGACATTGTCCGTGTATTACTTACAGTGTTTTGTTTCTCGTATTTTGTATTTGTTTTGTGCCGTCTGACGACACTTGAAAGTATTCTTCTGTTTGTCTGAGAGGAACCCGTTACAAGGTAGATGTCTTTGTAAAGAACATGATATTTTAAAAACTGAAGAAATTTGTATGAACGGAAATGTTCTCTGGGTAAAGAGAAGTAGAAGGTCTCTGATTGACCGGCGGGCGTTACGGAAATACTTTTTCAATTGTGAATTAGTAGCCTAATGTTTTTTGCTAATAATACATATTTATTAAATAATTCAATTTCCGATTTACAGGTTGATCGGTTGTGGGTGGTATGCCTGGATTAATTCCTCATTATTAATTAATTAATTAATTATTAATTCCGCCCTATTTTTAAGGTTAAAAAATTAATTATTGAATTACTGTTTGTCTAGTTTTTTTTACGGAAACGTTTGTTATTCTTGTACACTGGTGTTTTGTGTCGCTTTTATGATTATTAAAACATTTGTATTTACGAGTCTCATTAAATCGGATTTTCAAGAGTTTCTAATGAGATCTCCACATTGAAGACCGAGGTGATGGCTTTTCGTGGAGCTCATCTCATACGAGCGAAAATTGTAGTTTGTACAGTTCTGAAACAGGTCAGCATTTTTGAATAGCTGCGCTGTAATGTGTCTTGTGTTACAAACAAGTAATATGATGAAAAAGCTACATAAGTTCAACCATATGTGTAGGACCATCAGGAGAACTCAAAACTCAACGATTAAAGTAACACTTCTGACGTTCTACAAGATGATGGCCCTGACGACGCTTGTCAATGGGTCTGAGAATTGAGCTTTAACGAGATCACAGCCCAGTCGTATTCGAGCGGCCGAAATGAGATTTTTCAGGCACACGGCAGGATATACTTTTCAAGATGGCAAAAGAAATGTTGATGTTTGCAAGCAATTGAATATTATGAGTACACTCTATAGGACTGCCCAATATCGGCCGAAATGGATGGAACATCTTAACCGAAAGTATGACTGCCGCATCCCCAAACAACTACTGAATTATAAACCGAAAGGACGGAGACGTGCGGGGCGCCTTAGGAAGCGCTGGAGTTACCAGCTGTAGTCAATCTGCTTGGGACCGGAACAAAGAGTTTTTGGTTTAATCCGTGACAAATATGATGATGCTTTTTGTTTACGAGAACTCTAAGAGTATCAGAAGCCAGAACACGATAATCCTTAAAGTTACGGAGAAGAATGAAAGCAAGTGTGTATAACACATTGGGTCGAGGTAGCGAAAGATTTCACGATGTCTGTAGAGTGCAAACTACAATGTTATCAGTAATGTCGCGCAAATAGGGGCCATATAATAGGATCCGTGGTGTCAGTTTTTATTGTACACACAGATCACGCCCAGCTTTTGGTGATTGGACCAATCAATCAAGATTAAATAATACTGCTACTGATTTCGCAACCGGCTCGTCCACTTAAGAAAATAAACCCATTTTTTATCACAATAATAATTGTACTAGTATTTACAAAAATGTTGACCACCTACTGCTTATACATTCTTAATTGCCGTCTTATATGAGCAGAAGTTGATTAAACGTGTTAGTCTTTAATATAATTTACAATAAATAAACTGACATTAACAGAGAGAGAGAGAGAGAGAGAGCCTTTACGGGTGTTACGTGATGTCAGCAAAGTCACGTGTTGCTTTGGTCCTGAGCTACCCTTCCCATTATCGTATTAAGATTACCTTCATCTTGAAGTTTGATAAGACTTTTACCATTCCCGCTTTAACTTATTTTTATCATTCTAAAAGCCCGTTTCGTCAGAGATTTCAGTTTCTTTTTTATATGTTACATTTCCTAACAAACGTGTGTTTTCAATAAATTTACCAATACTGTTTACTCAGACTGCAGTAAATGTTTAGTTTTCCAGTCTGATTATGCAGGTGCATTTATTATTACGTGAATATCGATATTAGATAATTTTTCAATTATGGGAAAAATTACAGATATTCCGATTCTCTACTATTTCTTTAGTAATATAACAAAAGTAGAGCACACAATCATACAGTAAACACTAAAAATTCGAAACATTTATATTTGGGTTAAAATTCCCCCGTAGGCATTTAACATAAAAAACGAATACACTTATATTTTTACTGTTATTTTATCACTACCTAATGATGTATTTGAAGAGTATTAATTATTAGGTTGACTGCACAACAGAGCGGCGATTCCACTTAATAATCCACCGAGGCCAGTTAAGTATTGCGTTTCAAAAATTTTTTTTTGAAATACAAAAATCCCATTTTTTGTAAAATAAAATGTCTTTGTATTAGGACATTTTTCTTCAATTCCATTGCCAATACAACTGTAGTTCTACATTAAAATTACTGCAAATTATAAAGCTATAAGCAGATATCAGAGAGTTTTAAAGCGGAAGTAGGTTTTTGTTTGACAATATGAGATGAGTTGACAATGTGTACGGTATAAAATTTAACGTACACATTCACTAGCTTCATAAATTTTACTTTAATAAAATTTGTACTTTTTGGAGCATGCATATAAGTTCAGTAAATGACGAAATTATAATTGGTTACTAGTGACACGTCTGATAATCAGTATATCAGGTTTTTTTTACATTAGTCAAAGACATAAAGATACTATATTATAAGTAATAAATTAAACTGTTTATTGAAATAGTTCTATTTTCTTAACTGAGTATATATCGTAGAAGAAAGAATAGTTATTGTGTTCACGTTATATAATTGTAGTAGTTGCCACAGCTACAAGGAGGGAACAGTGGCATGAAGTGAGTTTAGTAGGGGGGCCCGCAAAGGATTCCTGGGGGAGGGGAACCCAGAGGAAAGAGTTACGCCTTTGGATACTTGAAGAAACTGGAACACAAACCTACTGGAGAGTAAACGTGAGAAAATATGGTGTGAGACGTCAGAACAAATTGGGTCCAAGGAACTCGACAATTTCAGTAATCTTATCAACTACACAAGGAATGCATTGTATTATTAACTAACAATATTGTTGTTGTTATTATTGTTATTTTTTAATTATAATTTTGTTTATTAGTATTATGAGAATGTGAGCTCATGTGCGTTATGCAAAATTTTATGAGGCGAATTCGACGTACCCAAAGGTTAACAACCCCGTCCGCGAATATGTACAGACGTAAGGAGAGGAATATTTATTGCTGCCAAACACACGCATACGTGTAACTGTCACAGGCTCGGCTCATTGCGTTATCTCTTACGTTATTTAATTTTATGTTACGATAAGGAAGCAGTAATAAAATTTTTAGTGAAACAGTCGACAACTCATATTTACACGGAATTTTTAAACTCAAAAACGCGAGTTCGGTAGTCGAGAGCTGTGTGGAACACTTGAATTATCTATCGTTTACAACTTTTTGTGTTAGACCAGTTGTTTTGACGACATATTGAGAGCATGGAAATCCAGAGTGACTTCGGGAATACAGTTTTTAACAAACCAATTTGTATGTTTTGCCTGCTATATGCGGGCGACATAGTTCTTAGTCAAGAAAATGAGGATGGTTTACAGAGAGGAATGTTTCAGTTACAAGAAGTGGCAAGAGGGTACTCACTGACAATTTCAATAACAATGACGAAAACCATGGCCTTTAAAGGTAAATATCCAGTGAGGACTAAGATAATTGTAAACAACAGCACTTTTTAACAAGTGAGCCGTTTCAAATATGTCGGCTGTGCAGTAAGCTATGAATCTGAATATGATAGGCTATAAGAGAGAAGCTAAATAAATTTAGGAATAAATTTAGGAATATTTGTGGTACGATTCAATAGAAATCTTAGAAATAAAACAAGACACATTACAAGGATTAATTTTTATAAGACAATTCCAATACCTACGTTAACTTATGCGAGTGAGGCGTGGATCATGACTCAAAAGGAAAGCGGCAAGATTCGGAGTGCTGAAATGCAGTTCCTTCGAAATACTTTAAAATATACATTTCAAGATAGAATAAGGAATGAAGATATCAGAGCAGAACTCGAAGTAAAGGACATAAATTAAATTATTTTAATTTACAGAAGACAATGGTGGGATCAACTGCAAAGGATGACAGAGGACCGATTGCCGAAAGCGGCACTGAACTATAAAGCTATTGGTAGAAGAGACGTGGGTCGTCCGAGGATGAGATGGGTGCCGGAACAGGTTTATATAACCTATTCCTTGAAGAGAAGAAGAAGACGAAGAAGACCTGTTGTTTTTAAAATTGATCCCCCCCCCTAAAAATAATAGGGCCGGCGGGAAATATGTGAAGGGGTAAAAATTGTGAAAAAAAAGGCAAAAACTGTGTGGGGTATCAGATTAAAGGGTATTTTAACCACGCTCTGAATTTAGTGTTCAGTTTTGGAAATTGCAAAATTTTGGTCCTAAAAAGTTGATGGAATTTTGATAAAGTTGCAAAAATTCATGTGGGGTATCATCAAATTAAAGATAATTTTATCTAAGAAGAGTTTGGGGAGGTATAATATTATATAGCCTATATATAGTGTTAATTCTAGGAAATTAGGAAATTTTAAAATGTAGGGACCCCAAGTCCAGCAAAAGGAATTTCGAAAAATTGTAAATGTCCATCCGGGTGTCAGAGAAAGTGGAATTTTAACACAAATCCGAACGTGTGGAATGTTTAATGTTAATTACATGATTGCCCACGCTACAATTGTTATTTTACCAAAAAAAAAAAAAATGCCTACGATAATTTAACATTTTCTAAGAACGAAATTTATCTAATAATATAAATAGTGTATTAATATAGTCTAATAATATAATTTATTTACTTTGTTCAAAATAGTGAGCAAGTTCTGCAACTGAGGAGATTATTAGTATAAGAATTGTCATACACACGTGTGGGCGCGCGCGCGCGCCCGTGTGTTGTTAAATTCTAAGTGTCTAGTTTTTTGGAATTATAATGTTACAAATAACTCTTTTCGTACAGAAGCTGTAGTTACGTTAAGGCTGACGTGTTTGCGACTTCATGTTTTGCATCATCCGCGTATTACAGATTCTGATGATGCAAAACACAAACCCGCGAAACGTACCTCAAGTTTTTATTATTTGGTCCGCAAGTAATTATTTCTGTAATTATTACGTGTAGAATATTTATACGCCTGTTTCTTGCCTGGTGTATTTTTATTTTCGTTTAGAATACGTTTCCAAATTCAAGTAGGCTATCTGATTTTAGTTTTTGTTTACGTGCACATTTCATTCTACCATTCCACTGTACGACATCATCACAGATGTACCTGATAAATTAAAAATTTTCAAGTTTTTTTTGTTTACATATTTGTTACGCGTAATCTTGATCAGCTGTTTTGTGTCGTGATTTAGTTACAATATATATAACTGACGCATCTGTGATATATTGCAACAAATTCCGTAACATTAACTGTTCAGCCTGAATTATCGGACTTTTGAACCAGAATTTTGAAGCAATTATCACGGTTTTAGCTAATTTTAACCTTGCAATTAAGAATTATGTGTTAACTAGTATTTTGCATTGACAATTGTAATGTACGTCTTACACCAATTTAATACTCGTGATGAGGGCAGAATAATAACTTGCCACAGAAAATTCAATTTTTTTTCTGGGCAGTGTAAAAGACACTTTCTTTAGGTGACGTCAAAGTGTTCTGCTCCACATTAGCTACAAAACAAAACGTCAAAACCAGAAGCGTTTTGTACATATTAAGTGTTTGTACCAATGTTTACATTTATTCAGGTTTTTATTAAATGTAAACAGTAAGATAGTTAAAATACCGCACAGGCTTGGATCCGTGTCGAGTTCATAAATACAGTAAATTCTCAGGCAGGTAAATCCGTGGCGTACCGTCAAAAAAGCCCTACATTTAAAAATTATACTTATTTAGATTTTTGTTGGAAAATTAAAACAAACTGAAGAAGCTTACATGCCGTTCGATTTACATAACCACGGATTCGATGTTAATAACAATTCTGTTGGTTGGCTTTGTATTTAGTTTGTTTGGCCAGGGCCCTCTAACAGAACGAGCCGAAACAGCTGTTACGCGGTATAGTCCTGAAGGCAGTGATTATTGGAATAAAATAAAATGTTACAAACGTTCTGTATAATTTGTTACATTTTATATATGTATTCCTCTAATATCATTACTACTTATAGTTTTAACAGAATTATTCGTATGAATAATTCATTAACTAATAAAATAATATTTGGAAATATGTGTGGCCATAAGAAAAGAAAGATGTAATCTGTGGTTCGTCGTTTGAATATGTGTTTCCTCGGTTTGAAAAATCATGAGTCGATAATATAATAACGTTAGATTATTGTTTGTTGAACATAACATAATTTGTAAACATTTTTTATGACTGTAGGAAAGCAATCATTTGACTTGTAGATTTTTACGACTTGTGGGTATTACTCATTTTATTATAATTTATTCTGTTACATTGTTTATGTCATTATCGATTTATTAGTTCTGTTACTGTGTTACGTATATAAAAAATATTTACACTTTATTGTTCGTGTGCGTGTGTTTGTGCTCTATAAATAAATATTAAGGTAGTTTGCGGTGGTAAGGTGGCGAGGGGGGACAATCTAACGCACGGACCAAGTCCTTATTAACTTCATTATATGATAATATTTTAATAGCACACACTCGCGCGTACACGTATAATATATAAACAACAATCTTTATGAGACAAAACAACCAGCCAGCTAATTGAAATAATTATTCCCATATAGTAGTGGAATAATGCGCACTTGTACTGTATTAAATTACAGACCTATAAACGCCAAACTATGCATATGTACACGTATACCGTTTGAATTTTGTTCATGTCTGTGCATCATTGTTGACTAGTAGTTATGGTGGTTTCTTTGGTGTATGTCAAACAGCGAAAGGTTTTTTTATTTCCTGGAAGAACTGATAAAACAATTTCTTAAAGGCCGAACTCAAATGTTTGCGAAGGTAAGCAAAAGTAAAATACAGTACCACTTATTTTTTTAATATTTTTTTAAGTCGGTTTAACATCAGGGTTTCGATTCCTTGTAACTGTGTTTTTTAATTCATTATGTTTTGTATTGTATATGGATTTTCATTGTGTATTTGTTAAAGGACTTATGGATTATTACTGGTACTCGGTCGCCAGATATTTTTATTAATTAGTGACAAATTGGACAGTAACAAATATATAATGAAAAAACAACAACTAATTTTTTCTGTGGCGTAATCGATTTTGGAACAACCGAGGATTCGATATGAACGTAGCCAGGCTCGACCTTTTTGGTTCTAGTGTTTTCACGCAGTAGGTGCACGTTAAAGAACTGTATACTTAATCAGCTTTAATGTACAAACCACTCAATCGTTTCCGCTTCCTTCAAATTCCCATCCACACGCGTGAACACATTTTTTGAAAATCTGTTTAGGGAATGTCGATACAGTTATGTTTATTATTAATCTTAAAATATTTCCTATGTGTAGTTACCAAATTTAACCAGTAATCAGAATGTTTATCGAAGATACAGAACACATGTTGAAACCATAAGAGATGTGTGTGTGTGTGTGTGTGTGTATGCGCGCGCGCGCGGAGACCAGTAATGAAATTAAGGATAAGGCTCGATGTTCATTTTCGGAGTATCTTGACAGCTTTAAAGTGTAACAGACGACAACGTGTCTTCATTTAACGGGTTCAAACGCAAAACGAACGTAAAATAAAATGAAAACCATAAACTCACGCTTCAAGTGCGGCTGTATTTATAAAGACACGACTTTTCGGAGAGGCAAGGGCTCAGTCATGGCCAGCTGGTTTAATTCTTCTGTTGACGAGTGTTTGTAATTCTGGATAAGAAGTTTAGGCGCTTAGGATAGATTTTGTGCCAATACTCCATTGTGTAGTAGTCGGTTATTGTCCTGAAAATGGCTTCGTCCGTTATGCGAGCCTTGTTAAGGCCAGAGTTATCCGTTTATATAATATTTTCACCTATTAATATTATCTATGTTGTGTGACTGTAGTTTTTTATGTGTTCGGTATTGCTTAATAGTAAACTTTTTTCCGAACTTTTGAAGTAATACAAGAAAAGAGCAGTCTATAGACATTATTATTACTTCAGATAAACCTTCACTCATTTTGGCAGGACCAGTGCTCCTAAAGAGACATTTTGGTACTAACTTAATATCAGGGCCCTGCCATAGCCAAGGGTTAATAGTCTTCTCGGATACAAGAATTTATATAAATTCTTCTTATTAATTACGTTAATTTCAACTTGTTAATATAATCAGAAATCCTTAAAGTCGTAGTGACCGTCAATCAATGAATTTTTCAGTGAAGGGTTTGTGAGGATCGGTCAAAAATATAACACAAATTTTAACGTTTGTGTCGAAACCTGAAAAATAATTATAAATAATTAATGAATTCGTTTTCATTATGATAATGAGATAAACTCAATTAAACATATAATGCGAATATTCATATTTTCATGTGAGCTGTGTTGCATCGAAAATAAAATTGAATTCCTTTGTAAGCAACTCGTTGAGTTTCCTGCAGGTCTCCCATGTGATGTCTTCAAATAAATACACTGCAAGTACTTACTTACTTAATCCTTAGCTTTTCTACCTTTCGGTGTAAAGCTATGTTGGAGTTGAGTTCTCTGAGGTCGTCTTTTTCCACATATCCCTCCATTTCTTTCTATCTCCTTCGAGCTCCTTCATTTTCCCCCATTGTACTCCTCTTCTTTCTGCAGCTGTGCGGGTTTCATCCTTCCAGAGCTTTCTCGGTCGTCCTCTCTTTCTTTTACCTGTTTCTCTGGATTCAAACACTTGCTTTACCAGTCTTTCCTCCCCCATCCTCATTACATGTCCCAGCCATCTAAGTTGTTCGTGTTCTACTGTTATTGTTACAGGAAAAATATCTAATTTTTTCCTAAATATTTCATTTCGAATTCTATCTTTTTTTGTCTTCCCTTCTATTTTTCGAAGAAACCTCATTTCAATACTAGTTGCTTTTTATTCTCTCATTTGTTGTCCATGTTTCGCTTCCATAAGTTAATACTGGCTTCATGATTTTTCTGACTATTTCTGTTTTTATCCTAGTGGGTATTTCTTTTTTACCCAGGAAACTTGATTTAATACTATTGAATAATCTTCCTGTTTTCGCTACTCTTTCATTTATTTCTTCCTCTAAATTCCCTTTGCTGTTAATCACTACTCCCAGATATTTATAACTTTTTACTTGTTCTAAATATTTTCCATCAAGCTTTATACTGTGTTTCTCTTCTGAATTTCCTACTACCATACTTTTAGTCTTCTGTATATTAATCTTCATGTTTTTCTTTCTAAGTTCTTCATTAAATACCTTTGTGTTATTCTGTAACTGTTTTTCTGTTTCTCCTATAATTATTAAATCGTCTGCGTAGCATAATTCTGTTATTGTTATTATCTTCATATTCCAGTATCCTATTCTATATTTACTCATACCTTCTTTATATTTTTTGACATCATCCAACACCCACACACTGCAAGTAGGTTGTATTTATATGATTTTTAGAATTGATAATTTTGTTACTATTTTTCAGTATATTTAATATTTGTGTTTGATATTTATTTGTAGGATCTATGGTCAATAAAATGCAATTATTATTATTATTTATAAATTCTTCAGTTTTATAATTTAAATCATTATTAGAGATCATAACTGTTGTATTATTTTTATCTGCTCTGGTTAAAGTGAGGTTATGTGCTGTTAATTTGTGCTTTGTGTTGTGTATGGGGCGTTATTTTGTTTATTTTTAAAATGTTGATTTTTGTTGTTAAACGTTTTGATAAATTTTATAATTTCCATTGAGGCTTCTGTTCTAATATTATTTTGTTTTCCTTTGTCTACGGTATTAATTGCGTTTTCTGTTTCAACTATTATATTTTCTGTACATGTTTATTTACGTTTCTTAGATTTGTTTTATTTGAAGTATATTAACCTACATGCAGTGTATATATTTATTTATTTATTTGAAGATATTACTATAACTTTGTTGAAGATATTACTACAACTTTGTAATAAAGAATACCATTATTTCCACATGTTTTCCCAGTTATTTGTCGTTGGTCACGTCGAATAAACCAGTTTTGAAACATAAAACATGTGATTTCTTGATCAAGAAAGATGTGGGGTTGTACGGTACGTCGCCCGCTTTGTGGCGCGTCCCGAGCTTATATAAAGCTCCCGCCGCGGCGGGAACCAAAGACTCCTCGACAATTAGGTGCGGCCTGCTGCCGGCCGTGGGTGTTCAATTAGGATCTAATTGAGCGTGAGTGTTTACCGAGATCGGGTCCAAGATCTGGCACACACGGGTTGCTACCAAGGGCGCTAATTAGGTGATTACCCCGAAACCGGGTACAGTGGCGGTAAAACTTTCGGGAAAGTGTACGTATAATGGCGTTCAGGGAACGGACACGCAGGGATTTTCTGATGGTCTTGTTAGAAGTCAAACATGCCCAGCGCAGTCCTCGGTTCAGGTGAGACTGACGTTTACGCTTGAGTAGCCCCATACAGGGATCGCGTAGGTAACCATCGGTGCCACGTACATGGTAACGATAAGTTTTTCCCTCAGCGGCGGGTCATGGAGTTGCTGCAAAGTAGGGGGCGGAGCTGATATATACGTTGTAGAGTTTCACGGGCTACTCGCTCGTTGTGTGTCCGCCAGGGGAAGCCCCCTGCCACACCGGCAGACCAGGCCAGTCCAGGGGGCATTTCTTGATCGTGAAAAGTGAAAATTTCTCAAGTACACAGGAAATAAGCAATTCAGTGAATTAATTTATGAACCAAATGTAGCAGCTGTCAAGAAGTAAGGGGGCAGGCCTCGAATCGCGAAAAAAAATCGAGCATAGAATTGTATGTTCACCGTCATTTTACGCAGAACCTCTCTGTTATTAGCTCTAAGCTTTAACGAACAGGAAAAAATACCAAAGTTGAGACTCAAAAATATGTGTATGTGTGTAGGGAGATTTGTATCCACAGACTATGTGGAAGTGTTCTCATGGAAGCGCTTATTTTTGTTATGTACGTTTGTTTTGGCCAAATATCATCGAATTAAAGGCGAAGATTGTAAAGAGAACTTGAAACATTATCTACCAGTATGATTAGGAAATGTTTTTGATAACGAAAGGAGTATTTTCAGCAAAAGAAAAAAAACGTTAAATACGTTAAGTGAGGGGTCTTGAATGGTCGTATGATGTGAGCAGAGTATACACCCACAAACTCATATCATTCGTTATGTTCATTGGACTGGGTTAGTCGCAAAAACAGGTGTTTGTTTTATTTTTTATATTATTTTTTTTGTGATCGCTCGGTACATCTGTGTCTGCACTTTGCTTTTTATATTTTACAAAAAAGTAGCTGTGGGATATTTTTATTATTACGTAATCGTGACTGTGTTTGTTTTAAAGAGATAACAGACAAAATAAGCATACGTTGTGTTGTTACATAACCATTGAGAATAAAATGTCAATTAACTACTTACAATTTATGTAGTTGTAAAAACAACAGTTTTTTGGCAACCGATCTCGAGATATCTCGAAGACGACAGAGTACAAAGTAAATACTTCAGCGCGTCTTAAGAGGGGGAGTCTAACCAGGAAAATTGCGAAACAATTATTTTTTAACAATAGTTTTTCTTTTTTGATAATGTCAGACGTCTCGTGAAAAGATGATATGCCCAGCTGATTTATACCTTTTACACAAGTATTAGAAATGTTAAATTTAAATTTTTATTCAAACAAAATTTACACAATTCGTGAAAAAAGCAACGCACCTTGTTTTGTTTCTTTAATGTTCGTCACAGGGTTCAAGAAAATGTTTAATAAATATATAATTATGTAAGTATGCATTTATAAATTCATAATGCTAATAACAATAATAATAATAATTATTATTATTATAAAAGTGTTTTGTAAGTAATAATATTTAGTAAATTTATTTAGTTTTAATTTTAAAAAACTTTATAATCGCACGGTGGTTAGAGAGCCAACTTTTTCCGCCGAGATTCTTAAAGAACTGTCTTCCAAATATGTAGGGCCGGTTTATTTATTTATTTCAGAAATGATTGTATACGCTATAACCTATTTGTTAAGCTCAAATAGCCCTTGCTGTAGTTTTCGGAATATAATACGAAAATTATACGAAGCGAACATCTTCAATGTAAAACTTATTTCAATTTGATAAGTCAAAGTGCATAATGTGTTTTCAATTTAACGCTTATTTCAGTTTGATAAGTCAAAGTGCATAATGTGTTTTCAATTTAACGCTTATTTCAGTTTGATAAGTTAAAGTGTATAATGTGTTTTTGTCATACTATTTTGTTCATCCATTTTTTCAGGGACCCGGTGCTTATAGAATACATGACGAATATTATTTTTATTTATTTCTTAAGATGTTGGTAAATACGATCAATAAAGTTGCGGTTGTATCAGTCGGCAATGAGTACTTCAGGGTTTTTGGGGCACACTTCTCTCCTTAAGGGAGACACCGATAACAAAATTCTGAAATTCATTTACAAATACCTGAGATTCACAGCCAAAATTTCGTCCGTTGCTGTTGAAACGAATGGAAATATTATTGACTGTAACAGACACAGGAATTAACTGAGGCTCTATGGAAACATTCCGTTGATGACTGTACGAGATCAACTAAATGTGGAATGCCGTCCCCCGTTTACATTGACATCAGCTGTTTAAGCGTTGTATGTAAAAAGCCATTATAAAAACACTGAAACTATTGCTGTGTCTACTGGTGAAAGGCGAATTATGTTGGAAGTAGTTCAAGAACGTTAGAGATACGCAGATTTGAGCAAATAATTGAAACATAACTCAACTTTTATTGAATTATTAAATAACGCTACTTTACAAATTACTGTTTCATTAGATTTGAAAAAAAAGAACAAATTTCTTTTATTACTGGAATTCTATAAGAGGCGTAAGGTTAGGCTGTAGACTGCAACTTCAAGCCATTCAGCCTCTAAGCCGTACTCTCAGCTCCTGTACACGTGGTTAGGTGTAATTCTAGATACTCTTATCACAGGTTTAGCCGGTGCGACCGATTTTATGATATTCGCAAACGGACGTCTAGGTTTGTGTCGTAGCGCTTCCCCCTTCTTCTTTTTCTTCTACTGGCGTTACAACCCAGTATGTGTTTTAGCCTCTTCAACGATTTTTCTTCATTCAACCCTCTCATTACGTAGTCTTCTCCATCTTCTTATCCATATCCATTCCTCAGATCCTCCTCAGCACCTTCGATCCATCTCTACCTTGACCTTCCTCTGGATCTCCTGCCTGCCTCTACTGGTCTCCATTCTAGGATTTTTCTGGGAATTCTGTGTTGTTCCATCCTCATTGTGTGACCCAGCCACGCTATCATTCTACTCTTTATAAACCTTACTACATCAGCTTAGTGTATTGAATTATTTGGAGATTCAAACGCCTCATCCGGTGTTCCAATGTTAATAACATTAAATTAACGTGTTAAAAAATAATCTTTCTCGTATTTACAATTTGTCAATATTGCGTTTTTAATTTAATGAGACGTCGAAGTGAGAGGTACGGCTCTTAAACTACCTACAAAAAAACTACTGGGTAACATTAATATAAAGCCCATCGACTTGTCTGTTCTCTGTTATTCTCTTCACTTGCTTCGTGTACTCCCAATTTTTGTCTTCCACTGCAGTTCTTACTTTCTTTTGTTCGTTTAAACAGTGTCTGATTAAATCCAGCGTGTTCCAAGTGTGCCTCTTGTGTTGGTGAGGTTTGCCTTCGAATCATTGTTTTCACAGCCTCTCATAGCCTTCTAAATAGTTTCCGACTTCATCACACAACTCAACTGTTAACGATTACCAGTGGAACGCTATCAGTATTCCATTATTGTCCAGTTTTGACTCCAATAAAGAGGTAAACATAGCGGCTACTGAAACAAGTCCACACTGTATTCTCGTAACTGTTCTCAGCCGGTGTGTTAACAACGCGGACTTAAGGGCTGGTAGTAACATTGTGCAACAGTTTCCCCTTCTATCCATTGTTGCGTGGGCAGCAGGGGGGAGGGCCGGTCTCAATGTGTACGTAAGAGACGTTGCCCCCTTCTCTGTGAACTGTTGAACCGTTGTCAAGTTGTGTTTGTAACTATGAGGGGTGGCAAGAGTTATACGTGTAGCCTACGTGCGAAACGGTAACGGCCAAACTAAACGCGGTCCAAATTTAAAATTCTATTATTAACAGGTATCACCACTTTGAATATTTACGCATGTTAAAACAAGGAGATGTTTGTTGTGGGGATTTTTTCCGCGGTCCGTTTTGAAAATATTTGTTTCGGATAGGAAACACCTGTTGTACGCCGTTGTCTGCCCGTCGTCGAAATCTTGTTCTGTTTTGCGTTTTGTTTGTGTTTTAAGAATCTTTCTTGTGCGCCAGTGTGTCGTGTCTATGCTATGGCACAGGGGGAGGGATTCGAGTCCGCGACTCTTGTGTTTGTTTTCAGTGTAAACAGTGTCGACGCTTACGACAGCGTTGCAGAGGAACGCTACTGCTATTTTCGCTGATTCTCGATATAGGCAGCACTGAGCGCCATGACTTGAAAATATTGTTGTAAGTGTTATGTAAGGCACAAAAGTGAAACGTCTGGTAAAATAGTCATGACCGAGGTCACCTTGAGTTATTATTTTCAGTCTTCATTCACAATTTAACAATGGGTTATTCATTTTTACAAAAACAGACTACCGCCACCACTGTAGTTTTATTTAAGGGGACTTGGCAAGCGATGCCAACCATTTTGTATGTGCAGAGTGTGAAAAATAAATATTTATTTACGAAACTTATAAAAAACTTTTAAAATCTCCTAATAATAAATTGTTTTGTAGATGACAATGGTAATCTGTGCTTAACATGTGTTAAATCCATGCTTGATTACAAAAATAAAATAAATCGTAATTATATTAGTAAATAAATATAAATAAAATTAAAATGTTCATTTTTCAATAAGATGCAGATGATTAAAACCAAAGAGAAACTTGCCATTTGTTGCAGTATTCTGACGAGACGCACAAACAAACTTAACAAAGATTTCCTTGAGGCATTCGTTCACTTAACCGATATACGGGTCTCGTTCCCGCGGAACAGGTCGTCCCACCAAGAGATATAGAAGGCATTTGCGCTTGCTGTATTTAATGTGTAATCATAAAGATATAACGAGAAACCGTTTTTACGACCCTTTATAATGAAGAAGTAAGTAATACTTCTTGCTCTCAAACGATTTGTTCTCAAGCGTTTTCGCGTGTACTTTTATTTGCGAATGTACACGATTAAAATATTTTTACTTATTTCGCAAATGTTCAGAACACAAACATCCGTATTTACTCGCATGATAAGTAGGCTATGTTTTTTCGTCAAATATATTATTAGATGAAAAATTCATTTGAAATTAATCCGATTATTACATCATGAAAATTGCGGTATCTACCTAAATCCAAGTACAGTAACGGGATTTTAAGAACTTTTTTTTTGTTTATACACGTAAGTGAAGAGATAATAGTTGGGTGACACTTGAGCTTTGTGCGCCCGCGCGCGTTTGATTACGTATTGTACGACGCGCTTTAATTTATCTCAAAAGTTCTTAAGATAAATTCAGATACACAATAAGGAATAACGAAATTTTTTCGATAGCTAGTTACAGCTTGTTTTTCTGCAGTTGTCATCAATTTGTGTGTGCATTTTTTCCATACATTTCGTTAAGGTATACCTTTTTTTTTTAATAAAAGTGTTTATGGTCATTGTTTGTGGAGTGATAAAGGTACCACCATAAACCACTGGCGGGAATATTTAATTTCATGTGCGATCCATCAAAAATAAAATTAAAAAATCGTTATTTTTTGAAACTGTTCAGAGCCTTCGGTTAGTTACCCCCAGCATGACTTAAACATTATTTATTACTTTTTTTAATATCACAAAACATCTAAAACAAATCATATTTATAAATCAGCCCAGTTTCTCCATAATGTAATTTTTCTCCTCAAAAACCAAGGTAAAATACAATTTTTAGCCATCAAGTTAAATTACAGTTTTTACCATAACTTTGGAATCATTTGTTGTAAAGAACTGGTTTTTGTACCAAAATGTTTCATTTCTGGTGCACTTTAATGGAGAATTAACATATTGACCATTTAGCGTAAAGTTCAAGGACAAAACGAGATTACTTTATTTAGAGGGGTATCCTTAACTGTTTGCCGGCACTGTAGTACATAGTATAATATAATGGTGTAATGGACGTAAATTGTATATACAGTCATTTCTTCAAAGGTTATTTTTGTACTGTGTTCGTATGTAATTGATAGCGCGGTCTGATCCCTGTTCACTTCTCCTCTTCCTTAAATTTCCACGTCTCCTCCAACCTTACGTGTGTCGTTGTCAGTTTTACACGAATTTTTCCATACTCCTGTTGAAAAATCCATTTTTTTTTGCAGTTGTGCAGCTAAGGATTTCGTTCCGGGGGGTGGGAGGGAGCTTTAAATTATTTTAATAGGAAATTGAAAAAATGAAAATTAGTATTTGCTATTTATTTTGTAATAATCAAGTAAATATGGATACGTACGTTTTACGTTAACAGACGCCTACAATTTAACAAAGTTACGAAACTATAAAGATGACGTCTTACGTAGCAATATAAATAAAATCACAAAATACCAGGAATTTTTCTCCCAGCAGAAGCTGATACAATGTTAACTGTTTTGTATGTATTTTTTAAAACTTAGCATTAATGAGTAGGTGTTTGTAAATGGAATATACTGAGTATGTTTGCAGCAAATGGAATTGAATCAGTCTACTCATTTTGTTACAGAAAGTATGACAAAATTTTTCGTCTGCAGAGGGCATTTTCGTTTTATCTTGTTTGCTTTTTGTATCGCCATGAAATTATTCTGTGATTTACTTTTTAACAGAATATACATTAAAATTAGTGTGAATTAGAATGCTGTAAAGATTAGAATGCTGTTTATGTACCTGAATGAAACCTATGTCAAATTATTGTAATTTTTATTATATATATATATATATATATATATATATATATATAGACGTGCAACAATATATATATTTGTATATTTGCCCAGGGCGGTATGTTTGTAAATATTTAGCATAGAAAATATATTATTAACAGTTTTTAACAATATTATGCAGGCTAAGAATTGTCAGTAAGCGTACACCTGCCCCGCGAGTGAATACAGCGCTTGTGTGTTTGTGTGTGTGAACGCAAGCTACGACAGGCAAAGTCTACGATGGGATGGGGTGATGCGTACGAATTGTTGGTTTGTCTGTAATCAGGTTTTAACCGGATAAAAATAAACTAATTAATACATTTTACCCAATTATAAAAACACCATTACATTGTAACGATACCGGGGGACCCGAGTTCGATTCCCGGTACCGAATCACAATTGTATAGTTATTATTGGTTCTGTTCTAATATTTTTTGTTAATAATAATGATATTGTTTGTTAATAATTATTATATTGTTTTGTAATAATGATAATTGATATAAAATATTAAATATAAATAATTATATATGTATAACTAAATGTATGAAAACAGAATTTGTATGAGTGATGAATGAAAAATTGGTGGCGTTGTCAAGGAGACTGTTTTGTGAGATTGAAAATAATGAATTGTTAATTTTGGATCTGTAGAAGAAAATATGAAATAAAAATTGTTCTTTAATATCTAAAGTTAATTAGATGGAAATAAAAATTGGTACAACAAAAACCAGTTGTTTTACACATATTATCAATATATAATATACTGTATATTGATTATAGTATAACATTAATAAAAAAAAATGTTCAAATAAGAAAAAAATAATAAATAGACCTCCGAAGAGAAATAATGAAACGCTACAACGTATAAACTGGTGCTCAGCGGTGTATATATTATAATCTTAAAATTTGTGCAGAAAATATGAAAATAACACACAAATTTAAAAATAACAACGGTTGCTAAGAAGAAAAAAAAATTCTGAAAAGGGAGATACATATTGATGCTGATTTGAACAAGAGGCAAGAAGTCCTGAAGGAACGTGAACTGGAAGTCGTCGGAGGATTTTTTCGGAACTAAGAAGGAAGAATCCAGGCCGAGACGAGACAGTCCTTGCAGTTCGAGTTGAAGGCAACTTATGTACAAGAAGCTCCTGAAGGCGGATCATCAAGGTGTTTGGACGAGTCCGGCAGATTTTTGTTGTTTTGTTTCTTGCTGTTGATGTTGTCTGTGTGGTCGTGTGGTATACTGTTTTTTTAGTAAAATATCTCATTAAAATGGCATTTATTCAACGGTACCCAAAAGTTGTTTTGCACGAAGTTGCGATCGATCTAGATCTTGAAATTCGTGAAGGAATGATTAAGAAGGATTATACTCGTCTAATTCAATCGTATGAAGATTACGATGAAGAATTAATCAAATATCTGTTACAAAAAACAGATCCAGAAATTGTTAGACGTGAAACAGTAGCAGCTGAATCTGTGAAGGAAGAAGCTGTGAAGGAAGAAAAAAGATTAGCAGCTGAAGCTGTGAAAGAAGAAAAAAGATTAGCAGCTGAAGCTGTAAAAGAAGAAAAAAGATTAGAAAGAGAGTTTGAGTTAGAGAAATTGAGGATTCAACAGACTTCTAATACTGAAGTTGAAGTTAGAAAAATTATAGAACCAAAATTGTATAATATAAAAGATGTTGTAGGTATATTTGATGAAAAAGAGGAAGATGTGTCAATTTTCCTTCGAAGATTTGAACGTGCTATGGTACGTTCGAAAATACCTCTTGAAGACTGGGTTATTGTTTTAACTAGTGTTGTACCAATAGTAATCAAAGAACTCATTCATCGAGAACCAATAGAGCTAGCAGAAAATTATGATTATGTAAAAGAATTATTTATGAGAAAATATCAGTTAAACCCTGAAAAACTCAGACAAAAATTTTTTAATATTAGACGCTTACCGAACCAGACTTGGGCAGATTTTGTATATCAATTGACCATATATCTTGAAGGATGTACTGAAGGAATGAAGGCAGTTGATGTCAAAAGCTTGAAAAATTTAATGATTTTAAATCAGTTAAAATATCGGGTTCCTACCCAAATAAAAGAACAGCTGAGTCAAGATTGGTTAAATTTAAGTACACCTTTGGAGTTACAGAGACAACTAGAGAAAAATGACGATTTGAGGACTTGTCTTAACCAAAAAACAAGTTTGGATTATATTAAGATAGAGTCGAATCCGAAAAATGTTCTGAAGGTGCAACCTAAATCTAATGTTCCAGACAAGGAATTTAAAAAAAGGGAAGATTCAAAGATAAGTGAATTTAAACCTGAATTTGAAAAACGGAAAGAGATGCGATGTTATTTATGTAATTCATTGGATCATTTGAGGAATAGATGTCGTAAAAGATTATCTAGTAATGAACCCTCAAATGTAGCAGGAATAGTTGAAGAGGTCTCTAGTTTTATGAAAGAAACTAAAGAGGATTTTAAAGTTGGAGGAATTTCTCAATCTGATTTAGAAAAGCAAGTAATGTCATTCAAGTGTCAAAGGAAAGTTAACGGTTGACAAGTTCAAATACATCGGGACACAGGTGCTGATATTGATGTGGTGCATCAAAATTATGTATGCATTGAACATTACACGGGCGAACATAGATGGCTTAACACCCCATTATTTCCAGAACCCTTCTGTTGCCAAATAGTAGATGTCACTTTGGAAATTCCTGAAAAGATAATACTTGCTCAGGCTGCAGTCACAGCTAGTCCAGCTTATGAAGGAATTTATTTGATGGGGAATGAAACGGCGCAGAGTTTACAAAACACAAATGCACATTTTTTAGAATTTGTGAATGCCGTAAACATAAAGTCTATGTTAGTTAGGCGAGAAATAGAAGTAAAAGAGCAAGCAAAACAAGAAAAAATTCAAAAAAATCAGCTATCAACCGTTGAGACTGAAACAAAAGAGGAAGATAGACTCCTTGAAGAAAATGACAGTCATCAACAGGGTGAAATGTTGTCCCTACTGAATACGACACATGAACAATTCATGGCTGCTCAAAATTCTGATTCCGAATTGTTTGAGATGATCCAAGAAGTACAATCTAGACCTCCGAAGAGAAATAATGAAACGCTACAATCTGAACTTGAAACGGTTCAGATAACTAAGGTTGCTATAGCTGATTTTCAGGTTGAGAATACATCCCTTGATGAACTGGCAGATGAAGTAAAGGATATTACATGTCGAAGTTCGGGTGAAACAAAACTTGATGTGTTAATTAAACAGGAAGAATCAAGAACAGGAAAATCTGAAGGGGACAAAATTTTGCACACTATTAATGATGCAGCAGAAACTGATTCATTTATTGCTTCAGAAACCAACACTATTGTTAAAGAAGCAACAGATAAAATAAATCTGCCTATTCAGTTGCTTGAGAATGTGGATGATAAGCCAACCATTGAAGAATCAATGACACCTATTTTTAGAAGTTTTGAAACAGACACACTTGATACACATCAGCATTCTACCATAACACCAACTGAAAAATCTGCAGCAGATACACATGCATTAGGTGGAAGTACTGAGAAAGTAACAAAAGTAAGCACACCTGCAGACATAGTAGAAGAAAATATTTCAAAGTTGGAGCATGAAATAGAGAGACTAATTATTGATGAACCATGTGAAGAAGGAAGAGTATGTACAAGTGACATGTACTCCGAGATAAGTGAAAGTATTGTTCAACCACAGTTCGAGTCGAAGGATGAAGGTATTGATCAAAAACAGTTTGAACAGTGCTCTAACAGAACAGCTGAAGACAATTCCTTGTTGAACTCTTTCATTCCAACTGATGTTTTACCTGCAACTCAAACATGTAATGAAGATAAAACAGTTGAGCTACTGGTTAAAGAAGTAATATCATCTGTTGTGGAAAGAAAAGGTAAGAAGACATCAAAAAGAAAAAAAAGAAAAGTGATAAAGAAGTGGAAATGGCATCAGCTCCAATAAATATCCTTCCTGGACCTGAAGAACATAAAATTCAAAAAATAGATCCGTTGAAAAAAGTTAATGAGGGAGAGATAATTGTAACAGAGGAAAGGGATGCCACTTCTATATCATCCAGTACTTTACTGGAAATAAAGTTTGAAACTGAACATCCAGTTATTTTTTTAAGTAGAAAACTGAAAGGGCCAGAAATAAATTATGCGACGACTGAAAAGGAATGCGCTGGCATCGTGTGGGCCGTTCTCAAAATCCGTCAATATTTAGATGGGGGACTGACTTTTACTATTGTAACAGACCACAATCCTCTGATTTATTTAAAAACTATGGGATCTGCAAATGCCCGATTAATGAGATGGGCACTTGCCTTACAATCATTTGATTTTGTCATTACTCATAAGGCCGGGAAATATCACAAAAATGCTGATAGTTTAAGTAGGGCCATGTGCCAAAAAAGTGATGTGGACATACAGACAACAGCACGGCCTGAATTTGCCGGAGTTACCTAACCAATATTGTCATTCAATTTTCACCCTCCTTGTTGGAAGCCGAAAGTTGAATAGACTTAGGCGGGGAGGGATTGTAACGATACCGGGGGACCCGAGTTCGATTCCCGGTACCGAATCACAATTGTATAGTTATTATTGGTTCTGTTCTAATATTTTTTGTTAATAATAATGATATTGTTTGTTAATAATTATTATATTGTTTTGTAATAATGATAATTGATATAAAATGTTAAATATAAATAATTATATATGTATAACTAAATGTATGAAAACAGAATTTGTATGAGTGATGAATGGAAAATTGGTTGCGTTGTCAAGGAGACTGTTTTGTGAGATTGAAAATAATGAATTGTTAATTTTGGATCTGTAGAAGAAAAGATGAAATAAAAATTATTCTTTAATATCTAAAGTTAATTAGATGGAAATAAAAATTGGTACAACAAAAACCAGTTGTTTTACACATATTATCAATATATAATATATATTGATTATAGTATAACATTAATAAAAAAAAATGTTCAAATAAGAAAAAAATAATAAATAGACCTCCGAAGAGAAATAATGAAACGCTACAACATTAAGGAATTTTTAACGAATATAGTGATGTAAAAGTATTGCAGAAATTTGCACTAATAAAGACGCTAGGTAATTTAATATTAATTACTAGTGTAACTAAATAGTAATTAATAAGTGTGTTATATGTGAGTGACCAGAAAAATTACGCAAACGATGATATCGCTTGTGCTACGAGGATGTTTACGAAATCGCGAAAATGAACCAAAAAGTGATTTGTAATTAAAAGGACGCTTTGCACGAAGTGACAATATCTAACAGGTCGAAAACAGTCCTGGACTTGTCAGATAGCCGTCCAGTATAAATACCACCGACAATTTTGGTGCGATCTCAGAGAGACTCAAGATATCTTCACACATCGTCACGCTGCTGGTCTGCCGACCGATCGAACATCTTTACCACACACACCAAGACTTATGGAGGAACTCTGGATCATTACAAACAACAAACCGTAGCTACAGAGAACACAGCATCAGCATAATCATCATCATCAAATTCTCAGGATTCAGGACACACACGCAACGGTAACGTCGGCAGTACGCAGGTGATAAATAAACAATTATATTTTTTGTGAAAAGAGCTCTTAAAAAGAAACTTATATATGAACAGTAAAGACTTAAAGTTTTAAATATAATCACTGTACATAAATTTAAATGGTAGTTAAAGAAAATAATTTAATTTAACAAGAAAATTTAAAAATACTAATCTTCTGTTGTATGTTAAAATTAAGTGTGTCAGTAGAAATAAATAATAGGTTGGAAGTAAATGTTATATTTTTTATTTTGTTTATAGTAACAATTAGTTTTATTCTTGAGATTTAATATTATTTTTGTTTGTAAATCAGCTGCTATTATTATTTAAAATTGGAGTCAAAGTCAGACACACTGAAATAAAAAGTGTTTAGATAAATTGTTTAACATGTCTGTTTAGCTAGTAAGATTATAATGGTTGTTTATTTTTATATGCCATGAACAGCATAGAAGGTTATATTGTATTTTTTGTAAACTTATAAAAGACAATATTTTTTATTTATTTTTATAATTCGAAATTTTAATATTTGCATATTTTCTATTAATATTAATAAATCATAGAATGATTATTTTGAAACGGTTTTAATTAATTATTGGAGGTGTAGAAAAATTATTTATTTATCACACAAGTAAATAATTGTTTATATGATTTATTTAAATTAACAGAATGTCATGTATAGTATTTTATTGGTTATCAAAGAGTTTGTATAGTACAGTTTTGGTAAATTTTACTTGAACGTAGAATTCCTTTACACTAGGCGTGACGTCACTCGCTCCACCGCTCGCTCATCTCTCTGCAATGACCGCCGCTCTCCGCTCTCACACTCTCTCACTCTCTCTCCGCTGGGGTTCGCCGAACAACTGATAACACTGATACTGCTTTTACGCACATATTGTCACTTTCCGAATCGTTAGTTTTCTCGCTCGGAATTGGTTATTATTAATTATTGATTTTCAGGGTGATAATGAGTGATAGTTTTAAAAGCGGTATAATGCTTACACCTTCCTGTTATTCTTGAAGTGTTCCGCGTTAATAAGGATTTACCCTAGTAGAAAAATCTCCCTAAGCGGACAATCTTCTTCTAACACGTAATATCACTTAATAAATTATAATTGGTAGTTCACCCTTTTGGTTCTAGTCGACAAACTCGAAAAGAGTCCCAAGACTTATAGATGCTCTAGATTAAACCAGTTCGAAGAAGAAAAATTCTTGAGAAGAACACACGTTCACTATGCAACGGCTTCCGATGAACTGCCTCGAAGTGCACATGACCACCAACGGATTTGACTGAAATTAGGGGCTTCTGATTGGTCAATCGACTGTCTACGTGGTAGATTGGACAAAAGATAGACGCGTTGCAGGCGAATCTTTGTATAAGTCTGCGAGAGCCTGCATAGATTTTATCTAGAGATTTTATTACTCTTCAATTGATATGCGTGAAAAGTTGAGTTTTCAATTACTAAAAAACAACATTTAAAATATAGCTGAGAACAACAGAGTATATAGAAAATGTAGCTATTTTCATAAATAATCCACTGTCCAAGTCTCATGCCGATCGGTTAACTCACGCGGAAGATATAACAACGAAGGTTCACCACACGCGAACGCGCGCACATATTCACAAACAAAGTACATGACATTATATAGCAAAATTTTACAAAGAATTTGGTATAACACAAGTCCTTATCCATCACTAAATACAAAACTTGTAGCTATTTGACAAAAATTGCATAAATCAATTTAAAACATGTTACTGTCCGTCATCCATGGTCTGATATACTTATTCATAGATCATCATCCTGTGTTCGTTGCAATATATATATAATTGGTTCGTACGTTAGAGTCGAGTTTATATTATTTTTTTAGATCTATAATTTATGTTAATGAAGTAATCAGACTGTTTGTGGGCACTATCGTTTAAATATTTTTAAAATTAAATTTTTTTTTTTTTTGAGATCTGTAAGCTGTTCGACTGAGCGAACATTTAACAAATTGGCTGACTACACACAGTATTATGAAGAGCTGACTATTGACAGCTCTTCTTGTTTTTGATAATAGATTAAAGAGGTAACAAAATACAAAACTAAATGATAAAAACATGTAAACAAATGAACAAAAGTCACTTTCACTTCCTGCTGGCATGATACAATAAGTTCAAATATTAAACACTGGGCCCATATAAGGCACATATACAGGTTGACATTAACACGTATGAATAACACGAATACAAAAACATACAGAACAGATATCACAGACGGTACAATACAGAGAATACATTATGAGTTAAACCTGAATGGTAAGTCTAATAATTTGTGTCTTTTAGTCTATAAATATCTTCACTGTTGTCTAAGAAGTTAATTGCCAGGTGGTTAGGATGCTGTTCTAGTCTGGAGATGTGAGTCCTGCAGAGGCGCATGATTCCTTCTCTCACGTTGAAACTTTGAGGTCGCGGTGTATAGAGTTGTTGGAGACAAATCATGGAGCGTCGACTATTGATCTAAGTGTTTTGGACTGAAAGCACTGGATAATCTCAATATTACTTGTACTTGCAGTACCCCAAAGTTGAATACCATAAGTCCATACCGGTTTAAGAACTGCTTTATAGATCAAGAGTTTGTTGACGAGACTTAACCGTGATTGTCTGCCTATAAGCCAATAGATGTTTCTGACCTTGTGATTAAGTTCAAGCTTCTTAGATGTTATATGTTTTTTCCATGTTAGTCTCCTGTCCAGATGCATCCCAAGGTACTTAGCACTTTCAGCTTGCGGTACTGGTTGACCGTTAATTGTTACTGGAGGGCAGTTTGCCTTACGTGTGGTGAAGGTAACGTGGACTGACTTGGATGAATTGATTTTTATGCGCCAATTATCAAGCCATAACTGAACGCTGTTTAATGATTCTTGTAGTATAAGAGATGCTATTGAGGGGTCGGAGTGTGTCGCTAGGATTGCTGTGTCATCGGCGTAGGTAGCAACAGTGGTTTCACTTGCTGACGGTAAGTCCGAGGTGAACAGGAGGTAGAGCAGAGGACCCAGGACACTACCCTGCGGAACACCCGACCCCACTGGTAATAGAGGAGAAGTAGCATCCGAGTACTTGACTTGAAACACTCTGCCCACTAAGTAGGAATGTAAAATACGGTAACAATTATGTGGCAGATTTTTCTTTATTTTATATAAGAGTCCAAGATGCCAGACTTTGTTAAATGCCTGGGAAACGTCGAGAAACACACCTGAGCAGAACATCTTCGATTCCAGCGATTTATTGATAACATTTGTTAGTCTGTGTATTTGATCTACCGTAGAGTGCTTTTCTCGAAAACCAGATTGGCGATCCGGAATTAGGTTGTCTTCTACAATTGTTGGCATAAATCGTTTTACAAACAGCTTCTCAAAGATCTTACCAAGTATCGGTAGAAGGCTTATGGGTCGATAAGAAGAGGGTGCTTGAGGGTTTTTACCAGGTTTTAAGACCATGATAGCTTGAGCCGATTTCCAGTGAAGAGGAAAGTATTCAAGTCTGAGTATGGCATTGAAAATGTAAGTTATTAGTACAACGCCTTTGTGAGGCAGCCCCTTTAGAACTTTCCCCGACAGCAAATCAATGCCGGGAGCCTTTTTACTTTTCAAATTATACAGGATTATTTCCTTGATTTCCTTAACTTTAAAAGGCTTAATAGGTAGAGTCATTTGGAGCGGGGAGTGTAAATATCTTTGTACCTCTTCATCGAAAGAGACGTTCTTGCTGGCTTCAGGTTGAAAAACGTTGACCAAATGTTCGGCAAAAGTCTGGGATTTCTCTGTATTGCTGCGCGCCCAGCTACCATCTGGTTAATGTATTGGTGGTATTTGTAATAGTGGCCTTTCTAATCGTTTAGTAGCCTTCCACAGAGAATAATCAGTACTTCCATTTGGTGACAGATTTTCTAGATAATCCTGAATCCCTTCATTCTTTAAATTTTCCAGCAATCGTTTTAGTTGTCTGGCCGCGGAATTCCACTTTCTTTTATCATCCGGATGATGAGTATGCTGCCAAATTCGTCGCAATCTACGCTTCTCAGCTAATTTCTTCCGGCCAACCAGAGGAAGGTTTAAGTGCTTATTCTTCGCTGTATTGCAAGGTGTAGCTTCCCAGGCTGATTTTTGAAAAGTACTGGTGAGATAATTTACAGCCGCATCCAATTCAGCAGGCGTGTGGAGTGGAAGTTCTAGCGAGATATTATCATTTACAAGCTTTGTAAAGTAATCCCAGTCAGTATGACGATTTGTGAGTGTTGGTAGACTTTCAGACTCAATTATAGTATTGCTAATAGTGGCAATAATTGGAGTGTGGTCAGAGGACAAATCAAGGCAAGATTCAACTTTGTAGTATTTATGAGACAAGCCTCGTATTAAAAAGAAATCAATTAGGTCAGGTATTTTATTTGTGTCAGAAGGCCAATAGGTTGGTTGACCAGTGGACAGAAAGGACAGGGATTCTTGTCTAATGACGTTATATAAAATTCTACCTCTTGGATTAGCTAATCTCGAACCTCATTGCGGGTGTTTTGCATTAAAGTCACCTCCCACCAAAAAACGTGCACCAAGAGTTCCAAGAAAAGAGCTGAAGTCAGTTTCATTGATTCTGTGTTTTGGGGGACAGTAGACTGCAGAAAAAATTAGAGGGCCTCTTTGGTCTTCAATTAAAACCTTTGTCGCCTGTAGGTGAGCAGTTTTGACGTTAGAGAAGAGATAATGTTTTATATTGTTTCGGATTAACAGAGCGGTTCCGCCACGAGCTGTACCGTCAGAATGTTGGGTATCATAAACAGTAAATTCTGGAATCTTAATATGGTTTCTGTCTGTGAAGTGTGTCTCAGATATAAGCATTATGTCTAACCTGTTTTCAATAAGAAAAACTTTGAGTTCAAGGGTGCGTTGAGAGAGTTCATTGGCGTTCCATAATCCAATCCTGTAATTGTTATTCATAATTAATTAGAAAGTTTATTGACAAGTGTTGTAAGGAGATTAAGCGTAACGCTATTTTGCTGCATGAGTTGACTGAACATAGTCTCGAATTTTGTCAGGAAGTGTGAAAGAGTGATGTCCTCATTTGCTGTCATAAGGGGGCGATGATTCTGAGTGTTGCGGTAGTCCTGCAATTTGAGCGTAAGTAGGAGAAGATTTTTGATTACGGGTATTCATGTTCTGTTCCGTGTTCATAGTCCTAAACATTGTAGGGGTTCTCCTAGGTGTGGAGTTAGGTACGGGGCTTTTTCTGGCCTGCAGGTTTTGATGAACTTCACACCCCTTATAATTAGCTGTATGAGGACCATCGCATAATGCACATGTGGCTGGTGTATCCTTAGATTTGGAACAAGTTGCGGAGTTGTGTTCACCTCCGCACTTGACACACTGGAAAGGTTTTCTACAATACGTCTTACTGTGACCGTATGACTGACAACGAGTGCACTGTATTATGAAGTTTTTTCTCCGAGGTGGTTCTACAGCAATCTGCATGTTACCTAAAGACCTTAGGCTATATATTTGTTTATTGTTTGCTGCAGGTTCAAGATCAACAAAGAAGAGAGGGAGGGGTGTTTTCTCGACTCTGTGTCGAACGTTGATTATGTTTCTGACTGAGTGTCCTTTTTCTTTTAGTGCTTCTTTAATAAAGTGTACACCGATGCTAGGATGAATGTTTCTTATGACAACCCGGTATGCTCGCTGGTCTTTAATTTGATAAGTATGGTAAATAATATTTTCGTCCTCGAGGTGACGGACTAATTTTCTGTAAGAATCAGGTGCAAAAGTGTTGATTTTCACCGCATTGTCATCGAACGATTTAGTACTGTACTGTTCTGATTCCAAAATTTTTGTAAGGTTATTGATCATTTCATTGTAATTGACGATTTGTTCGAGTAATCAGATAAACTTTTGTTGATATTTCTTGTTGCAATATTACTTACACATACAAGTCTATTTAGTAAGAAAGATAGCGATAATATTAAGTTACCGCACACGACATCACAACCGCACCGAACGGCTGCTCATACACGACCTAAAATTTAAAATGCCACCGGATTGTTTATATTTCGATAAAGAGAACGAGGCCTACACCAACACCATAGTTCCATAGAGAGCTCTGTTTGTCAGCACAGAGGAAGCTGAAAACACTTCTGATACAGTACGTACAGTACGAGTTAAAAAGCAGAATACAAACAGGTCGCGTGTTTAATTCCGAAGCTAGACGACTGCATTTTAAGAACGGAAACTGAGAGCCGCGTGAGTCATACGAACATGTTAGCTACTCGTAAACAACGCAAACCAACGGCGAGACAGACAGGCTGGCTTTGTGAAACCGCTAAAACAAAAAATTGCCCGGTCGGTTTTTTGTGTGCAAGTAAAACAGTTTATTGTACTTAATGATATTTTTTTCCTCAACCGTTGATAAGAAACAGTTATTTTTGTTTACTTTCATGGGAGTCGTAAAACCAGGTATTTTTAAAAACAGCGGCAGTAATAAAGGAGTGCGAATTGTAATCATGACGGTGAACAAATGTTTTATTTGTTTATCACGTGGAATATTGTCTTTCCAGTTTTAATTATTTATTTAAACTTGTGAAAGACGTAATGTCTGCCGTAGTTTGGTTCGTTTAATAAGTAATTTGTTCGTTCCTCGAATGACGCACGGGTTCGATATACTTTCACCGATGTTTTAGATGTCATGCATTCGTTAGTGCCGTGAAACAAGTAAGAGTATTTTAGATATCATATTTTTAAATGTAGCAGTAAGATTGTTAAATTTTTTTTGAATCGATGGCGAACAATCGTTTACCATCATGTTCACTTCATGTTTAAACAAAAGTCAGAAAATTTAATTTCTGTAAAAGTAATTTTCTAAACATTTGCTAAGCAGCGATTAGAATTTTAATGATATGATTAACAGCATTAACGTACGTACATGCAAAAAATCGCTGCGAAGACCAATCACAAAACAACTGAGTTTCTATTGGGTAAACGTAGGCCTACCGGCACGCATGCTAAGTTTTACGAAACTCGGTTGAGGCATTCTAAAGTTATCGTATGACGTCCCCTAAAGAGACTGGCAAATGACAAATAAACGGGTTAAAACTGAGAATCACTTCGCTCGTTCAATAATGTTGTTAATAAAATTGTTTATAATAATAATAATAATAACAATAATACTAGTAATAATAAAAATAATAAACAGCCATCAATAGCCTTTACTCTAACCCGGGAACTGTACAGAAAGGAAAACCTTTCCAGAAGAGCGAAAGTCCGCCATTACAGCACTGTGATCAGGCCGGTGATCATGTATGGAGCGGAAACAATGTGCTTTCAAAATTTGGAACCTCTTCTTAAAATTGAAAGAAGAATTCTTCAGAAAATTTATGCCCCGAAGATGGGTACAGGCATAGACCCAAAGAAGAGCTGTACAGGGATCTGGAAGATATGGAAACGGCTTTCCGAAGGAAAAGATAGATTCCTTAGAATATGGTTCGGATGGATCGGTCCAGATTAAATAAACAAATTTTCAACTATATTTGGCAACTTTCCAGTCAGAATGGATATATCAAACAACTCAAGGAGGAAACGACGAAACTGGATATCTCTTTCCCCACGACTGTGGGGATAGAAATACACACAGAAACAAAATTCAAAATCTTGAGGTTCTCTGCGGTGAGAAGAATACGAGAAAAGGATGGACAGTGGAAAGGAAGGCGGCGCATAGTGTCCGAATGAGGGCCTTCTGGCAGGAGAAGAAAAGGAAATGATATTCGCTTGGTCCACGGCTGGGGCCTGTTCATGTAAAAAACCATAAATAATAATAAACCGGCAGTAATAATAATAATAATTATACTGTAATAAAATTAGTCTGTTTCTGTTGTTGATATTTCGAGTCGTTGTTAATTTGCGTTTGCTCTTTCTATTAGTGGTGATCACGAATGTGTATAGCAGCGTATTTCAGGGGGACGATCATTTCTATCCAAAAAAACTGGAGCGCGCATTTTACGTGTGCTGTACATTGAGAGGAGCATTTGGTTCGATGTACCATTTACGTATAGGCTTTTGTAACGTGAAGTAAGGAGAAGAAGAAGCAACAGCGGCAACAGGAAGGCAGTGGAGTAGTAGTCGCGTGGAGTGGAGAAACAAAACGTGATTTGAATATTTTCACCGTACTTCTCTGTGATGTTTCTATCTAATAGGCAGCGACGACTGTTGTAGCTGTTGACAGAGAACATTATCTGTCTGCGACGATACGTTGACAGTTTTAAACTTCTTCGCGTTTTGCAACAAAAGATTTATTACACAATTTGTATAAGTATTTGCGCTGAACCGTCGTCATACCATCAGATATGAACGCAGATCACGTGTACTACTCGATGAGCAGCAGTTATGTAACAGCTGACGAGATGTTACTAAATAAAAGAAATGCATAAATAAATCGTTTTCTTCAGCTTTTCAAATAACGCTGGAGGAACTTGTCATCTCGTGGGAGTCTTAGCCTATTTGTTGTTTATTGTTATTAGAGTTTTCTTTTTTGTTTGTTTTGTGACTTCTGAACTTACAAGAATAACGCAGACATTTGTTTGCACACATCATGTCTGTTAATGCTGTAATGTGTTAAATTTCTCGGTATCTGGGTCCTGGCACCTGTCTTCTTCTTATCTTATCTTGATCTTGTCCAGTAAACCACGGATCCTCATTGATCCTCGATGGCTGTCTTTCTCTCGCGTCTTTGTAGAAACGTTTCCTCCAAAGATTTTCTATACACGTTTCTTTATCAGGTCTGTGACGTTTCTACATATTTGACGTTTTGTGCCCTCTTTTATTGCTCTGAGCACCTCGATATTTGTCTTACATTCTAGTTCCGCTCTTACATAAGCCTGCACGTAATTTGCTGACATTCTCGACATTTCCTGTACTCGAGCTGTTGATACTGTTTTCTCCATCGTGGAGACGAGTATCTTCGTTATGGATCTCGACATTTTATTTATCTCGTTTTACGTAGTATGAACTTACCAGCGTCACAAACAAGCTTTGTTATTAAAGTAGCTAATGCTTGCACCATATATATATTTTTTTAACATTTGATTTCATATTTTATCAAACCAAGCTTCCGCGAAGCCTCAGCCCCTCCAAGCAACCGAACGTCTCCTGAACTGTACACTGTCGACTTGTGAATAAAATATCAGCGGAATTCCGAGTAGGTTTCTGACGTAAACATATTTTTTTACCTTCGTGTGTCACGAGTTCAGATATACTGGACGACAAGCGTCCGATCTCCTACCGAAGGCCTCGCATCTGTTTAACCTCGGTACGCCAGCTCTATCCGATTTCCGACGGTTTAAACAAGCAAGTTATTATGTCTTCTCGCCTTATCACTTCTTTCCTTGTTAAAGTGTGCAACTGTTTAGCTTCAACTTGTAAATAAAATTACACTTTTTGTTATGACTTGAAAAATGCTGTAATCTTTGGCATATTGGACAGGAACATATTAATCCCGGCGAGTTCAGAAATTCATAAACCCAATGATATATTAGCCACTTAATGAGAAACGGCACACGCGTTTCACAAATTTCTTGCTTGCGAATATATGAGATACGGTGAGGAATTAAAAAAAAATACAGGATTTAAAAAATACTGTAATTAGTTTGAATAGAAATCACAGAATTGATTCAAATGATGTTGTTTGTCTATTGAAGAGAGACAGGTTTTTCGTGAAGAGATAGACACCCACACGTTACAAAAATTAAATATGTACTGAAAATTGAACGCCCCAGAAAATAGTAACTTTGTATTACTTTTATTGTAATTATAATATCTTGAAAATCTTGATGTTGTCACAAACATTTTCTAAGAGTATAAATAGAGGGCAGAGTGCGAATAAGGGAACGAAGGTGGAACGGAGAGAAAACAGAGAAAATAAAAACTACGTTTTACTCTGTCAGATAAAATATTCACGACCTACCGTAGCATCGTTGGTAGTTGCATCATTGGTTCCAATTAAACAGTGTGCGCGTCTCGAACTCTTTGACAACTGATGGTCAGCCACTGCCTGCAAGTAATCAAATCACGGTCGTCGCTGCTGGCCGTCTTCGCACTTAATGCCAGAAAAATAATTTTTTTATAAGGCAAACTGAATTACGTTTCTTTTTTGTTCTTTTTTTTAGTGGTAAAACGTTGAACCCTGCACAACCTTAAAACCTTTTTATCAAAACTTGTTTTGATAAATACATATTGTACTTGAAAATAAACATGTGCCAATAAATTAAATGTATATAATTATAATCCTATCTGCTACGTTTTTTTTCTAATTATTGTTGGTTTCGTATGTGCGTGGTGCGCCTGCGCGTGTACGTCTGAGCGTTTGTGCGGTTAATTGTATCTGATCTCGGTTGCAAAGGCTAATTAACAGAATTTTCCTTCCAGTCTCCCTTGTATCTACGCTTACATAAGCTGTCCGCATCGACACAGTGCGAATATAATCATTTGTGGAGTTATAATATAAACTGTTGCCAACATAGGAAGAGTAGTATGGTATAAAATATAATTTGATCATCAGTTTATTACACTTTTCATTTAACGATCCACAGTAACGATGTTTAGTGTTTCACCGCTGTACATTGTTTAATGTGGTTATGTGGTTTATATTACAATTTCACCTATATCTTTTTTTGTCGATTTCGATTAATTTTGAGACTCTTTGGAAAACGTGTGCAAATTATAGATTTTTTATTGGTTTTACTTTATTTCGATTTCGTTATTTTTCTGAACGATATTATCAATGCCACAGTAGCATTTTTGGCTTGATTTAATATTATGTAACTTCTCCCCCAGGCCCAGAACGATGGAACTGATTCTGTAGACTTGCTGCTCTGTTATCAGTCAATTACAAAAAAATGTTAAATTTAAATGTTTAGTAAATTAAAAATTTTATAACATTTTTTAATAGTAATAGTACGGTGATATCCTCAAAATATGACTACTAAATGACTAAGCTCTAAACATCCGGGTGAGGGTTTTGTTTTATCAGCTGAAGAGCGGGACGGGCAGAACGAGTGTCCCCAGCCGTAATTCTGACATTATCTGCTAGGAGGCGCTGCATGTGGCAGCTACTCAGTTGCTGCGTGGAAATCGGACAGCTCTGTCGCGTAAGGGGCAAAAACGTTAGCTACAATTATAACAAAGGTTGTAGAACCATAATGTCGTAGCCAAGTGGGGAGAGACACTTATGTTACTCATAAAAACCGTCAAATCATGGAAAAAGCAATAAAGTTTTTTTATTGCATATAGAACAGATACAGGCATATAAACAGTTTATACAATTATTAATGTGCACAAGTTTGTATGTTGTGTTTTGTATGGTTGTAAATTACACCCATAACCATAAATAATATTATTTATAATATTAAACTGGCAAAATTAATATTAACAATTATTGTAATTATTGTTAACATGATTACACCGCACCGTGTAGGTTTCTGGAAGTCTGTATGTAGTAGACCTATTACTTGTTTTCCAGAGCTGCAGTGTTACCCAGTATTTCCGGGTGTAATTTCCGTTGACTGTATCAATGTAATTATGAATACGTGCACGAGACACACACACCTAGTGCGGACGGGAGAAGGTACTATATATACAGATTTTACATAGTTTATATAGGCGAGTGAAATGTCAAGGGAAGGTGTGTGTGTGTGTGTGTGTGTGTGTGTGTGTGGACTGCTATACTGGCCGCGCTGCCAATCCAATACTACAAGTTTAAGTAAGTAATGCCAGACAACAGTCGCCAGCACTGAATGAGCTCACGATTCGATGCTTCGGTTTGTTTTTCTGCGTTGTATTATTTTAATCCCTCTGTCCTCTGTTTCGTTAATTGGGTAATTTGTGTATTAACATTGTTTGATTTTATTTGTCGTTTTGTTTATTAATGGCTCAGGCGCAGTGCAATATTTCTGATAAACTTTTAATGTCATTTGATAGGTATTTTTTTAATACATTGTTGTTTGACTAACGTACTCTTCCTTCATATGTCAGTGTTAACTACGTCAGAGGGTTTAATTATTATTTTATGTTTGTGTGCGTTTGTTTGAAATCGAGTATTTGAATATAGTACGCGGAAGAAATTATGCGACGACGTCATGGTGTCGAGACAATCTAACACATTTCCATCGATTGTGTTCATTAAAAATGAATAAAATTTTGTTTACTTTAGCCGCGGCCCGTATGCTGTAATTACTCGCATAGCGTAGTAGTGTTCTGTTCTCGATGCATGATTTAGTGTAGTTTATGGTTTTCCAGTTTACCTAAAGTAATTAGCCTAACAGTAGTACGCTCCCTGAGCTCCCTGGGCACATAATGATACAATAAAAACTAAAAAATTGAAACATTCGTATTTGGTTTACAATTCCTTTTAGTCTGACACACTGCAGGTTTTTTGCAATTTTTTCAAATTTTTGCTTGTGCCTGGGGTCCCAAAATTGTGAAATTTTCAGAACTTAACACTACATCGTATGATAGGCAAAATTGTCTTTAATTTGATACCTAACATTAATTATTGCGATTCCATCATAATTTTCATCCATTTTTTGGGCCCTGACTTCCAAAAAGATTTTAATTTTCAAAAATGAGTAGGCTTACTATATTCAGTATTACATTTTTATTCACTTTAATGTGATACTCCACATTAATTTTGCGATTGTATCAAAATTGTCACCCACTTTTTGGGTCCCGACGTCCACAGTTTTTGAAATTTTCAAAAATATATAGGCCTACTATATCTATTCAGATTTCAGTTAAAGTTCTCGTCTTTTCGTGTCCCACATAGGATTTGCAATTTTTCCCAAATTTTGGCCCCTCACATTTTTTCTTTCTGCTCCAGTAATTTTTGAGGGATCAGTTAAAAAAAAAAAAAAAAAAAAAAAACTAGGATAAAAGTGTAGACACGCATGCCAAGTTTTACGGAAAGCAGATAGATAGACGGACAGACAGATGCGAAACGGTCGGATTGAAACTGAGAACCCGCTTCGCTCGTTCAAATATTTTTTATTTTGTCCAAACAGATGACTGCTTGGTGGTGTTTATTTTTTGGGCAAGTAGTGTGTTTACTAGCACCTGACATCTAGCTTCATCTCAAGAAACGCGAAATGCAAAATCTACAAACATTTATCAGGCCAGTGCTGACATATGCTTCAAAACCTGGACAATGACAAAAAATTGCGAGAGACTTCTAGTTTGCTGTGAAAGACAGGTTCTAAGGAAAATATTCAGTGAAGTACAAGAAAATGGAATGTGGCGCAGGGGCTATAATTATAAACTATACCATCTTTACAAAGAGCCGGACATTGTCAGGATAATCAAAATATACAGGCTAAGGTGGGTTGTACACGTAGAGAGAATGGAGGAAGGACAGCCTACGAAACATATTTTCTACCAGAAACCAATAGGTAGTAGAACAAGGGGAAGACCCCGAAGTAGAGTCAAAGACCAGATAGAGGAGGACCTCAGAAAGCTGAACATAAAAACCTGGAAAACCAGGGCACGCAATAAGGAAGAATGTAATCGACTGTTGGAGCAGGCCAAGACCCATCAAGGGTTGTAGAGCCACGGCTGATGATGAGTGTGTTTACTATTTGGGCCACTGTGGTTCTTAATAACAAAAATAACGTTTCTGACTTAGATGTGCAATCGCGCGAAGAATTATATGAGAGGAAGTTTTCTATTTAATAAGTGTTAGTGTAAGACGAAGTTTAGTGTATTTAATAACTGTAATTTTGAAATAACATCGGGGAATTGTTTTACAGAATCTTGTGTTTAACATTTTTATAATTTTTGATACTATTCTAGTTTTGTCGAAGAATTATTATTAATTCTTTTAGCTATTTCGATTTACAATGAGATCTAGAAATCTAGCATTTCTTCTACAGAAGGAAAGAACTCACTTCCTCCTTCCTGAATACTGTTTTTTTTTGTCATTACTTCTGCTGTAAGAAGACAAATAGGCCTGGTGGTAAATGTGTTTTAAGTAAACAGTGAGACATTATCCGAAATTGTTTACCAACGGTACGTTTTCTGCTGCATCTTTTCGATGTATCGAGTGTTCGAGAGTTATAATCGACTCTGTGCGTGCGTGTGTGTGCATTGAAAATTGGGACACTATTACGACGACGCGGTAACTGGATCACGTCTTCATGAAAATATTCTGGAATAGACGCTATACGGTTGCTAGGTAACGGAAGCAATAAACGCCAGCAGTAAATCAGCGGCTCAGACTCGAATCCACGGAATATGTAGCAATAGTAAAACACGGCAAACGTGACATAGTTGCATTAATCGCGGACACTATGATGTGTGGAGCATAATTTATGTAGGCCCACATTACTGTATGTAACTGTCGGAATTTATTATGTTAAGAGTTTTAAAGAAATATATTTGTACCGACAACTTGTATGTTTCTACGATATATATATTTATACCGTTTCTTAATAAATATCTATCGGCCAGTAGTTTATGATGAATATATCGTAGTTGAAAGTAATGGTAATTCGGTAACACCAGAACAGGGGTCAGATGTAGAAGGCCGTGGTCACACGTCAGTCGATATCAGACGTAATTTGTCAGTTCGGCCGAAGATTCGATCTCGAACGTGTTAAATGCATCCAGTTTATCAAAAGGTTACATTTTAGCTCCACATTCTGCAAAAATATTAAGTAACATGAAAAACTGTAGCGAAACTCTTAAGACTAAGAGGAAACGAAATTTCGTATAAGTAAAATCGATGACATTCTGCTTGAATCCATTTAACGGTAGTTCACTTGACCGACCGTGTCAAGTCGATCTGTTGGACCACTGATTTTCAATATATTATATGCCTATATCTCCCATACAGACCGGACGTAAAGGTGGCTCGTTCCAGTTTAAGAACTGGTGGTTATAACCAGTGGCGAAGTTACATGGAGGCAATTGAGGCAATGCCTACCCTAAAAATTCTGTAGAATAAAAATTATAAATACGTATGAACTACATAACGTAAAGATTATACATTGTTACTGCGACTGTCAAATTTATTAAACCGAAACGTGCTTTATTGAGCGACCGCTATATGGTGACAGGTGAGATTTGGCATAGCTCGTTTAAAGCGAATGAGGCAACCTGAACTTGCCTCAGCGTTTTTTGTATACATCGTATGTAAGCAATGTAATGGTATGATAGGGAAGTGAAGGGAGGGGGGATTGTCCCGCGCTGTACACATAGAACGTTGAGGCATGCCTCACTTCTGTGGTCCAAACAGTTAAGTTAAAGCGCCTGTGTTGTTTCTAAGTGTGTTTATTTTATGCGGTTATTAAAAGTGTCACTGTTATTCCGCTGAACTAACAGATGATCAAGATTGTTATTTGAATTATTTGTAACATTAAACATATATATAGAAACTAATCAAGTTTAAAAATTTGAAGTTCAATCAGTTGTATTATTGTGTATGACTAATACAAGGATTGTTCAATAGAAACACGTATAGAGCTGTAAAGCATTTTTTATTCAACGATTTTAAAAGAAGTCTCCAATAACATTAAGACATGAGTTCCACTGTTGCGCTAACCTGTAGATTCCCTGCTAGTAAAATTCTTACGGCTGTTTGTGGAACCATTCGGTTACAGCAAACTCTACCTCAGCGTCCGATTTGAACCACCGTCCTTTTAGTGATTCCTTAAAAAAAATTTAAGATAAGATTTTTGCCTACCCATTCATTAACTACTAGCTTCGCCACTGGTTATAACTGCTGTAACGAATCGAATGCATTTCGAAGGGGTGACGTTTTGATGTGACTTGTTTCAGTGTTTCCACGTTTTGAATACACACAGACACAGCGACAGTGACCAAATATAACAAGTTAATGCCTTAGTCGGAGGGAGGTTGAAAATTTTAGATTATATAACAGTACCATACTTGTGTACCGTTTGACTTCGGTCCGTGGTCTTCAACAAACCCAAACATTATAAAATATGAAAAAGACGAAGTATTGCTATATCGGGGCGTCTAAAAGGTTTACTGTAGGCATATGTAGAACAATCGTACTACGAGAAGAAAATGAATTATGTATCTTTATTATGCATCTTATTTTTGGTCAGATTCGACCATTAAATGCGAACGGAAATTGTTTGCAACGTGCGAGAAATTATTTTTTACAATGTTGGCGACAGTTAATGTGTTTCCGGTCCTAAGGGTGTCCAGTTGTCAAAAAATTGCGTAAAACCATATTTATGGCGGAGGAGGTTCGGCTTATACTTGACCTCTCTCTCCGTTTGACCTCGTACGTTTTATACATTCGAGGCGTCTGCTGATTATTTATTTATGGACGTTTCGGAAATCAAATTAATTTTAATTTAATATTATGATGTACATTATTTAAAAAAAAGTTTTCCTTATTGTGTAATTTTCGTAAAACGATTAATTAATTACACTATCAGTGTGATGTTCATATGTCTGCTACTATGAAATATAGATGTATTTTTAATATTTATGGATAATCAGTCATTTAAGTGTAATCTATGACGCGTAAGTTTAACATTTAAACAGTAGGGGTCTACTTGATGTAACGGTTTGTTTGACTGTAGAGACGGCGCCACCAGTGGGATAACTAGAAGCTGTCCCTTGGTGGGAGGGGGGGGGGGGCTAGCTTGAAGGTTTGATTCCCGATTTACCTCTCAGGAAAAAGAGATATATATGATTCTCCCCATATCTTCTTCTCCTCTTCAAGAATTAGGTTATATAAACCTGTTCCGTCACCCACCTTATTCTCACACGACCCACGTCTCTTCAACCAATGGCTTTATAGCTCGATCCTCTTGTCATCCTTTGCAGATGATTTCACCATTGTCTTCTGTAAATTGAAATAATTTCATTTATGTCTACTTCGAGTTCTGCTCTGATATCTTCATTCCTTATTCTATCTTGCAATGTATAATAATTTAAAGTATTTCGAAGAAATTGCATTTCAGCTCTCTGATTCTTCCCTTTTTTGTCATGACCCACGCCTCACTTGCATAAATCACCAATTGCTCGTTGACTTTCCTGCAGGTCTCCCATGTAATATCTTCAAATAAATACAACTGGAAGTAGGTTTATTTTCACCGGACGCACGTTTCACAGAAATTATTCTGTATCTTCAGAGTTTTTTTTGAATTGTAAATGAATGTTTCGTTTCGTTTACAATATAGTTAACGGATAATCGATATTACTTCATTCTATTTTCGATTGTTGTAATGTTTTTGTAGTGACCTATTTAATATTTTATTTTTATTAAAAAAACCTTTGAAGGTACAGAATAATTTTTGTGAACCGTGCGTCAGGTGAAAATAACCCTAATTGCGGTTGTATTTATTTGAAGATATTCTACAATTATTTATAAGTATTTTTTAACACACACAGCTGTCATAGAAATAGACCTATGTTAAGTGATTGTTGAAATTTTTAATAGCTCTGGGGGACGGTTGACCCCTGCTGTAGTTAACACCTTCTACTGGCTCTGTATTTTACAGATTTTCTTTCTGTGTAGTAATTATCAATATTATATTACCATGTGCGTGTGTGTGTGTGTGTGTGTGTGTGTGTGTTGATGATCGCATTACGTGATCACAGGGTCGCGTGTGCGCGTAGACTAGACAAGACGAAGCTGTACCACAGATAATCCTGTTTGTTTTATTTATCTCTGCTGCAACACATACAATGTTGCTACTAATTGCCGTTTTCAGTATTCTTATCATCGAAAACAGATAAAGTCGCATAATTGTCAAGTGTGAGCCATTAACGCGACATTTTCCAGTTAATGTTGCAGGATGATTTAATAAACGTATCATTAGAGCAGCGAATCATTCTATTCGTGGAAATGTCGAACACTTGCATACTCCTCGGATCAACTAAGCCTCTGTAAACTGCTCGTAGCATACCATAAACGATTCGAAATGGACTGTGTTTGTACGGAAGAAAAAAAATAAAATGATAATAATAGATGTTTTCTTAGCCACCACCTTTGTGTGTGTGTTGTGTGAGGGCTCCTGTTACTAACTGGTAGACTACTAATTGTTTTCCCTTGAACGTAATGTAATCAATATATTTCTGTTATTTTGAATGTTCATCTTCTTCATTCACAGCACTTAATGAATATTAATTGTTAAACTTTCACTTGTGAACTTGCTTTGTTTTTTCCGTACGCGTTTCGGCGTGATGTGCGCCTTTTTCAGCGGTGTGATAAAGAATGTATCAGATATATTTCTTCAGAATATACAGATATAGAAATACAGATACAGAATATATTTCTAGCAATAGTTTGGGATTGTCATCAATTTGTGTACAAACAATATTAAACCACGTTAGCTCACTCCTTGCCATACCTCTCTCTCTCTCTCTCTCTCTCTCTCTCTCTCTCTCTCTCTCTCTCTCTCTCTCTCAAGAAAACACATTAAATTTAGATTTTTTTGTTTATTAATATAAGTTCTCCATACCAGCCTACTGAGGCACAACTTGCATAATTTTTATCAGTACGCGTTTCAAGGTCAACCTTTACATCACATCGGTTTCTTGTTTGAGTTGTAGTTGACTGATTCTATGATAACTATATCTTCTTCTTTTTCTTCTTCCTCTTCTTCAGGCTGTGGACCTTACCATCCGTTGCGCACTCCTTGGTCCGACAATCTTTTCTTTGGTCTTCAAATATTCCGCCGACCTTTCGGATAATAAACCAAAATTTGTTTTGGTACCTGTTCTAATGCATCCTTTCAACATGGTCTGTCCAATCCTGTCTGTATTGCTTTATCCTTTCGTTTAGGTTGTAGCCTATATTCCAAGGAAGTTTCTTATATCATCATTTCTTAGCCAGTACCTCATAACTATACCTTTAATAATAATTAAAATAATAATAATATAGGGTTCCATCCTGTTTAATCATTTTGAATGATTAGTTAATGATAATTCCTAGTTCTTTTCTCGTTTAGATTCCTCGGAGATTATTTATAATGTTATGAGTAGTTTAAAGACAACCCGGTTTTCATGTTTTAACGATTGTTTTTTCAACTTTCAGTCACTTGTAGCAACAGCTGATACATAATTTTATAAAGTGCCTCTTTATACCATCTTCGTGGGCTCATTTTGCGTTTCGCCCTTCGGCTTGAAGTTAAAAAAATTTTTCAAAATTTTAATTCAATTTTGTTGTCTAAAATTTTTAAATTTTCAAACGTAAACACTGTATTAATTTAGGCTGTAGTTAAAATTATCTTTAATTTGATTAATCCCATTTGGATTTCTGCTAATTTTCAGCTATAGTTTTTCGGAACGTGGCGCCTAAAAATTTTTAAATTTACAAAACTGAACACTGTACTCCGATTGTGGTAAAAATGTTCTTCAATTTGATACCTCCACATTGGTATTTTGCAATTTGTTTCGAAATTTTTCCCCCCGCCATCGTATTTTTGCGGGGAACAGTCTCAAAAGCAGTGGGGTTCTGTAGCTTATGTACGTACGGGCACGCGTGCCAAGTTTTACGCAAATCGGTTGACGTATTCAAAAGTAATCGTGAGACATACCCCAAATGCTCATTACAGATTGTAAGGTTTCCGACATTAGCCATCGTAAGTTAAAATTAAGAAACGCGACGTTTCGATCTTTATAGAATCAGAGGTCGTCTTCAGGCGAACACAAAATTGATACAAAGATAAAGCTATCACTAACAAATAGATATCGTCAAACTCCAAATCTTAGTTAAACGATAATTTAGCATCTTAGTTAATTTAGCACTATATTTGTTTAACTAAGATTTGGAGTTTGACGATATCTATTTGTTAGTGATAGCTTTATCTTTGTATCAATTTTTTGTTCGCCTGAAGATGACCTTTGATTCTTTAGAAGTCGAAACGTCGTGTTTATTAATTTTAACTTATGATGGCTAACGTCCGAAATCCTTATAGTTTGTAATGAGTATATTGCGCCATCGGTTAATAATAATTTTAAGAATCGCATACCCCAAATAGATAAGACAGACAAATACCAAACTGAAGAGTTAAAAACTGAGCACTTGCTTCGCTCGTTTTGCTATAAATAGCGAGCACGTTTATTAAAATATATGTACGAAGACGATACGAGTTTAGATAGATGGTATGTGTGGATATAAGATTAGTGTGGTTTCGCGCGCGAGCGACGAGCGGAGCGCGAGACCTCTCCTATAGCGGTGGTGACTGCGTTGTCCAGTCAGTCAGTCAAATGAAAGAGGTCAGTTTCATTAAATTGCCGAAACAGGCGGACGCGCGCGCGCGCACACACAGCAGCAAGTCCACCTTGAACACAACACATCGTCGCTTTAGTGCCCACCACTTACCCAACAACACGCGCACACACACACACACACACACACACACACACACACACACACACACACACACACACACACACACACACACACTTACCTGTGAATTAAGACGATCTGTGTGACTGCAGGCGGGCCGGGCCACTAAGTGCTTATTTCACAACACTCTTTATAATATATAACGCACGACCTTGTTTCTTTTTTTATTTCATTCACCTACACTCCGACGACGGCTGCCATCCCTCATTCTCAGTCTTTACATGTGGATTATGCCTGATTATGAAAAACACACACACACACACACACACACACACACACACACACACACACACACACACACACACACACACACACGTATGATCAGTATCAGCGCTTGACTCCCCGGCGTTGATCGACGAACACCTTGGACGTTTATCTCTCTCGGGAGCCAATGTGGCCCCGGAGTTCACGTGCGGTTCCCGGTTCCTTGTTTTTCGGGAGCTTGAGAGGGAGATACTCCAAGGGGGTGGCTTGGAATTTGGGTGTATTTGCAATGATGGAATACTCTCATTTAAACAGAGAATCGTTTTTCACATTTGATTTTCAAAAATTAGTTAAAAATAAAGCGTTTCATTCTCAGCCACGTGGCAGGGTATACTCTCCATGATCATAGAAGGAACACAGATATACGGCAGGAACTGAATATTATGAGTATACTCGACAGAATTGCCCTGTATCGGCTGAATTGGTGGGAACATCTTTGCCGAATGGATGACTGCCGCATCCCCAAACAACTATGGAACTATAAGCCGAGGGGACGGAGAGGTGTGGGACGACCGAGGAAGCGCTGGAGTGACCAGCTCTAATCTTTGTCTGTTTGAGACCGGAACAAACCATCCTTGGTTTAATCCTTGCGGATGATGATGATGATGATAAAACGTTGCAAACGTGTTCAAATTCCAAACATACTGCCGTTTCCAGGCCGACAACTTAATTATTGTCGTTAAAAGCCGACTGTGGTAACGCGGTGGTACCTAACTACCGAAAACAAACGTCCCGGGATTGTAAACGCGTGTCTGATATCTCGTTATAGACTACCGGGATGTACTGAGTTATTCAGGATACTGAATACTGTGTTAACTACGAGTTTTTGTTGTAACTACGATACCTTCTTGTAACTCTAACCTAAAGAGAATACTAGGCCGATCTGATATTCAACGACGTGACGATAGAAGCAGGCTAAAATTTGTCAGATTCGTTGAATTCTTCAAATTCTCTACAATAATTTTCATCCTGGTACACTTTTGTCAAAGCCCAGTTGAACGTGTAAGCCAATTTACATATCTTGGTACTATAGTCAATGAACAATGGGACCACTCTCAAGAAATAAAGAGCTGAATTGAAAAGGCAAGAGCAGTGTACACTAGTATGAGCAGTTTATTCAAAAGTCACGATTTAACAATAAACACAAAGATGAGACTTCTACGCTGCTACGTATTTCGGTCCTTTTCTACAGTGTAGAATCGTGGACTTTGACTGAAGCCACAACTAAAAAATTGGAATCTTTCGAAAAATCTATCGTAGAATACTGAGCATTTCATGGACAGCACATATAACTAATGTTGAAGTTTTTACAAAGATGAAGAATGATAGGGAAGTTATTAACATAGTGAAGATAAGAAAGCTTCAGTATCTGGGACATCTCATGAGAAATGAACCGAGATTTTACTTACTGCAGTCCATACTACAGGGAAAAGTACTTGTAAAGAGAGGAGTTGGGCGACCGAGAATATCATGGGTCTCGGACACCATTTAAATTAAATGACATTTGAGGACCTGGTTTGGCATGAATGCAACTGACTTATTCCGTAGAGCAGTGCAGAAAGTTAAAATAGCCTGTATGGTACCCAACATCCGAAACGGATAGGAACAATCAGAAGAAGAAGGGACACTTTTGTGTTTCTTAAAAACAAGCTAGTTCTATAGAAAAACAAAGACTGGTATACATTTGAAAAGTACACATGATTGACCTCTTCGACAACAAGAACATTACAATCTTGATTGATTATGCCTAATAATCAGGTTTGTTACGACGGCAGGTGACAAAATTTCTTCTTCTAACCAAGCATTAGGCCAATAGCCTGTTGAGACCTGATCATTCCACCTCGTTTTTGGTCTCCCGACGGATCTCCGTTTGTGCGGTGGATATCCTGTATACACAGTCTTTGGCAACATTTCAGCGCTCATTCTTTGTAAATATTGTTCTCATTAATTTATTTCTTATTAAAGAACTCAATCGGGTTTTTAAATAATGACCGTTTCCGTTACATGCCCAATGAGCAATTTTATTCTAGGCCTATATCCTAAGCTACTACGCGTAGGCCTATACTTTACTTGTATTTAAACGTTCCCAGTTAATGGGTCATGGAATTATTTGTATATGTTACATGTTATTAATTATTACATAATCGTTGAATGTTCGAATCGTACGTCACTTATGCACTAAGTATTGCATTTGCAATTATTGACATAATTATTAGTTTATAATAATTGTGGAGATAAGTAACTCCAAGATATTAGCAATATTAGAGATAATATATGTAGGCCTACGTGTGGTTAATTGTACGTTTTTACGCAGATACATGTAATAATTAAAAAAAATGATGATTTTTTTTTATATATTAACTCCTGTAATTATAAGGCATGACGTATGGTTGACAAGAGTTTCGGTGATCACCAGAGCTTCAAATCCTCTGATCAAACAGAAGTGATGGTCTATAACTTTCAATTGAAAATAATAATCTACTAGTAAACTCCTTGCACTGCAGGACTGGCTCACTATTTTGAACTAAATACATTTATTATTAGATAAAAGCAAATTAATAAATTTTAATTTTTTTTAAAGCTGTGGGTAAAGTTCTTCACATGGGCTATGAAAAACCCAAATTTGATTCCAAATTACCAAACTACATTAAATCTGTCATAATGTCAATCATAGCTAGTTCGCATTGTACTTCGTCGGAGCGTACACGGTCGCAGTCAATGTTGTTAACATTCCTTCCCGGGCTGTTTTGGCTTCTCCACAGGACTTATTCCGCCTTGACCACGGGACTTCTTCAGCCTTAATTATTCCGCCTTGACCACGGCACATCTCCAGCCTTAACCACAGTACTGTGGTCACTAACGTATACCACCTCACGTTAGCGTAACTCGATTTTACACTGATGATGGCAGTCGATGACACTGCCGAAACGTCTGTTTTTGTAGAAAACAATGGACCACGGCCAACTGCCCGGGAAGGAATTTTAAGAATGTAGCTGGGACGCATTTGGAATAAAATTCCTCTTAACGTGATCCCACACATAGACGTTTACAATTTGATTTCCATTTCTAGCTAAAATCTTGAGAAGAAACACTGCATCTGGATTTCCGATTAAAATTCCCTTTAGTCTGATGCATGGCGTGAATTTTTCAATTTTGTAAAAAAGTTTTTATCCTTTTTGAGCTCTGGTGTCCTAATTGAAATTCAGAATTTACTTGAGATTATCAGTAATTCGACACTTAATGGATTTTTGCCATTTTTTCAAAATTGTATCTCCCACATTTTACCTCTTGGTTCCTATTTATGCGGCATCAATCTCAAAATGAATCGATATCTGTAAGATAAAAGTGTCGACATAAGTGCTACGTTTTCCGAAAATTGATTTATACATTCAAAAGATATCGCGAGGCGTATTCCCCAAATAGATAGACAGACACACAGGCAAACGCCAAACGGTCGAGTTAAAACCGAGAACTCACTTTCTTGTTCAATTTTCATTCACGTGTATGGAATATATAGGAATATTAAGCAGCATACGTATAAATTCCAGGAAGATCTGAAAAAAAAAAGGTCTGCTGACATATAAACAGACATGCGAAAAATTTGATCCACACCGCATAAGACTGAATTAGATGGATCGAACAAAGATAGGGTTAGTAGGATGTCCACTAGTGGAGACTTACTCCCGGGAATGATATTGTTGAGAATATGTTGTTTTGCTTATATATATATTTTCCGGCTGTACAATGTTTACACATTTTCCGGAACCAAAGATTACAGAAGTGCTTAAATTCTCATCTTCCACTGCTGCTTGTCCATCCAAAGATCTTAAATTGTTCCCTCAATATAGTCTGAATTTCTTCTATCCAGGTGATAGGTGGTCTTCATCTTTTCTTTCTTGCTGGTGAGATCCATTCCATAACTCTTTTTGGCAATCTTTCCTGTGCCATTCTTTTCGTGTGTACATACCATTGTAATTTTTTTGTTTGGATAAAATCAACAATTGAATTTTTCACTTTCATTCTCTTCTTAATGAAATGATTTCATTTCTAATTTTCTCACGTCTGGATACTCTTGCCGAACGTCTCCAAAAGCCCATCTCTGCTGTCATTAATTTTGTTCTTGTATGTTTATTAGTAGTCCAAACTTCTGAGCCGTAAGTCATGATACTTGTAACAATGGTTTTAAATATTTGGTTTTAGTAATTTGCTTTATGCCTGTAGGTTATATATTAATTCTCTATATTACGAAACATAAAATACTGTTATTTCGTTTCACATTATCGTATTTATATAACCAAGGCAAGCATGAAGAGAAATTGGTCTTAAATAGACTCCACATCTGAGGGGAGGAACTAACCACCATAGATTCCTCCTGGGATGTTAGCGTGAGCGTACTGTATGAATGTCGGTGAACTTTATAGTGTAGGAGGGAAGGAAAGTAGTCAAATTGACTGGCTTTTATAAAATAGTAAATCCATGTAGCGCGGTGCAGCAGCAGCAGCAGTTGTATCTCGTGAGAGTCACTTACTTGGTCAGTTGAGGATGATGCACTCTTAGTCACCACAAACGGCCGGGTTGCGGTCGCTTCGCCGATACCGATCACTGAGCGTATAACGGTGCTGACTGTGGACTGTGCGCGGCAGTAGGAGGAAGATTTAGGGCTCGACATGTCTGATGCCACCACACCGTACGCGGGCCGATTCGATTCGTTTCATTTCGTCTTTCGGTAGTCTTAAAACAAAGACTGGGAAGCGATTTATATACGACCGCCGGCAGGTGTCGGGAATTATCCGTCCCCGGACAAGTGATCGAGCGTCCATGCGATTTTATTTATTTCTACACAACTGGATTCGTTCCACGTTCGCTTCAGATGGTAAACTTTTTATAACCAGTAAAACTTCCTGAGTTGCAGAACTCGAACTCGATCGCTGTTTTCAAAGAAATAGATAAATTGTATTATTAGACTATAATATTATTAGATAATAAAATGTTAACTGATTACAATCAAACCATTTCCTTATCCAAAACAGAAGTTAATGGCTTTTTCTGGGTCAAACCATATTAGAACAAAGATTGTCTTACAGGGCTCGCCATTAGAACAGGTGCCAGATTTCAAGTATCTAGGGTGTAGCATCACATACCAAGATGATAAAGAGGTTGAAAGCAAAATTAGTCTCTTCCAGTCGCTTTGTGGCTGTAGGTACCATTAAACGCTTAAAGACGAAAACAAGGAAAGAGACGCAATTGAAATATAATCTTATGACCATACCTCAACTACTGTATGGTCGTGAGACTTTGGATTGGAAAGGCCAAAGATATATCTAGAATACAAGGAGGGGAAATGAGGTTCTTGAGGGCTTTAAAGGGTTGTACCAGGAGAGATCTTATCAGAAATGATCATATTAAAATGGAGCTAGGCATAGCTGAAAGCTTAAATGAGGAAATCTCCCGGTACAAAACGAAGTGCCGGTTACACGTACAGAGAATGGATCCAACTAGATTTTCAAGAAGAGCCCTTAACTATCATCCAAGGGGGAAGAGAAGTGTGGGAAGACCCCGTAAACGATAGTTGGACGACTTTCATGAGACTGGAACAGGCTACTAGCCTAAGCCGTAAAGGGCGACGACGACGATTATTAGATAACTTTTGATAGAAGAAATTTATCAGTTTTCAGAAAAAAATACGAAAATCCTACACTACCAAGTTTTTTTTAGTAAAGTAACAATTCTATAGCAAACAATCGTACAATAAACATTAAACATTCCAAACATTCGGTTTTGTGTTAAAATTCTTCTATTTTCACATCCTTACAATTTTTCGATTTTTACAATTTTTCAATTTGTTATCGGTTTTGGGCCCTGGGATTAAAAATTTTTTAATTTCTAAAATTCTACACTACATTCAGATTTTTGTTAAAATTCTATTTAATTTGTTACTCGACAGAGTATTTGCAATTTTATTAAAATGTTTACCAACTTTTAGGCCCCTGGCGTCCCAAAATTTTAATCGTAGATAATCACAAAATAATGAGGTGAGTGTCTGTCGAAGGTGAAGTTATTGTCCGGTTAAAGAGTGTACCACATAGGATACAGGGATGATTCTTATTTGGTTTATTTGGTAAATAATCATGTTAGACAGCATAATATCAAAGACCTCTGTCAAAACTGCCGTCGAGTTATGTTGAGGCAATTTTTTAATCGCTTAGTATTTTAATGACACCGATGATTGTACTGCGAAGGGGAGACTTCCATCCATGCGGGGCCTGGCCTGAGAATTCGTTGCGCTGCTCGGCAACACACATGGCGAACACACACACACACACACACACACACACACAGGCTTAGTCACGCACTTGTTAGTTTTAAAAGCATTCTCAGCGTGTGTGTGCAAGCGTGTGGTGGTGGGGTTGGTCCAAACAAACCCACCTACCCTTCGAATTCTTGGGTTGAGTGATGGTTTTGTGCGTCCACTGTCAGCTTCATGAAAACACTTTCCGTTTTGTTTTATAACATAGTGGGGCCCGATGCGTTGCGAACGAGTTTCACCTACACTTAAGTGTAGTTTTTTTTTTAAGTAATAAATTTCTGTTAGTGGTTATAATCACAAACTGAAATTACGCTTTTGCACATCACTGAAAAAAAATTATATTTCTGATCTGATGATGAGCTGAGAGGCTCGAAATCAGCAATCGGAAATTTTTATATAGGCCTAGTAGTGTGCAACAGCGTAATTCCTGTTTGCAGCTAAGTGTTGGTTTACTTAAATATCGGTATGGAGAACTAAACATGACTTCCACGTTCTAAGATTTATATTTAAAATCATTTATTTAGATTCGGTTCGGTAATTTCTAAAAAAATATGGGCCACCCTCAAACAGTTTTCACTATTTATAGATATTTTTGTTGTTATGTGGCAGTCGTTTAATGTAATGTTATTTTCGAGTCACTTTATCTACAAAAATTAGGTACTTTATTCTTAAAAAGAAACTAAACTACTCAGATAATCATCCCTCCTTCTCAACCGATCCCCCACCATTAATATTTACACTTTCATAGAGTAGGCCTAATATTTTTATCATATGTAATTTTTAAGGTATCTTATTCTTTAAAATTAAATATTCGTACTTTACTTGATTTCAACACAGCAATTTAAAAAAAGTCTCCCCCTACCCCTTCAACTACCCTATTTATTTATAATTATCTCATTTACCATTTTACAGTGGATTAATGACTTTATTTTCGGGGCACTTATTTATTAAAATTAAGTACTTTGCTCTTGTTAAAGCACAAAACGTTGCAGGTAAACTACCCCTCCTCCTTAACAGATCCTCACCAAAATCGATAAGCCTTCAGTTCTCTACAACTCGAGCACATATGCAAAATATTATTTGATTATGTTGGAATTTGCGGCAGTTATCGTTCGGCATAGAAAACATTCTACACACATACAGAGAACAGGTAGAGAGCAGGCCCTCAGTACCTCTTACTTAAAGTTAATCAAATTATCGATATTGGGCCAAAAAGGAAAAGCGATGTTAGAACGTCCCATTAGAAGACGGGCTTTGTGATAATCGGTAGGCTACAGGTTGCAAGCCTATACTGTAATATGGAGTACAATATTAATTTTTTTTTTTAATGGAAGCAACGACGTTGTGAATTCGTTGCATAAGTTCAAACTTACGTGCGGGTCCATGAGACGAACCCCTAAGTCAGCAAGTAAAGGAACACGCCTAAAATTCTACAAGGTGATGGCTCTTCCCACACTTCTTTATGGGTCTGAGAATTGGACTTTAACGAAAGGCCAGGCCAGTCGCATCCAAGCGGCTGAAATGAGTTTTCTCAGGCACGTGGCAGGGTATACTCTCCATGATCACAGAAGAAACACAGATATACGGCAGGAACTGAATATTATAAGTATACTCGACAGCATTGTCCAGTATCGACTGAATTGGTGGGAACATCTTTGCCGAGTGGATCACTCCCGCATCCACAAACAAACTATGGAACTATAAGACGAGGGGACAGAGAGGTGTGGGACGTCCGAGGAAGCGCTGGAGTGACCAGTTCTAATCTTTGCCCATTTTAGACCGGAACGAACCATCCTTGGTTTAATCCTTGAAGATGATGATGATGATGGATATTAATTTTTTCGGTCCGGCATTATTAGTGCCGGTAATCATAGTTTGTCCTCAGAGTCAACAGGTAATCGCTCAAACATTTATGTCTGAGAAATAATAATCCTGAGGGAGATTACGTACGAAGTGTGATTCTTTTTTATTAGTTGGAGAACATATTTATGTAGAATCGATTTTCTTATGTTACTGAAAGCAAAGCACGACCTAAGAACGTAGGCAAAATCGAATTTTAAACAAATTCATTAACTTACTTTTACTCGCACAATCATACGTCACTGACCACTGTGCATTACTGTTAACGCGCGTGCGCGTGTGTTTACTCTTACCTCTGATCACTGCATCACCCTTGAGTCTAAAACACATAAGTAGAATACTTTACAACTATATTCACGCAGTAAAGCGAAAATAGTTTTATACAATTTAATCTTTTATTATTGTACCCAAAATTTGCGTAATCCTTTTTTTGCATAATAATGGATACATTGTTTCGTTCGTAATTTTGTGCAAAACTGTAGCAACAGCCGATATTTTTGCTGAAATAATTAATTTCTTGGTCCAATCTTCACAACACACACACGCGTTTTGGCGAAAGAAAACGCAGGTTGATATGGAAAACGTCAGTTATTAAAATTCGTTCGCGATACAAATTGTGTACAATTCTCGACCGTCAGCGTCGACGTCGCCGGTTCAATACACGAAATTCTTCTCGTCCGCTGAGATTCATCAATTCGTCAAGGCAAGTGAAAGAATAATCAAATATTTGTAAATTACATACACATTAGAGATCTTTGTTTTCGGAATCGTTTGTCGTAAAGCATTTTTTAAAAATACGTCTATGTTATATCTTTGAACTGTATTGTCTGTTTTTATCATTCTTTGTTCACTAATATTTACAGGTATTGTGTAGCAAGGAATTTGTATACGATTATTATTATTATTAGTATTCATTTGCAAGGATTAAACCAAGGATGGTTTGTTCCGGCCTCAAACCGGCAAAGATTAGAGATGGTCACTCCAGCGGTTCCTGGGACGTCCCACACCCCTCCGTTCCCTCGGCTTATAGTTCTATAATTGTTTGGGGATGCGGCAGTCATCCATTCGGAAAGATGTTCTTAATAATTCAGACGATACTAGGCAATCCTGTCGAGTATACTCATAACATTCAGTTCCTGCCGTATGTCTGTATTTTTTCTATGATCATGGAGAGTACGCCCTGCCACGTGCCTGTGGCAAGGGGAACCTCCACATTAAAGATCCTAACGGATATCTCAACAGGGAAAGCTGGTCTCTTTTTAGTCTGGTAAGACAGCCAGTTTATGTGGGAACATCGAAACAGAAAGTCTGGCTGGACGTTAAGCCTGAAGGTAGCAGCCGCACCATACGTCTTACCCTGCGATATGCTAGTATTCACTACTAAATTGCCTCAAATAAGGACTAGCCGGACGGATTATTATTATTATTATTACTATGTTCTACTCTCTGTGTTACTATCATTATTATTCTGGCTGTACAATGTTTACACATTTTCCGGAACCAAAGATTACAGAAGTGATTGAATTCTCGTCTTCCACTGCTGCTTGTCCATCCAAAGATCTTCTTCAATATCTCGTTCCCTCAACATAGTCTGAATTTCTTCTATCCAGGTGATAGGTGGTCTTCCTTTTTTCTTTCTCTTTATGTTACTATAGGCCAATGTGTTAAAACTGTCAAATCATAAGTAATTGGCTCGTTCCTATAGCGGGAGTGAATATTATACAGTACGGTAAGGTAAGCCCAATGCAGTCACGTTGGACAAAATCCAAAGTTGTACGTGTAATGTGGACTTTGAACACAGATTCAATTTACTCAGATTTTATCGGCGATACTCTGCTACGTGGATTAATTAATAGAAACCAGTCAGAGTTGAACTCGGTAACTAACACGACACAGAAACCGGGAACCTCGTTGAGTGAGCGAACTCATTCACCACACCTCACTAAGCGTTAGCTCACAGTCCTTCCTTCCGAAGTCAAATAGAATATTAAGTCACACCGATTCTGTATATCAGAATAGTTTTTTATATGATTTAATATTATGTACTTAATTAATAGAAAATCTAAAGACTTTCTGCCGGCTGTTGGTGTCCAACTCCTTTCGGTTCCAATGTGAATCGATCATTCGGCGAATACATGCGTTTCACGGTAGAAATTAAGATTATAGAACCATGACAAAGGAATACTTTAATAGGAAGCTCGGATTAAGTTGCTCTCAGATCATCGAATAAGGAACTTGTATTTAAATCGAGTAAAGCGTTGTGCAGTGTTGAAACGACAACACTGAGGATGAAGAATATGAGAAGATGGGAAGCACTGGTGACTCTGATGGACAGAAAGAATGACGTGAATGATTTCAGAATGACTTTTTATTTGTAAAAACGCTACTTTCAGTGTAGGCTATTAAATGTACTTGACATTTATTAAAAAAATAATACACACATAGGCCTATACAACACGCTTCTGTTCCTTAATATAAAATGGTATCATTGTATCAGTAGTGATATTTTAATTAAATTGAATTAGTTGTAAATTAAAAATTAATCGTTAATTGGGAAGGATGAACGAAAAAATGAAAATGCACAATTCTTTTAGTTTTCTTAAACGACAGTATTTTTCTCAGTTTCCAGCTTCCCAATAAGTTTGTCTTCCTTTAACGAGGGATGCAGCTTTTTTTTCAATACATGCTCTCATTTAAATGCAATAAAACCACAAAAGTGTGAAAATCGAGAAGGGTGTCAGACTAAAAAAAAAGAAATTGTAACCCAAATCCGAATGTTCCGATTTGTAGTGCTTCATGTATGTTTGTGTGCTCTACAATTGTTTTTTTTTTTACCAAAGAAACGGTTGAGTAATCGGGATTTTTGTAATTTTTCCCATAACTGAAAAATTATCTAATTTCGAAATTTATGTAATAATAATAGCAGCCTACCTGGTTGAAAATATTGAGCGAGTTCTGCAGGTCAGGGAGTTTACTATAACTATAGCTACGGGTTACTATAGTCCGGGGTAGCTTAACTATCACTCCAATCAGACACTGCAGGGTAAATTCACGTGTATGCAGATTACGTGTACCTGCGGACTCACCACGAAATTTCATGCCGAATTTCTAATCGTGTTAACCTATTAGAAACAACAAGCAGGGATGACCTCTTGGGCGTTAGGAAAGTCAAGTGGCGTCGGAGCTTTCAATGGAAACGCTCGACAAGTTTGACATCAGTGGAAACGTTTTATCGCGCGCGCGAGCATAGTGTGTCGAGGTTTAATTGTTCACAGTTGAGTACTTTGTTTACTAATTGTGTGTAGTGTGTACGAGTGTAGTGTGAGTGTAGAATTGCATTCAGAATGTATTACACAGTAGCCGTCACATGTTGTAAAGCGCGCGCGCGCATGCATAGCCTATGCCACTACATGCTCACTTATGCACGTGATAAAACAAAATAATGACGATATTTATTACTTATATGCTTTCTGATCACGTGGGCGTGAAGCGTAGGCTCAGAAATGTCAATACCCGTAATTACTATTTACCTGCTTTGCGGGTAGTCAGTGCTCGCTTTCCTATACCGATTTCAACAAATACGAATCGTATAGATAAGTGGTTCCCAAACTTTTTTAGTCCGGGACCTACCTTGAAGGTTATTGTAGTTCACGTGACCCATAAGTATGGGCGACGGCAGAATTACTTATAGGAGTGTATCACCCAGTGTATATAATCATATTTTTGCTAACATCGAGTACTTTAAGCCCTCTTTTACGCTCAAACAAGTTACACATACTTAATTCTAAACGTAACAGGGCTTAAGTCACGGTAAATAAATTTTCGAGCCCAACTTCGCGACCCACTAAACGCCCCTGGGGTCCCAGCAGTTGGTCGTGTCCCATAGATTGAGAAACTCTGGTATATATTATGTATGCCGTTTAGAATAATCGGGAACATAGCCGTAGACATATTTTCATTTAAGTTCAACAAAAAGTGAAGGAGTCAATTTTATGGTGACTCTTTGGATAGGCCTACACGAATTAAAGTTATTGCTTAATATAAATAATATTCAGATTAAACTTTATAAGAAAATCTATCGTAGCGCTGATGCCTTTTCTACTACACCAACTGCATCTACCAACGTATTGCGATGCATCGAGGGAAGAATAAGGTTTAACAGTATATTCTAATTTGGTTGTATTGCGTAAATAATTTTTCAGCTGTTTCACGGTAGTAAATAAACTTTCAGACATAGCTGTACAAACCGGAAGTGTTGGAAAAATTAGAATTGCTTGTAGCGGGAAAAATATTGGGCCGCTTGAAATGTAATGAATGCATCGAAAGCCTGTATGTGGTCTTGAACTTGTGGTCCACTTATTTTATTCTTTGGCTGTTGCACTCTGCTTTGATCCTTTTATCAGTAGAGCATCGTGCACCTCAAGTCAGTACAGTCCGGCAGAAACGTTTGTTAACTAAATTAGGCTTACATGTGTGAGGAGGTAGACGTAACAATTTTGTCAGATTGTAGACGTCTATTCATAAACGAATTACTGTTTGCATCTAAAATCGTAAAAGGACACAACTTACGGTTTCTAATGAGGGAAATTTCGGGGAGCTTTCATCTCCAAAATCTCTCGTTTGACTGCGCCCAAGGTCGGATATAGCGTTTGACGTAAACTTTACGTTTAACAGTGTTAAGTTAGGAGTCCTGTTTTACGTTCGGATCCTGGCGCGACAGCTAGAAACAGCTTTAGTCTTTCAGAAATACTTTTTAGAGAAAAGCGGTGACAAAGACGGCTGCGTACTTCAGAGGTTCTCTGCCAGAAAGCGCTGAGTATCACAGCTACTCATTTGCATTAATGATTTTGTTATTAATTTCTGTTGTAAACATTCCTTTTTTTAAATATGACTAATCCAATATCTTTTCCTATTTCCAACAGTTTCACACATTTCCTCTTACTTTCAACTAATTTGTTTTCTTTAATATCTCTTTATTTGTTATCTCTGCAGTTAATCTGTTCCAGAATTAAATCTCATCGCTGCAATCACGTTCGAAGGTTTCCATATAATTCTTTTTTCGTTCTTCGTTGTCGGCGTCTCGTAATGTAAAAACTTTTCTGAAAACGATAGGGATATTAAAACATAAAGCGAATGTAATTAAGGGTAACATTAAAATTAATTACTTGTATGTAATACGGAAAGGAAAACTAGTCTTATCACACACGCGCGCGCACGCGCACGCGCACGCGCGCACACACACACACACAGTCAAATTATTTGTTTTGCTGCGTGTAATGAAAGCTTCAGTTTTAATTCCTGTTATATATAGGCCTATTCGCGCTAAGATCAAACGTGGTTACATATGTACTTATTATACATCCGCACTCGCGCGCCTATGTTTGAGTCCTGGCGCGCGTAAACCAATAGCCCTAATTTGTCGTAAGTAAACACTCTTAAAGTACTAATTGTAAAACTACAAACATATTAAAATGCATTTGCCGAGGTGAGATAATGTTAAATGTGTTTATAACGGTTATAAATTGTTAAAGTAGCCTAACTACAATAGAATGTTTCCTGCGTATGTAGTTCTAACAAGCGTGTATATAATATTGACACTTATTGTCACATAATCATATAATATGGGCTTTAATGTATTACATATGCACTACGAAAAATACGTGCTTCTGTGACGATCAAAAGTAAAATCCTTCTGTCAGACAATAAAGAGTAAAGCATTTTGATTAACTCGGCAAAGAAAACATTTGATGTGAAGTGTGTGTGTGTGTGTGTGTGTGTGTGTGTGTGTGTGTGTGTGTGTGTGTGTGTGTGTGTGTGTGTGTGTGTGAAGACTTGTTTCCCTTTCCGGATTGTATATAATTAATATTTTCTTCATCATTACCATCTTCACATCATGAAATAGGTAAGGTGCTCCTCTGTATTCTTTTATATTTTTTTAAAGAATCCTTTTCCAAAGTATTATATATTATAACTAGTACGATCCCTGAAATGCAGTAGCTTACATTTTCAACGAGGTACTTTATTATTACATAAATTTCGATATTAGATAAATGTTCAAGTACGGGAAAAATTAAAAAAATCGCGATTTCCATATTTCTTTAGTAACATAACTATTGTAGAGCATACAATCGTACAATAAACACTAAACATTAGAAACATTCGGATTTGAGCCACAATCATTTCAGACACCCTGCTGGAGTTTTGCAATTAAAGAAAATTCGATCTCTTTACAATGGGCCTGGCGTCCCAAAATTTTGAAATTTCTAAAACTCAGCTCTACATTCAGGTATTATTTCAAATTCCCTTAGACTTGATACCCCTCGTGAATTTTTGCGATTTTATCAAAATTGTCACCCATTTTTTTGGGACCTGACGTCCACAAATTTTGAAATTTTCAAAAATTAATACTATATTCAGATTTTTGTTTAAATTTCCTTTAATTTGATACCGCGTATGGGCCTTTGCTATTTTTTTCACAACTTTTGTTACCCCTCACATTTTTGCCTCCCGTCCCCTATTTTTGGAGGGGATCTCAAAACAATAGGGTTCTGTAGGATAAAAGTACAGACACGCGCGTGCCAAGTTTTACGAAAATCGGTTGATACATTCAAAAGTTGTCGCCAGACGTATCCCAAATAAATGGACAAATGCCGAACGGTTCAATTAAAACAGAGAACTCGATTCCCTCATGTTCAAAAAACTATACCGGGTATCAGACTAAAGGAATTATAACCTAAACGCGATTTTAATGTTTACTTCCCCACGTTTTAAAGTTTTTTTACCCTTTAAGTTAACACGGACCGCGAATAGTATTCAGAATTTTGAAAAATTGTAAAAGTCAATGTGTCCTTTATAAACCTTTGAGAAATTGCGAGACATAAAACATGAGAAGCCTCGTACGGTGACTTCTTCCCCTGCTATTTATCGGCTGACACTAACCACATAACTTTACTAAACCCGCTTTATAAAATAAAAATTTGGTAATCTGATTTTACCAAAAAACAATTGTATATCGTTAAAAATTTGGAGAGAGTTTTGCAGCAGCTCAGGGATACAAGGGATACAGCAGCTCTTAATAGTTACAATTATTGCTATTATTATTATTATTTTTTTTTTATGATATTGCACTGTCCTGTAATAATAATTATTTTGAGTGTTATGGAGAGTAGGCCTATACAGTGTTTATCGTTGTAGTCTACATCAAGTATGGTTCGTCAAAGTCAATCTTGATGCAAACACTGTATAGACAGTCTGCGGCCGGCCGCGGTCGGCGTTGTGGTCACCCCTCTGTCCAGACAAAGCGGAAAAAGTCGATTACCACGTTTTCCCTTCTTCTTCGTGTTCTTCGTTTTATTTTCACATATTACTATTATTTTTTTTCTGAATTCATTCTACGTCTTCTTGAAATATATTCTCGTTCTTAATAATATTGTTGTGTATCGCCATAAAACGTTATTGTCTAAGATACCTTACCACTCGATGGTACCAATAATCGATCGAGTCCACTAATGATCGACGGTTAGTATACCTTTGGCTGTTAATGTTAGGTTGGTTTTGGCGTGAGGTGACCCGAATTTTAATTGAAGATCATATGGTTTTATTTAATAATACATTTTTTTACTTCTTTGTCATTCAGGATGTTACAGTTTTTCGTGTTTATTGTTATAAGAAACTTAGTACCAGATGTACCGCGAAATCATTCCGTTCTGGAACTGCAGTGTCCGGGCTTCGATTACAGTTTTCTGTCATTTTGCTCATTCTTCCAATTCGTCACCCCCCACTCCGTCAGTCACAAGGCATCCTTCGCATAACCTCCGATTCACCTTCTCCTTGGCGGTCCTCGCCTTCTCTTTTCAAAGGGTTTCCGGTTTCGGAGAGTATAAATTATTTGGTTAACATCACAGTTGTGAGTACATTAAGGGGTATGTGGTAAACGTACCAACCCTTCGCTAGAGTACTTGACTGAAAAAAGGAATAACTTTTATTTCACGTGTCGCGCAGTCGTGTAAAGTTTGGGGATAAGAAGTGCAGTGTAAATAACCGTAATTTTGTTTATTAAAGAATGCCAAGAATTAAGCATGCCTAGCGCCATAATTCATTACAGTTTTCAAGAGATAAGCTGACGATGGAATGGACGCATTGATAACTGCAACACTCGTGTAGGTAATTGGTAGCGTCGCTCGTGTGTCAAGCGAAGGAACAGTAATCTTAATTTTAATGAAACAAATTATCTAACGTGTTAGTATACGGTACATGTGATAAGGTAATTATGGGCGAGTCGATAAAGCTTGTACAAATGAATTCGATTTAGGTTAATATGTGCAGTCGACTAAATAAAATTAGATAAGACATTAGGGACCAACGTTTAATCTGCTGATTTCTCTTATCAACTGAATTATACACAACACTAACTTTTTATGCGCACTGCCAGATAGTGTGGTGAGGCGCGGGCGCCAGTGTGTCCATGTGTTCACTGTTTCTAACTTCCCGTTGACATTCCTATGTGTCCTCTGTGTGTGATTCAGGAATGTGGTAGACACCCTATAAGTACTGTCTGGTAACACCCTGCCTCAAAGAATTGTATAAAATGCCAAACTTATTTAACGATCAGTGGCGTAACACCAGCGCCCGCAGTGCGAGGGGTCTGTGGTCTAGTGACCCCGCAATGCGGGGGCTGTGGACTAGGAGGACCGCCTAAAAATTTTCTTTAATTTTTTTGAGAATGTGTATAAACCGTTGACCATGAGTAAACCCCCATATGTATTTAACATACAAAACAAATATTACATTTATTCTTTAATGTTATTTTACCAGTACCTAATGATGTACTTTGAGAATATATATGCTACATTATTTCGTTAACATAGAACGGCGATTTCAATTAAGAATGCACTGAGACCACAGGCCAGACCTGCATCGTACTCGTTATGAGCTCTCAAATGAATCTAATGAATAGGCTACAGCACTGGATCGCGTCTAAATATCAGGCCGACATCAGGGACTTCAAATTTAGCCTTTACAGGCCATACAGAGGAAACAGACCATCCCACCAATGGAAACGTTTTGGCAGCTATCGAGCTTTTTCGTAAATATTATCTACTGTTGCAAGAGATATTCAATGATCCTAAGAACAGGGAGACGCATGTGAGTCCCAACATTCAAAATCAGCCCATAAGTTGTTTTCTAAGAAAGTTGAAAATATTGTTTTAAAGCAGATTAGATATGCTCAGTTTTTCTCTGTACTAATGGATACTACACAAGACATTAACAGAAAAGATCAACTTGTTGAAATAATCAGATATGTCTCAATTTCTGAAGATGAAGAAGGAAGACCCACCAAATTAAAATTAATGAAAGCTTTTTAGGATTTATAGAAATAACCGATAATACTGGCCTTGGGGTAGAAGAAGAGATTTTAAATAGTCTTAAAGAAAATGTATTTTGTTTGCGTTTTATAATTTTAGTAACTGCCACAACTATGAGGAGGGGTGAATGGCGAGAGAGAACAATGGCGTGAATTTAAGTAAGGGTAGTAGGGGGGGCGCAAAGGATTCCTACGGGTGGGGGGCCCAGGAAAAAGAGTTACACCACTGTTAATAATGTAGTTAATTTAACCTGTAAGTCGTCTATTGAAACATGTGATTGTCTGGAAAGAGAGTTCATAAATAAAAATATCGAATTAAAAAAATTTTTAAACAAAATTTTCATAAAATGAAGAGACGTTTGAAAAGAACTGCTTTAGTTAACAAGAGAGACGCACTTTCTTTCGTTATGCGAATGGAACACTGAAGTTAATACTATCTTCTCGAAAAAAAGATGCCAGTCTTTGATTTAATATGCGTTCTGAAAGTGCCGCGCGTCCCTACACTATCAGAACGGTACCAATCAGATCGCACCGTTAGTAAGATATTACCATTTCGAGTCCACGTTCACGCTACGTTGTCACAATTACTATTCATGAACTGCAGCTTATCAGCTTATGTCTCTTCTTCCTGTCTTCAGTCCACTTTGAGCCTGCGTTTTTCTCTCTCCTACCCTGGACTCTTTCCATTTTTAACACTTTTGCCCGAAAAACGTCTCTTTCAATTTCTTCTACTGCGTTCATATTATTTTTTTCTAAATCCTTTTTGACTTCTTTAATCCAACTTAATGTTGACTTTTTCCCACAGATATTTGAAGATCTGTTTTGTTAACCTGTTGTCGTCACTAACACAACTTTCTTAATTAAATCTTTTGGTTGCCTTCAATTTTAAGCGAAACTATTATATTAAACACAAACTTAAGCCTATCCGAGATTCGTTGAAGCTACTAACAAGCTTGAACTGTCAACAGAATAAATCACAAAGCACCATCACAAAGTTAATCACAATAATTGTAGAAAAGCTGTATAAAAAGCAACAGCTCCTTACTTATCAAGTTCACACAACGAACAAGGCGTCAGTGTGGTCGTGCTGTGTTCACGCTTGTCAGTGAACGAATCGCGGGGAGGCTTAAGTTTTTATTTAACGTATTACTCCTGAAGACTACTACAGGTTGTTTGGTGGTCGAAACGTTGTGTGGTAAATTCTAACGATGGTAACAGTCCGACCTAACCCTTACGTTAATGTTCACGTGTCGTCGAAAGTTAGGTTTAAAGATAGTTCACTTATGAAATAGAATAATAATAATTATTAATAGAATATGCAATTGAAAACATGTTAGCAAACGTGTGTGTATAATTTACTGAAGTGTCTAGTGAGAGTAACGGTAAGAAAGCCGTAAATGACATGGCGAGAGTGAGAGAGAGGAGAGAGAGAAATGATACGCGGGACTTGAATCCACGACCGAAACAAACTGCGAATAAATTGAAACTACGCAACAATAAAACTTACACCGCTTGCTAGATAGTAGACGCGTTTTACACACATAATACTGTGCATTGCAGCGAGTGTCTGGTCAATAAAGTAGCGTAACAATTTGTTTACCGCGGTGACAAGAACGAAATAACAATTAGCGTTTTACGACTTTATCGCGCGACTCGCTCGCTTCGTTCATAAATATGGCGGTTCTCCTCTCGTATCTCCCTGTTCTTCTTGGGGTATTTATTTGTTTCTCTTTATAATTTTTGCGCAACTGATTTTTCATTATATGTATTCGCGTGTAAGGCTTTTATGAGCGCTGGATGAAATGAATTAAAATGAATTCAAAGTGCTGTAACGTTTTTATAGACCGTTCGAAGACATAATACAGAGCTTTTGGAAGTGCCGTTGCGGAGTGGGTACGCTACACCACGCGCGTTACGTTCGGTTCCAGAGGCGGTTGATTATCAATCTGGCTTTAAGACAGGCTCTTTACTCTACCAAGACTATACCAAATCAGCGAGTGTTATTTATGCTCAGCAGTGGCGTAACTACGAGCTGCTTCTGAGGGGGGGGGGTTAGCTTGAAGGTTCGATTTCCCATTTTCCTCAGGACATATTCAAGATTCATCCCATATTATTATGTAGACAGTTATTTATAAGCTTCACCACACGCGACTGGCTTGGAAATAGGCTTACGTTAATTGGTTAGAAATTTCACTGAAATTTCTAGTATCAATTAATAAAGTTGTTAGTGGTTATAATCACAAACAGAATTAACAATGTTACATACCACTGTAGAAAAATTATTCCGATTAGTGCTTTCAAGCTTCACAGCTCATCATCAAATCGGATAGAACAATAATGGAACTAAACAACTTTCGTTTACGAAAATGTGTACGCCCTATAGTGCAAGTGGGGGTATAAAGAAGTTGTATACTTCCATTATTGATATTTCTGATCTGATGATGAACTGTGATGCATGAAAGGACTAATCGGAATAATTTTTGTATAGTGGCGTGCAACAGTGTTAATTCTGTTTGAATTTTCTAATAGTTCTGGGGGGGGGGGGTCCGAGTATAGTTACGCCTATACCTTTATGATTAGGAGTTTATAGTCCTATATTTCCTTTACCCCTCTCCGCCGGCTCTTGTTATGCCGAGTCAATTTCTTCGTTTGTGAAAAACCACAACATCTCAAACCCTCAGCAATCTGTCTCGGGGACTTTTCTGTCTCTGCATTCCTATGTAAGTCTTTCTCTTCCTCAGTTCATCGTCCATAATCAAAGTCATTAATACTTTCAACGTGTCTGAAATCGGACTTTCAGTTTCTTTGACTACAAGTTTTTAACATTCTCCTGTTTCACAACGTTTTAAATGCTTCTATTTCGGAAGGTGGCATTTAATTATAGGACTGGGGAAATGAAAGTCGTACGTCAAGATAAACAAATGGAGAATTGAACCAGAACAGGTCCTACGCCTGCTCCTTGAAGGTTATGATGATTGATCCACCATTTTGACTCGACCGTTTGGCATATTTTGTGTGCATCAAACGATCTTCGTAAAACTTGGCAAAAGTGTTCATATTTTTATCCTATAGAACCATATTGGTTTTGAGATTGATCCCTCCAAAAATATGGGGTTGGAGGCAAACATGGGGGGGGGGGTCAAAATTGTGAAAAAATCTCAAAAGCCCGCGTGAAGTATCAAATTAAAGTGAATTTAAACCACAATCTGAATATAGTGTTCATTTCTGAAAATTTAAAATTTGTGGACCTCAAAGCCCAAAAGAAAAAATTGCAAAGTCATGTGATGTCAAATTAAAGAGAATTTTATTTTAACTAACGTCTCAATGTTGTAGCCTTAAGTCTTGGACGTTTCAAAATTTTTGGAACCCAGGGTCCAAAAAAATAAAACATTTGAAAAAAATTATGATAATCCTGCAGAGAGTCAGACTAAAAGAATTCTAATCCAAACAAATCCGAATGTTTCGAATGTTAAGCATTTACTGTATACAAAGTGTGGTCTACAATTGTTATATTACTAAATAATATATATATATATATATATATATATATATATATATATTCAATCACTTTCTGCTACAGTCCGTTTCTTGATGTATATAATACATTTAATATTTATAAATAAATTTACCTCAAGATATAGCCTACCTTTTTTTTTACTTATTGGGGACGTGTTCGGGTACCATCTTGTAGACTCTACCCATCCTCACCCTTCCGGTTTTTGTGTCTGGTGAAGTACATATGTGTTGGTTGACTATTATTATTGTGGCTTCCTGTTGGCTTCTGGTAGTTCAAATTGGTTTTATTGTGTGTGATTGTGTGTATCTGTTAGTTTTTTGTGTATTTTCGATGTTGAGTGTTTTGAATATTGTGTCATGTTTTGTATTGATTTGTACATGGATTCTCAGACATAACCAATGTGATACTAATAAAACATATACCACACAAAGGCACCATAATGAACATTTGGGAAAATTTACAAACATACAAACATAAAACACATAACAAACTAATACCTGAACAAATACAAATCAATACAAAACATGACACAATATTCAAAGCACTCAACATCGAAAATACACAAAAAACTAACACATACACCACAATCACTCACAATAAAACCAATTTGAAGCACCAGAAGCCAACAGGAAGCCACAATAATAATAGTCAACCAACACATATGTACTTCACCAGACACAAAAACCGGAAGGCTGAGGATGGGTACAAGATAGTACCCGAAACATGTTCCTAATAAGAAAAAAAAAAGGTATATCTTGAGGTAAATTTATTTATAAATATTAAATGTAATTTATATATATATATATATATATATCATTTTCTATATAAGTAACTCGATGTTTCTTGCAGTAATTATATAATTTGTGATGTATATATAGATATATATATATAATATATATATATATATATATAGAGAGAGAGAGAGAGAGAGAGAGAGAGAGAGAGGGAGAGAGAGAGAGAAATATTAAAGATCAGGATTCTTATAATTTTTCCCATAACTGAAAAAATTATCTAATATTGAAATGTATGTAATAATAAATGTAAGCTACTTCGTTCAAAATATTGAGCGAGTTGTACACCTCAGGGAGCACACAAGGTTGAATTTGGGTTTTGTGGTGTTGACGTATCAGTCTATCAGTGGAAGTAGACGTAGCATTTCGGCTGAAATCTTTGAGTGATCCACTGTGTGAAAATTTGATTACTAGTTTTCGAGACCATTAGTTTCTCTTAGTCGAATTTCTGCCACGCCGTCTACATTCTGTTGACCTCAATGATACACGTCTACGCGGACCTCAAAAAATAAATTGACATATTTAAATCAGAATATCGGGCCATGGTTTGGATCACTAGACGACTGTATCTAGAGCGATCTCTCGGGCAGGTGTTGTATGGTGTTTTGTGCGTTATTATTATAAATTAGAGTAGATTACGGACGATGGCTGCATTAACAGCACAAAGTTAAACACTTCCGCCAGTCCGGATTGTGTCCGCCAATTTTGTCTACATTAAGGCACTTTGTAATTATCAGCAGTACTACTACTACACCACCATGGCTGGACTCAACAACAGGTTTCATACATCATAAATTTTTATTGCCCTTTATTACTGACCACGCAGACATATACATGCGAACTGAGCGAGAGAGCGGGACTGTGTGCGATAGAAAGAGAACGAGTTGTTTGGACGGTGTGAAATTTTCGGCTGATTTTTTTTTGCAGGCATCAAGTAACGTATTTGTGCTGTCCTTATCACACACTCTCTCTCTCTCTCTCTCTCTCTCTCTCTCTCTCTCTCTCTCTCTCTCTCTCTCTCTCTTTCAACCTTCCACTCGATCGTACTCCCACCGATCATATCCTAAAATTCCGTCTTACCTCGACGTAACAGTCCGGCGCAACAGGTTTTTTCCTTTCCTAATAATAAAATATTCACGGGCGTGTATGATTAAGACATTAGATACGCAATGTTTACTAGTATCGTTAGTTAAACCATTCATTACAGATTATTTCGTTTTATAACAAATAAACGCCGTGTTCTCCATGTAACGTGCGGCAGTACAACCGACGCGTTCGCCGTCCCTGGACGCTCTACGCACGCCCTTCTCCGACCCACACACTGCTGTAATTATCCGAGATTACTTGCGGATATCTCGCGTTAATTATTTTGTAACAGTAGAGCTTCGTTGTAAATACCTAACTCGGCGGATTTTCGATAAGCATTCTCGGCTTCAACCGTAATATAATTAGTGGTGTACAATTTATAATAGCTTGTGTACACAAACCTTAACAAGAATACGTAAGATTCCATTAATGAAATAATACACTTCAGGATGTGTGTTTCCATGTTTTGTCTGAAAAAAAAACGTAAATTTATCCACGGGGTTTAATTTTCTGTTTTTTTTTTTTGTCATATTGACATATTGTAAAACCTACAATAATAAGATAACTAACCTTCTCCTGTTTGCCTTGTGACTTTTTGTTTCAAACCATAGGCTGTGCTTCATTATCAGATCTTAAAAAATCGCTCGTAGGAGGTGGTCAATTCAAATTGATTTTGCACCTAATGAGTGGTGGACCAAACGTTAACAGGTGCCCACCTACTGACGCGTACAGTGCAAATGCAATTGGAATTTTAACCAGTGACGACCTGATATGAGGGATTTTTTTAACATCTGATAATGAAGCATATGGTTTAAAACGCGTCATCAATAGTCACAAGGAGGATCAATAGTCACACAGAAGTCACAAGGCGGACTGAAAAAGGTTAGTTTGTGTATTCACACAAGTGACTTGGACCCTATTGAAAACGTACATGCTACAATAACTTACTGTAATTTTTTGGAAACATTATTTATTTTTATATCGTTTTCTATATTGGTAACTCGAAGTTTCTTGCAGAAATTATATAATTTGAGATGTTATCAGTTTGAATATACAAACCTTATTTTATATTCAAAAAAGGGTTCCTAATATATTAGCGTGCAAAGAGAAAGAACATAACAAAATAGCCTAAACATTAAGTGGTTAACAAAATTCGTCAACTTTTTTCGACTCTCGGGGGGGGGGGGGGTCCCGTTCGCCCCGCCGTAAATACGCCTCTGGGCTTGATTTCTTTGATTTCCCCCCCACAGTTCCGCCACTGTACAGTGGTGCAGTATACAATTCTTTTCGTGTTTTCCGTGGTCCATGTTCAGTCATTCTTACTAGGCGTAATATCGGCCAAGTGACTTTCTTAATATTTTCTTCTTTTCAATGCCATTATTTAATAACAACTAATGTACTGTACTTGATGTGTAAGGGAACATAACTTTACGAAAAACACTAGTTTTAGACGGAAGACACGTTCGACTCTTTCACTGACGTATCATCTATCATCAGGGGCGCTACAACCCTGGGCGGGTCCTGACCTGCTGAATGAGACCTTGCCTTGCTACCCGTCTGTCCTATGCAACCGGCCTCCAGTTGCGGATTCCTGACCTATCTGCATCCTGCTGCACTCCATCTCGCCACCTCAGCTTTGGTCTTCCCACTGTCCTTCTGTCATCTGTGTTATATAGTAAGAGGCGCTTTATAGAATGCTGCAGGGGTCCATCCTAAAAAATGTGCTATCCATCTAAGCCGTCCTATCTTTATCTTTTTGATTATGGTCATGTCGTGTAGCAGGTTATATAACTCTTCATTAGTTCTTTATCTCCAAACAACTCCCTCCTTCACTGGCTCGTATACTCGTTCGTCTCAGTATTTTCCTCTAAAATGCCTCCAGAGCATTCTCAATGCTTCTGCTCAGAACGCATTCCCACTGTGGTACGACACCTAATTATTCGGCACTACTTCCTGTGAGCCATACACAATTTTATGAAAGTGTTTCTTCCTTTTGCAGAACACAGAAATATGTTCCAAGCGGCATAGATTTCTGCGGGCGTTGTTGCTTAAGATAAACCGTTACGTCTTGGGTTTCAAAGTTTCAACACTGGACGTTGTCAGTAGTATACTGCGGTATTGTGTTATGTGGTTTTGTATAATGTGTCCGGATTACTTGGGGTTACATTCTTCAGTCGAGAGCATGTTCACGTGTTGACGATGTTAAGAATTAAAAATACCACAGTAATAAAACGTTAATTGTATAAATTATAAACCCTGCCCGCGACCATTACGGTGACTTCATCGTAGTAGGCTAGCACTGTAATAAAAATTCTCCTCTCTCGAGTCTGTTGCCGAAAATAGCCGAGTGTCGTGCACGACGTCTGTCGATCCTCCGCTGAACCAACGATACTACGAACTGTCGAAAGCCAAATTGTTCGATTAAATACATTTTTATGGAGAGATAAAATCGTGTTCGAAGGAATGTCGACGGAGGTGCGTATCATTAATGCGTACGCCGTTTTCACACCGTTGGCTCGACGATTGAAGTGTTAATTCGCGCATGTGTGTTGGATCCGCGGATTACGAGATAAAACACGTGCATAAAATTTAATTATTACGATGGCATTGCCGATGGACAGCTGTCGAGTGGCATCACGGTTTTAAGTAGTAGTATTACGGTCGACGCTTTATTTTTCCTCCTCTTGTTTCGTGTAGGAAAAAAAAAACTCTACAGATAGCCTAAAATCGGAAACCTTGTCGTGTGTGTCGACTCAAGGTCGGACAGCCCACAAACCCCGTGTGATTGTCTACGCAAGGTTAGATTAACGCGCGCTCGTGCCGTCGGCAGCGCATAGTGGTGTCATGAACGAGATAGGGATCGATAGTCGTTAAATCATCAGTTCTATGACTGGGCTGTACGTTCGTGACGTACTCGCGGACGCGCGCACACACGCACACCACACCTACTATACGTACACGCGATTTTAAAGTAGCTGTTACTTTGTAAGTAGTAAGTAGATTACTCTTTAGTAACATAAGGAATTGTAGAGCAACAACCATGCAGTAAGTAAACACTAACAAAATTAGAAACAATGGGATTTGGATTACAATTCATTTTAGTGTGATACCCTTCTCGATTTTCGCAATTAAAAAAATGTTGATCTCTTTACTGGGCAGTAGGATCCCGAAATTTTGAAATTTCCAAAACTTGACACAACATTCAAATTTCAGTTACAACTGTTTTTAATATGATACCCCTGTTTTGCGATTTTATCAAACTTTCCTTCGAATTTTTCCGCCCTGACGTATAAAAATTTTGAAATTTTAAAAAATAAACACTATATTCAGATTCTGGTCAAGATTCCCTTTAATTTGATACCCCACACGGGCTTTTTCGGTTTTTTTTCACAATTTTCAGTCCCTTACATTTTTGCCTTCCGCACCTATATTTTGGGGGAAGGGGATCAATCTCAAAAACAATAGGGTTTTGTAGGGTAGAAGTACAGATATGTATGCCAAGTTTTATGAAAGTCGGTTGATGCGTTGAAAAGTTATCGTGAGACGTAACCCGAATAGGCAGACAGGCCAGACAGACAAATACCAAACTGTCGAGTTAAAACTGAGAACTCGCTTCGCTCGTTCAATAATCGGTGGGTTAAGTATGAAGTTTCTACTATGCTACTTCAATTTTCTGTTATTAAGTGTAAATAAACGTATAATATCAGACGCTGTGGCATTTATCCACATAGGCTAACAATTAAAAACTAGTAAAACGTTGGAATTTTGTTGTTGACGTAACAATTTCCATCCTGTTATGTGAAATATGCATTACTACAAAGGATATATTAAGGATGAAGGCGTACGTGGAGATCTTGTCATTTTTAACGTGGAGGAGATGAGAAAATCAAACGTAGTAACGTGGAATGACCGTCTTCAGAAAATTCAAATAAATAGAAGGGCAAAGGCTGAAGGAAATAGAACCTCAGATAAGTCAACGAAGAGTCTGAAGCCATACCACGCAAGACTTCCATAATATGTAATGAAGGAGTAGTAGTGTTTAATTCATTTTTTTACACGCTAGTGTTAGTGTTAGCATTGTTTTTTTAAGGAAACTTTCGGTTATAAAATAATTCATTCAGTTTTGACTATTTATCTGGTGTGTGTGTGTGTGTGTGTGTGTGTGTGGCATTTAGGTTAAGCTTGATTTATGGCAGTTTTCTTTTTATTACGTATTTAACATAAAAACGTAAATTAAACGCGTTGGAGTTTAATTTTAGACTGAAATTAGAACCGAACCGCGAACCAAATTTAAAACAGTTTTATTTAATGGACATAATTATTTCGGAACACGTGTTTATCATCAGAAACTGATTTCGAGTCAGACAACAACAACAAAAAAGAGAGAGGGGAGAAGAAGTAATTTTATGAGGTTGATAAGTTCACGTGACGAAAAAGTATGGCGGATTCGATTATTGTTATTGTTTTAATTTCTTGGAAAACGGAAATAAAATGTTCGCAGTATTTTTTTTTTGTTACTGTTGTTTTTTCGTGTTTCTTCATCAGCGATTGTTGTGTAAGACACATCTGTGTGAAATTTTAATCTGCATAAAGATCGATCTCTATAGTGGTTTCATTAGCAGACAAAAACGGTCAGATGTTTGAGAAATACTTGACTGCTTTGTATGAGTCATTGTACCAATTACAGATTATTCCTATTAATCTGAACGCTGATTTTTTTTCAAGTCATATAATGTTTTCGACAATTATGTAATGTATGAGTTTTTGTTACTGTTAATGCCAGACTGTACACCACGTTAAAACCTATTCGAAGAACCTATTATATGTAGTAGCTATATTTTGTCTTTTTGGTTGTTGCAGAAGTGTTAGCCACATTGTGACTGGCATTCTCGAAGATGGCCAGAGATAATAATCGATCTGCAGTCTGAAGTTTAACGTGATTCAACATTTTTCAAAATGCTTGTTTTACAATTTCGAATTTTCTGAATAAAATGACATAATTTATGATACAAATAAACTCAGAAACATATTTTATGAAAAATATAAACCAAGTGTGCATTTTGTACACGATTCCATTCATTTATAACATTTTCTAAACGGCTTAACCCAAAATGTTATGGCTTCACTGTGTAAAAGAGGACATTTTGTACTCCATGTTGGCAACTCTGAAATCAACAATGTGGCTACACGTATGTTTGGTTTTTGCGCGTGACAATAGTCTTTGGTCATGAATTTGAGTTTTTGTAGCTCTACTTTCAAATGATACACCACTTTCAACGCGTTAAAAAACAACAACATATTTTTCAACACTTATCGCTCAGAAACTACGCTACGTAAGATACTGAAATTTTCAGGGCTGATGACTCCCAGACGTCATCGTTACACGACTTTCCCCGCACGTCTTCTCTTGGTTCTTCCTTCGGTTAACCCCCTTTTGTTCTTTAATTTTATGTAAACAAACCATACATTGTATTTAAAAAAATTTTTCACTTCCGATATCTTGTGTTTGGCTTAGATTTTGTAAATTGTCACAGTTGTGTGTACAACTCTATTTCAAAATAAAACATCGCTTCTCTGAGACAGAATAAGCTTGCTTCTAAATGTAAACAGAAGCAAGTGGATGTGACGGTCGTGATTTATTAACGTTGGTTTTATTTTCTTATCGTAGTCTTTCGATTTTCCAAGCACAAAATTACTGTATAGACTAACACAAAAATGAAATTCATGATACGCATGTTATCATTCATGTCATGAAACCAGTTATTATAATAGCCTACTCTCCGTGTTCATATTTTTTCCGAAACATAAAATTGTGATCAACGTCTTGAACGTGAGTCTTATTGGTGTTCTGACTGTCGGTTGTCGGACTCAAGATCCAAAAATCATTTCTCGTTAAAGTTGTTTATACGATTATATTGGAAAATATACAAAAAAAATGTAAACTTAAACAGCAATGTAACTACAGTAATTATTAATTGAATTTATAGATGTATTCTGAAAAGTAAACTTAATACTAACTACAAACTTTTATTGCTAACGTTTTATTTTTTTGTTTATTTTCTTCAACTTCGTCTATCATATTTAAATGTCAACGATTCAGAGAGCCATTTTTGCTTATACATTGTTTATGTCTACAGGAATAAATAATCATAACAAGCAACAGAAAAATAGAAATGAGTGTTATTCACATTTCTAGTATCTAAATTGTTACGTTATACTATTATTGTCAGCTGTAATAAACATTGTATTAATATCAATTGTGTTTGATGTTAAAAACAAGAAAACAGTAGTTTTTGTAGCAGTAAGTTTATATTTTGAACTGAACTTTTAACTCGTATTCAGAGAAATGGTGTCGGATCCACGGAGACTTAATGTGTATCGCAGATGACTGCAGCGCACTACAGATACTATCGCGAAAGACAGGCTGGCAGTAACAATTAGCCAAGTATCGACTCTGCGCGACTTCAGACCAACCATGTTTCCTTTCGACCTTGTTTACCAACGCCTCCTGTATATGTGACACTAACGATTACTGTTAATACATAACACTTTTTCCAATACGTTTAACATTGTTGACCTAAAAATTATTGAACACACACGCTCGTTTTCAATTATGTCTCGTATGGTTTTTTATGCTCGTTTAAACTGTCAAAATACATAATATATTCTGTCCGCTTTTGTACAGTCTTTTACACATGGAGTTTGTTTGTCGTATATTAAACGTGAAAAAAGAATTAATTAATTCGCGCTTAGATATAACGAATTTAAACGTCAAATACTTTTGAAACATGGTGGTGGTGTTTTTGAGCCAAATTTATGAAATGAAACAGCTGACATTCGTAAATTTTTGAAGTTGAATTACCTTGTGTCTACGAATTGGAAGACATAAGATTCGAGGGAAGCTGAATTTTTCTCGTTTATTTTGTTCAACGCATGCTGCTTTGTTTGTTAATTTTTTTTTCTCCTCGTTCCTTCCTCTTTTCCGATTATGAAGATATCAATGCTAAATTTTCTGAACTGCGTGTGTGTGTGTAAGTGTCTAGTATAAATCACATGCAGTGATTTATTATTTTTACTAACATATTCATTATTATATACATATCAAGAATGGATGACACGAGGCTAGGGAAAAAGGCAAGAGATAGCCAACCAAACACCAAGTGGAGCATTGGTCGGTCAAGGAAGAGGTGGAGTGACAGCATGTAGGACCGTTGTTATAGAACACGACAGAGTCCTAACAAGGAAATTAAAGTAGAAGACGAAGAAGAAGATACCATTATTATGTATAAGTCAGAGACAAAAAAAATCTATGCGTTGTTGTGTACGACTTTTGAAAAACTGTTCGTCATTGTCAATGTACTTAATAATACTATGGTTTTGATATATACCACAACGATTATATAAACTTATTAAAACATTGTATATCGTTAAATAGATTAAATTTGTATTCTTTCACATAATTTTGATCGGCATTATCTATCTTGAACTCAACACTGACGTAAAATCTGGAACAAGGAAATTATAGCAGCGAGGGTTTCGGTACCGTGTCAGCTGTGTACGGCGGCGAATTAACTTTGTATTTTATTAAGTACTGCTGTTGTTGGCTGGCTGTGGACTGGTTGGTGTGTATGGGAACGTCGTGTCTCCGAGATGCGCACACATTTTTTCATTTTTTGGTCGCGGCTCTGATGTTCTCTCCGTTGGTGACGATTAACGCGCCGTCGTCGTGGCCTCCTCAACATGTGGTCACACACACACACACACACACACACACACACACACACACACACACACACACACACACACACACACACACACACACACACACACACACACACACACACACACACACACACACACACACACACACACAGTGGCGTGTTTTTCTCTGCCAACTGTTGAGATTATTATCTTAAATTTAATAATAGGCATGGTACCCCGGTTTCCTTCTCGGTTTGGTTTTTTGCTCTCTCCGTCTCTCTCTCTCACTCTCTCTCCAAATATTAATACACACATACATACAGCGTTGTCTGTTTGTCTATCTGTCTGATAAGTGAAAACGTATTTTAACCTACATTCATTGTTGTTGATACGCCCAAAAATTGTCTGTGACAGATAGAAGAACATGTAGGCTACCAAAAAGAGAGAATGTAAATTAAAAAAAATGCTCTTCTTTGTTGGAGCAGAGCAGAGTGTAATTTTCATTCTTACTCAGAAATAATTGACAGATCACGTGATGTAAAAGGTTTTAAGTGACGCTTTTAAGTTCTGATGACAATTTTATTATTTTGTTCCCATTAAAATTTATTTTCTTCAAAGCTGAGAGTTCTGTATCGTGATAAGTAATAGTTGTAGAACAATTTTGAGTATTTGGCTCCTAAAAAAACACGTTAAACGTCTGGACCATTTTTGACACTCGTATAATTGTATATTCAGATCATCAGAAATTTCCGTTGCCATCTTCATATTATTACCGCTTCATGTAGGTTGTCGAAACACGTCTAATGTTTAGAGCAAAGAAGAAGAAAAAGGTAATAAATATTGTTTAGAATGTTATTAAACGGTGTATAATATAAAAGGTGAAGATATATTTGTTTAGAAATGTACTAAAACATAAAATTGATTGACAGTAAACGAAATAAAGTTTTTTTTGTAGTAAGTTCAGAAGTAGCCAGCTTTGTAGTATTTGAGTGTGAGTTTGAAGATTCTTATGTGGTTGATGAGGGGATTTGGAACAGTACGGTGAACAATTCTTCTGATCTGTTAACTGTAATCGAATTGATGCCATTAATTAAGTCGACCTTGCCAAGAAATTAACATCAAATATCTGTCAAAGTACTCAGAGTTCATTACAATTTTATCCTAAGAGTATATTCCATACTCAATGGAAGTAATTTTCTGTTACTTACTGAATAGTAATCGAAGGCCGAAGATATTTAACTTTGGACTTTTCAATAAATCTCGTACGTTTCACGTGAACAAAACGAAAAGTTTCTACAAAATTTAAATATATGTCTAATTGTGCTCGTTGAGAACAATTATGGCCTACGTCTCTTTGTGGGCCGTGATTAATATACATAATGTGACGTGCTTTTGGTGATTAAGTATCTCAGTTTTTAATAGCGTTATTATTGTTCAAATATTTTGAAAGTTGGTTTTTATTTCCTGTGGAGTACAGTGCAGAAAAGGACCAGATAGATTTCATCGAATTGGCGATCAAAATAATTAATGGAATCGATTCTGTGACTTAACCCTTCGGTAGGAACATATGCCTGCCAGGCATGTATGGTTTACCTTTTTGCTGCTAGAAGTCTCCTGCGTGCTGCTGGGCAAGTCCCCCTCCTAGAATTCCTCAATCAGTTGTGTGTGACAGCGAAAGTGTCGTCATCTCGTAGCTCTCCTCCGTTTGACCATAAGTTACCTCTTTCTAAAAGTTACCCTGCCTGTCAGGCATGTATTCCTCTAAATGTACGTCTGATTTCATGCCTTCCAGGCATATGATCCTCTAACCGTACGTAGTTTTACATGCTTATTAGGCATATGTTCCTTACAAGGGGGGGTCAGGCAGATGTTCCACTGGGAGGTGTATAGTACAACTACTCATCAAACATATACCAAGTATGCAAAAAATACATATCAATGTGAAATTATTACAATGAAGTAAATTGGAAAAGAAGAAATGGTATATTTTATTTTCTAAAGTAGTTATTCTGTCATTTTTATGAAAATATGAGTATCTGCCTAGGAGGCAGGGTGTTCCTTATAATGTATGTTTTGTATATGCCTGTGGGGCAGGGTGTTCCTTTAAGTGCAAAATGAAAACATGTTCCTACCGAAGGGTTAAAGGTGAGGTCGACTTAACGCATAAATGGGAGCCATGGGTTTGCTTCTCTGTAACGTGTACACTATGTATACTGAATCCAGTTCATCTCTTTGCCTTATTGCATGTCTTCCATGTTTTCTGTCTTTGCCTTCTAGTATACTATATTGACAAGCTTAATTGTATCTTGACTTTTGGTTCTTTGGTTTGCAGATTACATATTTGACACTCTAAGTTACTTTTTCATTTACGAGAAGAGAAAAGTTTCAGTTATAGTCTCGATTCACTTATAAGACTAAATGCATTCGTTACAATCGATATATTCGTGTTTTGCGAGCTGTATATTGACATTGCTAATGTACGTAACAATCAGTTTACTAGGGAGTTGCGTAGATGAAATTTTTCAAAACGACAGCGAATCCGCTGTTACTGCGCGGCGTTGAACCATGGATACCGCAGAAACCATGGACCATGAACCACGAATCATGGGCTGACGTAGAAATGAATTAAGTACCTGGGGATCAGTTAAAAGTGGTGTCCCAGGCTCTGCCGCATAACGAAACGATAAGTAGGGAACTTAACTCATAGCTAATAATTGTTCAGATCAGGAGAAGTGAATTAAAACCTTTAGCGCCTATAATGCTAAATTATAATCTTATTGAGCACTTTAGTTAATGCTAGAAGCCATTTAGTTTCAGTACTATGAGAAAAATGAATCCGTGAAGACCACGGAAATGACGGAATACTGAAACGGAAAAAGGTTCACGAGCTTATCTGTTGAAGTCGATGATGTTTATGAAAAATTCTTGTGTTCAATTGGAAAAACGTGGGAACCTCTTGGGTAAAATGACACGTTTAGTGTAAAGGCAGGTCACACCGTACTCTACGGGTTCGTTGTTGGACCACTAGACATCTCTGCCCCCCCCCCCATACACCACATTTGGTTTGCACAGGCAATGAGCTTGAAGTACCCAGGAACCCTTTGATTTGAGTGAACAACGCAACGGCGTAGGACATCTTTCAAGATTTGTATAAATCGCTTCAGCCTGTTTTGGAAAAGAGTACGCTAATAGCTTCACTCTCCACTCGAAATCTCGCAATTACGAATACCGAACAAGTAGCTCGCAGAACTTCCCCTCGTCTATATTAATCCCGACCCCCTCTGCCTAGACAAACTCATCGTAACCACGAATGTGGCTACTTGGCAAACGCCCGTAAGCTTCTTCTCCTGGCATTAGTGGCATACACCCAGTATAGGTTTTAACCTCTTTAACAATTTTTCTCCATACCGTCTTCTCATTACACAGTCTTCTCCATCTTTATATCCCCACATTCCTTAGATCCTCCTCAACATCCTCGATCCATTTCTACCTCGGCCTTCCTCTTGATCTCCTACCGACTAGTCTCATCATTATCGTCATCATCTTCACAACGCGGCATAGGCAAGGTTCCGCTTTCAGAAATCCTCCAGCCATCTCTTCCTAGGTCTACCCACACACCTGTGTCCTGTAAGTTTCTCTTTCCAGACTTGCTTGGCCAGTCTGGAATCTGACATTCTTTCTGTGTGCTCTTTCCGCCTCTGTTTGTGATCTTTAATATTGTAATTAAACTGTAACTCTTCTCGTATGGCCTCATTTCTTATACGATCAAGTTTAGAACACCTTGTGACTCCTCTTGAGAATGCTGTTTCCGAAGCTTGTATTTTACTCGCTTGTTCTTGTTTACCTACTACTCTCCATTCTAGACTTTGTAGAGTGACCCACAAGCGAAAGCTACAATCTCGTATGGAAAAAGGTTTGCGGTGGGCCTTCAAAGCTTACTACCTAACGTCCACACTGTCCTACGGGTCCGTTCCCTGAACGACATTGCCCAATTTAAGCCCCTCTCCGTAGTACCAAGGCGCCACTATACTATACGTAGTATAGTGGGGGGCTTGGTAGTACCCCACACCTACACACACTTCAGTTGTCATTGTCCCCGCGGTATACTCATCGCTCTACAGCCCCTGAAGTCGTCGTCGCAATTATGAATTTGAAAAGAAAGTATATTATTTTTCACACTTTTAGAGTACTTATATGATTAATTAAGAAAAATGGTTGTAAATCTTTTTTTTATGAAAACAAAGTAAAAAGTTTTTCTTCGTAGTGAATCAATAGTAGTAAGACTATTATGCAAAAGAAGTGTGTGTGTGTGTGTGTGTGTGTGTGTGTTTAGTTTAATTATTACGTAGCATTCGTGCGGAAGAGCATTGTCGACTAAATAAGCAATGTAAGTAACTTGTAGGCCTCTACGTACGCACAGGTACGCGCGCGCGTGTATGTAATTACTCGAGTTTACGTATTCAGAGAATTTGCATATACAAAGTGTTTCTTAACGTTGATACGTATGAAAACTTGCAACATTACTTATTTACTTAAATGTAAATTTCTTTTACAAATGGGTGTTTCCATCCTCTTAATTATCATTATACGCCTTCAGTACGAAGTTACTATCAATCAATAGGATATAACTGTCGTTATCTTCATGATAACAGTCCATTAAATTGTCAGTCCGATGTTATTACCAAGTTAAATTAACAGTAACTTTTGAAAGAAGAAGTTGGGTTTATTAAATGTTGTATCTTCTGTTCTTTGGTTAAGAACAAGAGGATCCACACATAACATAGTATATGCTGGTCTCTTGGTTATCTTGCATCCTAGTTATTACGCTTTTATGTTTAATAATCATTAGTATCTATAGGCCTATATTCCGTATTCTCCTGGGCATCCTGTCGCCAGCCTTTGATCCTTAATCCTTACAGTAAATGTGTATAGCTGTAAAACTTTATTGGCTACTTTTTAATGTACGAAAATGTTGTAAATTCTTTTTGTTAAATGGTATTTTTGGTTATTGCTCGTCACAAAACAATTGATTATTTGACTGTGTATGCATATACCATTTTAAACTGATAGCCCTTACTGAATAAATATATCACTGTGATTTCGCGTATAGTAATAAGTATAATAATGTCATATTACTGTACAATTTCAGAATAATTTTATGTTTTATATCATATTAATATAATTGCATATTTAATATTATTTTATAAAATTTTGTATACGTTTTATGAGCTATCTATAACATAATAATTTCAAATTATACAATTAAATAAAGTTAATTAAAAAAGTTCTTTAAAGTAGACAAACATGAAAATATTAAGGTGTTCCGTGTGTCTGTGTGTATACAATTCCAGTCTCGTGAACTGATTTCAGATTCCGGCCAGTCATTAGCTTTACAAAACCTCCATCACAATTCTCGTACCATATTCTTCGTCGAGTCTGTAAGATTTAAAGAAGGGTTATTAAGTTCGACTTTCTAGTTATTTTTGGGTAAAAAAGTCACTTAAGGAATCTTGTATAAATTATCTTTGTTCAGTAGGTTTTCTGAACAGTGGATAAAGTAAAGAATTTAATAAGAAAGAAATCAATTTCTGTGGAAAGTAAACAAATACGCCCCTACAATATTTACTTGCTCAGATATGAAAATAAATCGTAATTACTACATTAATGCGTTAGTTTTTTGGTTTTTAAGTCCTAAACCGATTTTATAAATACATTAGACATCGTGCTAGCAAAGTGCCAAGTGTCTGTACTGGTTAACATGCTAAAATTCCATTCCCTTATGTATATAGGCCTATTTAATTTCATGAATTTTAATTCAGTATCCGTCATTCCAAATTTGTCATGTTTCTTGCTGAACTGCTACTTGTGTTCCGGACGAGGCCTTTCAGTGTTTCCGGACGAGGCCCGTTTTCAACTTTGTCGTGGTTTAGGGCTGGAAAATGATGGAAACTCTGAAAGGCCTCGTCCGGAACATGACAAGTAGCAGTTCAGCAAGTAAACACGACAAAGTTGGAATTACAGAGACTGCTAATTCAAGTAACGAGATGAAGTATCCGTTATATTAAAACATTACAACTTGTATTAAATTTGTCAGCTCGTCCTGGACTCACGAACTGCCTACCCCCTTATTACCGTAGTGTGTAGACAACTCCGATCATTTAAACTCAACTTTAGTAGTAGACATTTAAGTAACTATGGACAGTAAAAAAAAATTATAAATGTTTGTTCCCCAGACTGTAAAATAAATTGGCAAACAAAACTTAATTATACATAAATTAACAAATAAAACCTTTACAAGCAATAATTGAAAAATATCATTTATCATTTGACTTTTTTCAATAATAATGTTATGATGTAATGTTCTATGATTTTTTGAGGGCTGGGTTTTTTGGGGGGGTGTATTGTGGGGTTGTGTTGGTGAAGGGTAGAAAAAAATAAGTTAACGGCGGGTGTCTGTGCGCAGGCGCGGGGCAGAAAACGAGGCTTCAGCAAGAGTCGAGATGGCTTGGGATGGACCGGTGTTGACCATGGCAACCCTGAGGTAATATTGACAAATATCCCCCTCTCACTCTCTCTCTCTCTCTATCTCTCTCTCATTCATTCCCTCCCTCTAGAAACAGATTTCCCTCAGCCCAACGTCCTTTATTCATAAACATGCAGATTCTATTTTAAACAAAATATTTTTCTTACAGGTCTCTGTTTATATGTATGACAAAATGTATAAAAAATGAGGCATTGTTTTCGTTATTTTATATTTTTCATTATAAGTGACAATCGATATTTTTTGTTATAATCTTGGGGCGACTTAAGCGAATTTAATGTTACTTTATGGCAAGTGATGGGGATCTTTTTAAAATTCTGTGTTTGTTTCTAACTTTGCGATCGCTGAAAAATCTCTACAACAGCTTCGTAAATTGTTAATCAAGAATTAATATAATGGCATTGTCGACCTTGTAGACGTTGGGCAATGTTTTGTTTCCAACAAACTATATTTTCTTCCTATCGAGATCAACAGATTTAATTAAATTGGCCCAGCAATTACGTGAGTACAGTCGCAGAAACATCAAAATGGGCACTCCGGGAAACAACTACTGGCTATAAAGATTGTAAAAGTTTTAGAGTTCGGATTTTGTGTTCATTAAGAAGTTTGAATTTTGAAAATAAAATACTACTGCAGGAGTTGTTTACGTCATTACTTCCGCGGTAGTATTATGTTATATCTTAAGGTACGTTGTTTTTTAAGAAAATCTTTTCATCATCATCATCTTCTTCGTCTTCTTCTTCGCAACATGGCAACAATAGGCTAGGTGCCTGTTCCGCCTTCAAAGATCATCCGGCCGTCTGTTCCTGGGTCTACCCACACACCTGTGTCCTATAGGTTTATATTTCCAGTCTTGTTTGGCCAGTCTTGAATCTGACATTCCTTCTAAGTGTTCTTTGTAAGTGTTACTTTAAAAGATAATCTTTGATAATCCTTTAAAGTAATAATTGTTGTTCGTCAGTAATTTAATGTTTCTTCTTTAACAAAGTTTAAATCATTTGAAAAATATCAAAACGGTTTATTAAAACCATCCAGTTGCAGAAAACAGGGTGTACAACACTAGTTCAGATGATTTGAATCTGGAATCTCTAAATTAAAATTCAGTGACACATTAGTCGACGTGAAAAGTTCCAAATTGCGTGTGAATTTGTCATTATAATTGACAATAATTATGTGTACGTTGTGATCATGAAAATCTTTGTTATTAAAATTCATTCCTGGGCTGTTTGACCGTGGTCCATTGTTTCTTACTAAAACAGACGTTTACTGTGGTCTCTATCGTGCACCCCACCGTACGTTAGTACAGCTCGAATTTTTACACAGATGATATCAGTCGATGGTAATGTCGAAACGTCTGTTTTAGTAAGAGACAATGGACCACGGCCAAACAGCCCGGGAATAAATTTTAATAACAAAGGGTCTCCAGCCGTGTAAACCTACGAAGTAATGGAAACCTTTGTTCCGAAGGTAATAAAAGTTTTCTTGTCACTCTGTCCAAAGATAAGTTGTCAGAAATTTGTTAACGTTCAGGCCGCGATCGGTCAGATCAAGACGGCACAGATGAGAGGTCTGTGTTTATACCTTAATTTCTGTTCCAACCAGAGAAACTGATAGCAGGCCAGTAAACGAAACACAAAAAGAAAACTGCAAGTTACAGTACTTGGAACATTTCAGTATGAGTGTTTACATAATGCAAACGATGTAGCATGGCCAGGGTACTCTGTGCGAGTAACTCAGTAATGTTATTCTAGCTCAGTAACAATCTAATTCTCTGTGAATCAGCCACAGACTGCACCGGTCTCTGCTGCCAATGAAAAGTTGTTTCACTGCTTGAGCACGGACTCATTACTTTGAATCTACTGTAAGTAAGACTTGTACCTTCAATCTTAGGACCTGTCTTTGCAGAACCACTTGGGCACCCTCAGCCTTCACGTCTTCTCGGAAGAGATGAACAATAGATGATATATTTTTGTTGTTAAAGACCCTGTATAAAATTATTTTGGGGGAGATTTAGATGGTTCGGAGAATCTTCGTACGATACCTCTTAAAATTTAAGTTTTTAAGATCGCCTGCCGCTCGAGGTTGCGCAAACATTGATTCGTTAAGGTGGTTATAATTTTTCTTCCCATTTACATTTTCGTTGTCAGCAGCCAAACACAATATACTGGTTGGTTATACTGGTTGGACTGAGTGGCAAGTCCAATTCTGTCGTCAACGTCTTGAAGATCAAGACATTTTTTCTTCACGTTTCCCAACCAGCATAATGCGATTTCGGTCTTATTTTACGATACACAGATTCGTATGGTCGACAATAGAAAAGAACTGATTTTTAGTATTCAGGAAAGAAAGTTGGAGTACTTTGAGCGTGTTTTGCGAGGGCCCAGATACTATGTCCCATAAGTAATATTTTAGGATAAAATCGAAGTCAGAAGATCGTTGAAACAAAGAAGCGTGGATGATAAGTCTACGAGAGTGGTTCCCTTGCACGTGCGAGACTTATTCAGAGAGCGACTGTATCGAAGGTACGAGTGGCTATGACGATTGCGACTCTCCCGGGAAACGGAAACGTAAAAATAAGGAGGAGAAGAAGAAGAAGAAGAAGAAGAAGAAGAAGAAGAAGAAGAAGAAGAAGAAGAAGAAGAAGAAGAAGAAGAAGAACAGCAGAAACAGAAGAAGAAACACCATTAATGCAACATGGCTGGCTGACGGCGTCTCTATAATCCTTATTAACGTAACAGAGGATCACAACGAAAAACCACGAGAATCTTTGCCTGTTCATACTCGTTTGCAGGATAGTTCAGAAAATGCTACCATGACGTAGCTGGTAGTTCGTCTGCTCCTAATAAACCAGATACGATTAACGTGTACTGTTTTTCATCAGTACCTTTCTACTTTGGGGTAGTAAATAAAATTCTTTTGAGTCCTAATCGTCGTGAAGAGCAGTGGATCTCAAGACTCGTTTATAAACCCGTCCATCGCCTGTTGCGTTCAGTTTCAATGTATCTGTACCACAATGCGGGTAATCTGTCATTCGAGTCGTCAGTGTAACGGCAGCCAGACTAAACATTCTGACGGCGCGGCAGTAGCGTCCGTGTTTCATGTAGGTCTCAGATGCGTCGGTTACTTGTGACAGTGATGTATCGTTTCACCTCTGTTAACTTATAAGTTCTGTTTAAACTTTTAATAGTACGCTTTACTTATTTTTACTCTAAAATTAGTTAAAAAGGGCGATATTTACGTTCAATAGCATCATAGAAGACTACGGGCTACAGATCTTTGCTACAAAATCTGAAACTACTGCATTTAATGGCAGGTATCCTATAAGAACTAAGATAGTCGTGAACAATCAGACTGTGGATCAGGTTAGTCATTTTAATTACCTGGGTTGTGATACCTCATATGGAACCAATATTGATTGGGATAGTAAGCTAACGAAATTTAGACGCATCTGTGGAACGCGATTCATAGGTACCTGAAAAAGTAAAACACGGAAGGATACCCGAAGGAAGTTTTATAAAACTGTGGCTGTCCCCACATTCATGTATGCTAGTGAGACATGGACACTTGGTAAAAGGCACGTGCAGAGGATTCAGGCAGCTGAAATGAAATTTCTAAGAGGGACGCATGGTTGTTCTCTCCTGGATCGGAAAAGGAACGAGGAAATTAGACGCGAATTAAACATTGTATCGTTGCATCAGGAGATTGAAGACCACAGAAGGAGACGGTGTGAACACTTGAACCGCATGCCTGATATCCGTCTACCCGTGGCTGCCCTTGGGTTATCACCCTACTGGGAAGAGAGATGTCTGTGGACCGAGGAGGAAATGGGTTCCGGAGCAGGCCTAGGGACTAATCCTTGGAGTGGTGATGATGATGATGAATTAGGTCCCTAATGAATACTTAAGGGAATGTTTTATAAGATAGGACACTGTTAAAAAAATGAGTACAATGTATGTGGAGGAAATTTATATTTAATTGTATCTAATGTGTCTTTCTCAGCAAAACATAAATATTGTACACGTTTAAAAACTCTACCAAGTTTTACGTAAATAATATTCGCTTTAATTATTTTGTCTAAAAAACTCCGATTTGCAGACTTTCTGGTTTCACAGAACCCTTTCTGACTTGTCTGAAATACTAGACACTCGTGAATAATGTTAGTCTCAATTTATAATATTGCAGTAAATTTCGCCGATGGATTTGTACAGGAATTAAATTCAGTCTGCAGATCACATGGTGAAGAAACGCGTCTTCCTGTAAATTTTCTTATGTCATTCTCATTTAAGTACTTGAATTCTAACATGTTGTGTCACTCCATGTGAGACTGACGAACTTTCATCCCCCCCCCCCCGAGGTTATTAGACGACATATCTTACTACGAAATTTTCATTCTGTGCCACCCATCTATACTTCACTTCTATAGTTTCAATTTGTGCAAAGACGTAAAGCGTAATTCCGTAACTGTTTTAAATCTCTTTCTTAAAGCCCCCTTTACCAACTTGACTTTCACGACTGAACGACACGTGTATTTTGCAGCGTTTCCTTATTGTGCTGACGTAGTTGTAACGTTACCGAATTCGATGCGTCATTGGTGAAAATCTTTCATAGAATCCCGTTGTTCAAGCGGCTCCCCTACCGTAGGTATGCTTTTCACTGGTTTCCTTATAACATTAACACGACGGGGCCGCTCTTTTAACACATACAATAAAATCTCGGTTATCCAAATACGGGCTAATCGAAACTCGTGTTATCCGAAACGACCAAAGAAAATATTAATTCATTTTTAATATTAAATGAAACGTCTTCAAATAACAAAATGGAAGAGAACAAACACGAGTAAATTGAAACGAATCCAATACGTGAATACCGAAAATATCTACAGTTATCATGTTATTCATAATGTAATAACTGCCAATAGACTTTATCAACTTCGACACCTGATCTGCAGCAAATCAATGTAATCCCTAGGTAATCTCATGGCCATCACGTATGTGGCGCTGATGGTTACCTACGCGACCCCAGTTTGGAGCTACTTGGTAAAGACCCATAAGCGAAAGCTCCAGTCTCTCCTGGACCGAGGTTTGCACCGGGCCTGCAAAGCCCACTACCTCACTTCGAACCAGACCATCCGACAATCCCTACGTGCCCGTTCCATGAACGCCACTGTACGGACACTTTCTAGAAAGTTATACAGCCACAGTGACTGCATCCCTCATAAGCGCCCTCGGTCAACTCCCATCTGTGCCAGGTGAACCTTGGACCCGACCTCGGCGAACCCTAACACTAATTTATACCATGTCTAATTGAACCCCCACGGCCGATAGCAGGCCACGGCTATGAACCCCTACAGAATTCGTGGTACCCGGGGCAGGAGCTCTATCCTTGCCCATCGTCTGCACAATCTGTCTATATTATGTAATAATTTCAAATTACGATTTTGTAAAGTGTGAAAATTTTGACAAGCTTTACATACTTATCGAAGTTGTACCATTTTAATTGTCAGACGAAAATAAGTATTTTTAATTCAGTTGAACTTTAATAGAATTTCTGAAAATATTTTTGTTCGTTTGTTTGGAAATGAAATCTTTATGTTTTTGAACAATGTATAGGCTAATCATTTAATTACAAATCCTTAATAAAAAGTAATTTGAAATGCGTACAAATTGTGCATGGCAAAAAGGCATTTTTATATACGTGCGGGCGTGTGTGTGTGTGATACTGGATGCCGTTAGTAGCGTGGACTGTCATCCCTGTTTATTAGAATAGAATAGAATAGAATAGATTTGTTATTCTTTAGTGTTTTACGCTACAGTCGTCGTTATCGTCCTCAGTTTGACGTAGTATCGGACCATGCCTTCCGGCGTCTCCGTCGCTTTTTAAGTCTTGGTTGTCAGCTAGGACTTAGAAATAGCAGAGTCATCGGAAGACATCGTCCAGTACTCAGCTACTAGTAGTTGGACAAGCTACAACGACAGCTTTCAGTATGGTAAAATATTTAAAGTATTACTTTTAATGTCTCGTGTCATGTTATGTGTGTGTGTGTGGGTGTGCGCGCGCGCGTGCGTGCGTGTGTGTGTGCGTGAGAGAGAGAGAGAAAGAGAGAGAGAGAGAGAGAGAGAGAGAGAGAGAGAGAGAGAGAGAGAGAGAGAGAAGGTGCTAATAAAATTAACGTTTTTATATTTTCGTGTAGTATGTTATCTTGTTCATTGAGTCAAATCTTGCGAGAATTTCGTATTACAGATCTCCACATTAAAGACCAAGATGATGGCATTTCATGCAGCTGATCCCATATGAGAAAAACTGTTGTAGATGGTAGTGTTCTGGAGGCAGGTCAGTAATTTTGAATGTCTGCACTGTAATGTGTGTCACATTACAAACAATGAGGTGATAAAGAAGATGCACAAGTTCAACCATATGTGCTGGGCGGGGCCATCAGGAGAACTCTTAAATCAACGAATAAAGAAACACGTTTGAAGGCGATGGAGATCCCCACACTTCTATGTCGGTATGAGAATTGGACTTAACGAAATCCCAGGCCAGTCGTATTGAAGCGGCCGACATGAGATTTATGAGGCACGTGGCAGAGTATACTCTGTAAGGTCGCAAAAGAAATGTAATGTACGACAGGAACTGAATATTATGAGTATACTAGATACGATTGCCCCGTATTAGCTAAAATGGTTTGAACGTCTTAACCGAGTGGATGACTACTGGATCCCCAAACAACTATGGAATTATAATTATGGAGAGGTGTGGGCCGTCCGAAGAAGCGTTTCAATGACCAGCTCTAGTCTGTCTGAGTGGGACCGGAACAAACAATTTTTGGTTTAACGCTTGTTGATGATAATGATAATGTAATTTTGTAATCTTGTAATCCTCAATTTAGACGAACAAACGTCGCAAAATAATTGCGATAACGTAAATCCGCAAATATTAATTTGGCTGGGGGAAATCCATTTTTACGAAAAATTCTGTTAGGTTAAAAAACAAAAAAAAAAGTTTTTGTTTTGGGCGTGAATCCGTGCGCAGTGAGTGACTGGCTGGCGTGCTCTACTACGAAGCGAGCGACAAGTGAAAGGAATTAACAGGTGAATTCAACAGTAACAAAGAGGAAATCACCATGAATCACTCGTCGTTTGAAGGTTAATGATAAAAAGTTCGTTTACATTGAACAGTACAAACGGTATAGTAACCTCTATATACAACTACGTTCGTATTTTTATATATTTTTTTATTCCTGTTTTTCTTTGTGATTATGCTTTCTTTTTCCGCTTTCTTATTTTCATTGTTTTTTTACTTACCATTACTACTCACATTAATTAAGGATAATCAAAGGATTATTGTATTATTACTGTTTCCATTATAGGATATATGGATTATTATGTATGTTGTGTCCCCGCACGTGTTTGTGTAGATTTATTTACGTCACACAAATTAAAATAAGTAACTCAGTACATATATACATGTACATAATATATATATTATAAATTTGGTATAATGCGGGGATCCACGGAGGGGGAAATTTCTTATGGTCACTTCAGACGAAAATTCGAAAATTTTTCGTCATTTTGTAATTATTGTAAATGGTTTTATGATCGTGAATATGATGAAAATATTCATATCACGTTATGTAGTTTCCTGGGTTTATTCTAAAGTCACTGTAAATTGTAACTGTACCTTACGACCATGTTAATGTTTGTTTAGTACATACCATAAATGAGTTCTTGTCGGTATTTAAACTGTAAATGAATTTTATTTGAAATAACAATAAACTGACAAACACAAATATGATTTTAAACCAGAAATAATGCTGTTGCACAGCACTATAGAAAATTTGTTTTCCGATTAGTACTTTCAAGCTTCACAGCTCATCGTCAGATCGGAAACATATAATATCGTACAACACAATATCATACAATTTTTTTCTATAGTGCTGTGCAACAGTGTTGTTTCTGTTTGTGATTATAACCACTAACCCAACTTTCTTAATTAGATACGATTTATGCTTGCACGTCAGTAAACTTTGTGTGTTGATAATAACAAACTGTATTTGTATCATCACTAATTCCTATCACTAAGGGAATGGTCTAACCCATTCTTTAAAGTTAGACCTTTAAAGAATGGTCTAACTTTCATTAATTCTCCCCCCCCCCCCACTTCAAAGTAACTCCCATCAAATTGCGTGCTGGATCCGCAACTGCTTGTATAACAACTGTTTTTGACTTACTGAAGTATTATATTCTGTTAAAATTCGACATAGTGGTGGCCGTATGGTCGAATTCTTATCTGCCCGTACTTATCATTCTGTTCTTCTTCTTTCGATACCATCTCCTGTTTCAATCGATAGTCGCAATTACAATGTTAATTGTTTACAGGATTCAGAAAGATGTTAGACGATTTTCTGTGAACTAAAACATGAATCGCGTTTCATACTTTCCCTAGATCTGTCGGACCACACATTTTTTTTAACCTATCCAAGAAACGTGCTGGATAATAATTATTGCCCCCCCTACAGTATTTTGCAGCTGAAGTGACTGGCGTAGACTGTACTGAAAGTACCCGCCGTTAATTTGGTTTAAAAGATACACGTAACAGAAAATTTTTATAATAATCGATAACTCTTTCGTTATTAAAATAATTAAAACCATTATGAAAACATTTGTAATATTATCATATTAGGGCTTAATTTCGATATTGCTCTTGACGATACATAGGTAATTCCAATTTATATTTTATCTTAAACAATTATTCCTTGATAATAATTCCCTGTAAGTGTTACAGTCTGAAGAGCCAATTTTTTCGAAAATTAATTTTTACTGTTGTCTTGATTGTTCATCATCTTCTTTCACAGCACTACACTTTATCTAAAAATGAAACTTTTACTTGTGAACTTACTGTTTTTTCTTCTCGTCGAACACGTTTCGGCGTCATATTCGCCTTCTTCAGCTTGGAGACAGACTGCCAGTATTTAGTAACGGTTGTTGTATGGAAGGTGTAGTGGGGGTGGTGGGTGGAGGAAGGGGATTGGCGCGGGGATTCAAATTAATGTTTGTTTTTTGTACAATTTTTGACACAATTATACAAAAAACAAACATTAATTTGAATCCCCGCGCCAATCCCCTTCCTCCACGCACCACCCCCACTACACCTTCCATACAACAACCGTTACTAAATACTGGCAGTCTGTCTCCAAGCTGAAGAAGGCGAATACGACGCCGAAACGCGTTCGACGAGAAGAAAAAACAGTAAGTTCACAGGTAAAAGTTTCATTTTTAGATAAAGTGTTAATTTTTACTGTTTGCGGTGATAATCTTTGCTTTTTGCTTTCCTGTGAAGGTGTATTTCTTTGGTACGTGTTTCCTAACATAAAATTTAACGATTTTCATTCCCTTTTTTTCTCCTGGTCAGCCTCTCTCTTCGTGATGCTTTTTCTCTGTCGGTTGGGCAAGAAGTAACAATACAGCAAGACTGTCTTCCGCGTTATTCCGTGCTGTTGCCCAATTTAACCGTAATTGGTTCACATCATCATCATAATTACTGTATCAGAATACATTGTTAATTGGAGCAGTATACCTTCCAATTTTTTTTTCAGACACGTGTATTCAGTACCACAGAGAACGTAAAGATCCCGTGTTAAAAAAAAAAAATGTTTAGCGAATGAGGTCACGGATTCGACTCCCTCCCACCGCCATGACCAAAACGTATTTGCGTGTGAAGTCGTCGGTTCGATTTCAGCGATCAAGTCGATTTGATTCGGATTTACGCAACCCGTCTGCTGTGCCTTTCGTCTGGCCTCTTCGCCACACGGAAAAGTATCTTGTTAAATGTTTATAATGTTCGCTTGTTTTAAGAAATTGCAACCTTGTAAAGCCACAAGTTTTGTGGTGCGTTCACTCGAGTGTAATCCAATTGTGCAATCTTAAATCCAGAAGTTGTGTGAACTGTCTGTGTCAGACGCCCTTTATTCTGTATTAGAGTGTATGGAATCAGCTGATAGAGTTTATGGTAGCCGAAAGATGTATCAAGAACTCCCCTCACAAAAGGACTCTCCTTCTTTTTCTGATTTGCTTTAGCTGTTCAATTGTTTCCAACGAATTGAATTTAATGGCACCCTTCATGTTTCATTGAGTTTCAATACTGTGACGTTTCTCTGTTCTTTGTTTTGTTTGTCGTTCAGATCTCTATTTATCAACTTTTTTAAAATATGGCTGTGATAGATTGTAGACATCTGAATTGCCTAACGTACTTTTGCCAAGGTTTGAAAGAAGATGGAGGTTAAAGGTACGGTTAACGGGATGATGAATGGAGAATAAGAAATAACCAGGAGATAGATGGGCAATTGAAACATAAGGACGTTGTAAAATTAGTAAAGCCTCTGGCTAGGTCACCTAGACCGGACGGATGATCAGTGGTATGTCAATGAAAACCCTGAGGGAGCAGATGTATAGCAGCAGGAAGAGGGGTCGACAGATGGTTGGATGATGTGCTGGAAGATCTAAGAAGAATGGATGTTAGGGTTTACGCTCAGATGACAATGGATAGGAGACAGTGAAGAAGATTGGTGTTGGAAGCCAGGGCTCACGTTGGGCTGTAGTGCCACAGAAGAAGAAGAAGAAGAAGAAGACGGACTTTTCCCATCACAGATAAAATATAAATCCGACGTTTCGGCCATCCAAACAGTCGACCTTCAGGCAAATTATAAATTGATCCATGTAAAGAAATAAATAATATCCTATCAACCAGTGATTGAGAGTTAACAATATAATAAAAAAACTTCAAGAACTGAATAGTCATCATCATCATCTTCTTAACAGGTTTTAGGATTTAGCGGCCTGTTCTTATTCCATAGTCCACCTTTTCTTAGGTTTACCAACTTTTCTTCTGCCTCTAGGGTTGTAATCTTGCGCTATCTTCGGTATTCTACTTTCTTCAATTCTGTCTGTGTTGAATCCATTTTCTTCTGTATTCGTTAATCCTTTCATTAACTGCAAAATGTCTAAATCACTTCTTATCTCTTCATTTCTTATATGATCTCGTCAATTACACCTTTTAACTGATCTAAGAAATTTCATTTCTGGTGTTAGTATCTTCTGTTCATCTTTTTTCTTTATGACCTATGTTTCAGAACCATACAGTAGTGTAGGTATTGCCATTGCTTTTATAAACATTTATTTTCTTTCTTTTCCGCATTTAAGAAGTAAATAGCATATAATCAAAAAATAAAATAATCCAAATGAGTACTTACTAACAAAAAACACACACAGCACTCACAAAACACAAGCAAAATGACCACGAAAACTTGCTCACCAAGGTTTTTGTCGACCACAACTCTGCTCGATGTAAACATTCTTGGTTTTGTGAATTCAGCAAAACGACCTGCTTTTAATATTGATGATTTATGTAAGTATACAATGTTGAATATCTCTCTTACATCTTCATTACTGTACTGACATTGTAGACATTGTACCGTCAAAGATTTATACGTTAAATGTGTAAATTACCATTTCTTGAGCTGTTACGGCCGACGTCGTAATTGTTACTGAAACTGCTTCCCGGCCTAGATGGCCGTGGTCTTGTGTTGTTAATTCCAGACATTTCAAATTCGCCATTGCATGCCATCTTCAGTGTCTGAGGCTTTGCCACAGTGCTGTGGCGCTACTGACGGAGACCGTGTCAGTCAGGTGTGCCGATCCCCCCCCCCCAACCACTATGACGCTTCCCCCCAATTTTATAAAAAATCCCCCCCTTTTTCTAACAAGATCTTTACTCTCTATTAGATTAAATTTCTTACTTAATCGAGCAAAGGCCGGGGTTTTCTAACTGAAAACTATTACAAAATATTACCTTTTACCGAAACGATATATTGATTGTAGGAAATTATAAACAAAAAAATAAGGATTTCTAATAATAAATCACTAATTAATATTTTCAGTAAAACGTGATTTGTTTTGCAATACCAGTACTCTATGACTTTATTGAAAAGATACTTAGTTTTGGAACTTAAACGTCTCACTTAAATCTTTTTTTATTTCAGTCTGTTTTTGGACCTTTTCGTAGTTTACTAAAATGTAGCATAAAGCAAGATAAATAAAGAATATAAACACAAAAGTCTATTGCACAGTGTACTTTATTAATACAGTAAATAAAAAATAAAATGTATTTCAAAATTACATTATCATAATATGAACATAAGCCGCCTAATATAAACACGGTGACACCTTGAACTCGATCTGTAGCCTGTTTGAAGCGTCGAGTAGAAGACTAATCCTTTTTCCGTGCACACCGCGCCTACAGCCCGCTCGAAAAAGTCAACAGGGTAGATTTATTGTGCGTCTGATACGTGTCCGTTATAAGTTTTTTACAGTTTTGTAAAATTGGGGAAGATTTTTTATGCAATAGTAAAAAAATCCCCCCCAAAATATTTAAAATGTCGCCAATGGCGACACGATCCCTCCCTGTAGGCACCCCTGGTGTCAGTGTAGTAGTGTTTAAGTACTTCAGATACTGAAGATGGCCTCCAGTGGCGATAGTGAAACGTCTGGCATTAGCAACATAAGACCACCGCCCGATAGTTTTTTTATTAATGGTTACCTTTTTTTAGATATTTACAATTAAATACTGCCTTCTTTATTGTTACGATAGTTTTATAAAATCGGTAGCTCATGATTCAGCCCGTCGGTAGGTTCCTGAATTTAATTATGGTCCTCAGGTGCTTTTAAGTCGAAATCCATTGTGGTAAACTATCAAGGCCAGCGAAAACTATGGATTGACACAACGGCTACGATAATGCCTGTTACAGTGCACACGGTGGGCAGATGCTTTGGTTTGCAGTGTTATAGTAAAGGAAGAATTTAAGGAGAAAGGGGAAAAAACTTTGAAAACCACAAAGTACTGTGGTTGTTTTCTTTTTTTTTGTTAATATTTATCAGTTAATTACAATGCATACTTCCTTTGGTGTATAACTTTAAATACGCTGATTCTTAGTGTAGACTACTGCCGCACTTGTCGTTGTGGTTCCGTTATCTGTCTTTGTTTAGATATTTCTGTTATCTAACCACATTATCTGTTGACGTCTCACACAAAATTAAGTGTTCACCTGATAACTCGCGCCAAATAACGCGGATCCACTCGACACTAAGATAAATAGCGTCAAATTCTGACGTTACGACTCCAGCTATACCATAGATTGCTAATTATTTATTATTACGAAATACCAAAATAACGAAACAGTAACAGAATTCTTATTATTATTTGTATTTCATTACTTCTTCCGATCTTTATTGCTTCTGACACCGCAAGTATTCATTTTTTTTTTTTTAATCGAATACGAATCGAATCGCAGTCTGTCCTCGGGTCAAATTCTGTTCTGAGCTCTTCACTCCTAGTTTCACGCTGTTTGTTCTTATTCCCACTGGGTGTTTAGCCAGCGTTTTAGGTATTAGGCTATGCGCCCATGGAGCTCAAGAGGGCTGTGTGTAGGACGTGTCTTAGGTTTTCCTTTGTAAAACAATTGACTTTCTTCTTTCATACTGTTAGGCCTATCTGCTGAAGAGTTCCCTGTATCTGTGGATTCCAATTTTTAAGCGCCTGCACACTTGAACTCAGGAACCTATCGGCGAGTCGCATCATAAGCGGTCAATTTACGACAAGTAACGACAAAAACAACAAAGGCAGTCGTTAATCGTAAATAAGTGAAACAGGTGGTTTTTTACGGAGAAACATGTATTACTGCAGGTATTTAATGATAGAATGTTTATTGTGTCAGTAAAATGCTGATCATATAAAAATACATTATATATTGTATATTTAAGTAAAATCTTCAATGTCGAAACTGATGTGGATCTGTTGTGGGAATAAGCGGGAACGTTCGCATTGCGCAGGAACCCTTTGGATAGATGCGTCTGGCTAAGAAACTAGAAGAATGATATTTGTATCGAAAGGAAATAGACTGGAACTTGTAATATAATTAAAATTGGTCTACTACCCATTAGTTTCTGCCAGAAGATATGTTTCGTAGGCTGTCCTTCCTCCATTCTCTCTATGTGTTAAACCATCTTAGCCTGTATATTTTGATCACTACGACAATGTCCGGCTCTTTGTAAAGGTGGTGTAGTTCATAGTTATAGCGCCTGCGCCACGTTCCATTTTCTTGTACTCCTCTAAATATTGTTCTTAGAACCTGTCTTTCACAGCAACCTAGAAATCTCTCGCTATTTTTTGACATCGTCCAGGTTTCTGAAGCACATGTTAGCACTGGCCAGATACGTGTTTTGTAAATTTTGCATTTCGTGCTTCTTGAGAAATAAAAATTATATACACAGATATAATATAAAAGTTATTTTTATGTTGACAATAGAAGTTACAATAAAAGTTTATTATTGTCAGATACCGGAAGGAGCAGGCAGTAGCGTGTCTGGGAAGGAGAGCAGTCCAGGATTACATTACGTCAGTCGAATAAATATTAATTTTTATACATCATCAGAAGTTATTCATTCACACAATTTCAAAGGAAGAAATTATTGTTTATATTAAAAAGTATGGGACTACATAAATAAATATTTATATATTTGTAATATCCACCAAGTGTTGAGTTGTAGGCCTCTACAATTTTTTTAACCACGTTTAAAAATGTTTTATTTTTTTTTAAACTACAGTACTCATATGTTTGCCATTAACCAGGGAGTTTACTTCGTCAGCTGAGGAATTTCAAAGCTGAACACAGCGCTGTTTAGGAGCCGTTGTCTGTAGACGGCTTATAAGATCTTGTTCGATTTCAGCAGCGGCGGCGAGGGGCGAGCAGGCGCGCACTCACATAACCGTTGCGTGTGTGTCGCGCTCTTGCTTCGTAATGGTCGCCGCACGGCAGGTGGTTAGGACATCAAATTTCACATCGAGACAGTCGAGCCGGGAGCCAGTCGGTCGAACATGCAAAATGTGGCAGATTTTCATAACAAGTGACAGACGTTAGTGCGCGCTCGTGCTGAAGTCTTCACAGACAGCGCGCGCACTCCTCGACAGAGACCGCGTGTGTATTGTCTTACCGACTTCAACAGGTTGAAATGGTAATCTGTTAAGCGAGGGACTCTCGATAAAGCAGTTCAGAATGCCCGATTATTAAACACTTATCGCAGTTTATCTGGGCTCAAAATAGGCTAAGTAGGCCTACAGGTGACAGAGTGTAGTTATAGCTGTAACAGTTCTTACGTTGAAGAGGTCTTCATGGCGTCCGATCTGGCATCCCTTAGCTTGTAGTAACACAGTAACAACTACCGGGCTGTTAGACCGTAGTCCAACATTATAGTTCCTATCGAAAAGTTGCTCTACGATAGCAACCCCGTGAACATAAAATACATAAAAAACTTAACAAATTCACAACAACAAAAACATACGTTTTGGCCGTGTCCACTACGGCCCTCGTCAGTGTAGGGGGAAAGATGTAAGTCCCACGAGCCACTTACCGAATCGTCTATTTTATTTTCTTGTTGTGAATTTGTTGAGTTTTTATAGGCTATATTTTGTGCTGACAGGGTTGCAGTCATGAACCTGCTTTTCGCTAGCAACCATAATATTGGACCACGGTCTAAAGACCCGGCAGTTGTTTTCCACTCAAATACCGGCCGCGAAAGTCTACCGTTCACAGTATCAGTTTAAGATAATGCTTTTATTTTCTTATTAAGAAATTATTCAGCATTCCCTTGCAAATACACTAAACTGTCCGTCCAATGCGAAACCTATCTTACGTTACGTATCTTACTCGAATTACCAATATAAGACCCCTTAAATATGAAACTAACAGAAATAAATAGCAAGCAAAAATTTAAAGAAATTCAAAACTTAAAACCGAATAGTTTTGTACATTTTTTGTGTTCTTAATGCTTCCTAAAAGTCTCGACCTCTCCTCCGCGGGATGTAGTATGGTTCAATACAGAAGACGTACGATTCACTGACAGCTGGCAGAATTCGGCACTTGTCACACGCAGCCTCACATGGCAGGCCGAAATCTGATCGCAACGTGCTTATACAGATTCTAAAACTGGAACTCACAACCTGTAGCACTTGGATCTTTGAATACCTGAACTTACCGCTTGTGAACGTGAAAGACCTTTTGGTTTGCCAGTCACATTGGGCCTACATATTAGTTGAGACTCTGTATCTTTTAAGAAGACAACTTGAAAAAGAAATTCATTGATGCTCGAGGTTTAGGCTTCCTCTCCGCAGTCCTAGTTTCTGTTTCTGTAGTATAAACGATAAACAAATTATATTAACAAGCGTTAACATGTCATAAAATGTTTGTTGTCTGAATATTATGTCAAATAGCAAAAACGTTTTTAAAACTTTCGTGCAGCCATAAATTTAGTGTTTATGTTTTAGCACACGTAGTGAAACAAAATAATCTCACTTACATTTAGGCCTACAGTTTTTGTAAAGCTAAAATGAAAATCCGGATTAAAATTAAAACATTAATTTTTATAATATGTCAGTGAAATTAGAAATTAACTAGCAAGCTCCCTGAGCTGCAGAACTCGCTCGCTATTTCGAAAGAAGGTAGGCTGTAACGTAAATTTTGATATTAGATAAATTTTAAATTATAAGAAAAATTACAAGACTACTGATTATTCTACTATTCCTTTAGTTATGTAACAATTGTAGAGCGCACAATCATAAAATAAACACTAAAAATTCGAAACATTCGGATTTGAGTTACAATTCCTTTTAGTCTGGCACCTGTTGGATTTTCAAACTTTTTTTCAAATTTCTGATTTTTATTTAGGGCCTTGGGGTCCCAAAATTTTAAAATTTTCTAAACTTAAAACTACATTCAGAAGCTAGTTAAAATGCTCTTAAATTTGATTCCCCACATGAATTTTGGTGATTTTATCAAAATTTGCAGCCACTTTTTGAGCTCTGACGCTCAAAAATGTAAATATTTTCAAAAACGAACATAATGTTCAGATTCTGATTAAAATTCCTTTAATCTGATACCCCACATGGGCTTTTGCGATTTTTTTCACAACCTCACACCACCTCACATTTTTGTCTTTCGCCCCCCCCCCTATTTTTGGGGATCAATCCCAAAACAGTAGGGTTCTGTAGGATGAAAGTACGGACACGCACACCAAGTTTTACGAAAACCGGTTGATCCCTTCAAAAGTTAATCTAAGACATACCACACATAGACAGACAGGCAAATGACAAACGTTCGACTTAAAACTGAGAACTCCGTTCGCTCGTTCAGTCAAAGTTAATGTGAGGCTTCAAAAGATTTAATTTACTTGAACTTAAAAATAGTCGGATTATTCAGTATTGTATGTTTTATGGTGCCCAAATGTGTGTTATTGTGTGTTATTTATTAGGTGACTGCATACATCTATGGAATATAATTTATAATCCCACTGCTACTTTGATAATATAATGAGTAAAACATATAATGAAATGTCGGTATTTGCAAACTGTTTCAAAAATGGGATGAAGCAGGCCCGTGACGGCAAGGTTGAGTCCAAAATTGGCCTGTTTCGTTAAAAAAAACGAACAGCTGGACGACGATATAGGTAAATATAAATAAATCTGTAACTATAAATTTTGATTTGTTGAACTTTTCAGAACAAATTTGAAACAGTGAAATAACAGTTACAGGCTTCTTATGATTAGATTATGAAACACTGCTTTTTGGTATTATTGTAATTGTTTTTTTATTTGGTGTTTAGTGTTTATAAGGGGCTGGCGCTCGTATGTTTCCAGTTTATGTTTCAACTCCTACAGGTATCTGATAATTTTGAATTGTAATGTATCTGATTAAACTCCTAAACAGAAAATAGTTTCACCATGCAGGTGCATTAATGTAAGCAGGTTGTCTTCCATAATTCTGTTACTTTCCGACACTTAGCTGAATTTTATGGATACAAATTTATTTGTTATGTAAATAAACATAAACGTTGTAATAACAATAGTAATAATAATAATTATTATATTATTGTTATGTTTTTTTTACTCTTCCAAGACGTTCGGCAAAAAATAACTACATAAATAATTATGGTAAAAGTACTTTTTGTGACCAGTAACATTTAAATTTCGAACGAAATTGGAAATACATTTCTAATTAAAACACTTTGGAAGAAGGTTGTTAAATTTAAATCGATTTATAATATAATGCCACTGCTACTTTGATAATATAATGAGTAAAATATAGAAATGTCAGTTTTGCAAACTGTTTCAAAAATGGGGTGAAGCACGTGCCCATGACAGTGTTTTATGTTGGCAAGGTTGAGTTAAAAATTGGCATGTTTCGTATTAAAAAAATCAACACCTGGACGACGACGTAGGCTTAGGAAACACGCGACATCGATTACTGCGGTATCGATTGTCGTCTCCGTTCCTTTTGTATGTCAGTGGCTCAAAATTCATTTCGTTGTCTTGTTACAGTTTTCTTAATTGCCTACGCGCTGCTGCCGTCTGTATTTCACGCGTGCCCGTGTAGCCTATATAAGCAAACCCACGTGTACGAGACAGACCCAATAGTATCCTACAGACAGCATCGCTTGTGCCGTTTGGTGTCGATAGATTAGTAAACTATTAATATATTCTACAACTGTCGTTGGTCATTTAACTGCTTGTGTGTGTGTTTGTGCGCGCTTGTGCCGTGGCACACGGTTTAGGTAGTATCTATTATTTGTTCAAGTGTTGTTCTTCAAAAATTGTTTGTTCTTGAGGTAGTAGTAGTAGTTTACAGAGATGTTTTTTCGGTGAGGAAAAAAGCGAGCAAAAAACGTGTTTCCCGTGCCACAAATTTCAATGTTCGTATGTTTCCATTGAGACTAGACGTATTGAAGTTGACAACATATGTGTGTGTCGGGCCATATTTTCCGCCATGATACGTCAGTTATACTTGCGAGTCCGTGTTTACGATTTGAGAAACGTCGCTCGCTTGTTTAATCGACTATGTTTCATGTTTAATTCAAGAAATATGTTTTTTCCACGTTTAATTGAAGAATTAGTTCATACCGTTCAAGTTGCTTAATTAATTAGGCCTACACCGTTGTTTAATTCACTTTATGGAAGCAATGCAAGGATTTGAACTTGACGAGTTCAATGAAGTAATGCCACTCATATGGTTTTCTGATTGTTAAACAAAACATTATTTTTTGTTTTTGTTTTATTCTAACAATGCCAAACGTTTCGCCCTTTTAACGAAGTTGCATCCTCATTGGTCAGATGGAGGCTAAGTTTTTGTAGCTTTGTTTCGTATTATTTGCCATATTTCGAAAGTATTTAGGCGTCAGCGCATGCCAATCACGCCTAGCCAACCAGTTTTTGTATTTTACATTCAGTGTTCTCTTGAATCAGTCCAGTAACGCCAACAATGCCTTCCTTAGTAACATTCCATTGTTTAACCTTTTAAGCGCCAAAACAATATGTTACTGGGTAATGTTTCATATTGTTGAACGTTTTAAGCGCCAACACAATATGTTACTGGGTAATGTTTCATAGTCTATTGTTGAACCCTTTAAGCGGCGACACATTATGTTACTGGGTAATGTTTCACTTTGTTGGACCTTTTAAGCGCCACACAGTATGTTACTGGGTAATGTTTCACATGCTGGCTGCTCTCAGTCAACCGGTAAATTTTATTTCTACAATTTATCCGACCGTTTGTTTTGTAATACACATTTTCCGACGTAACTAATCATCCAAATACTTATTTTTAATGTGAGTAACAACATTTCTGACAGAAATAGATCAACCGAGTCGCGAAATAGTAAACAAACACGTACAGCGAGGATAAAAATAATTCTCTTTTTTTTTTGCGAACAGAAAAATTACCGGCAGAAATTCGCGTCATATAGGCCGGCCTACGTCACCGCTATTGGCATCGCAGCCGAGACCTACATGTGACTTAAACAGTGTGTGTGCGCGCGCGTGTGCGAGCGCCCGTTTATTTGCTGCCGTTACGACTACAACAATACGGCAATAATTAAAATATTGACAGCAAGCAGTACAAACACACAGCGAGAGCACTCGTGTTTTTCTACAATGGTGAAATTAATTAACTTTGATAAGGTGATTACCAGTCCATTGTGACAGGCGAAGCTTTAAGCTCACAATATATAGACTACAGGCTGCCTGCTCTGTGCCTCGCTCCCGTCTCGTCTGTCCGTCTCTTAATACTTTTAATTATGTATCATTTAAATAATGGCTGAATAATTTTTGTATGTTAACTTGTCTGGCCTCGCTCATGATGAATTAATGTTTTTTTCCTCTTAAAAAAAAGAGACTACTCTGAAATACGGTTGCAAAACGTTTCGTCTTTACTGTCGTGCAGCATCATCATTACGGCAGAACATAAACTGTGAGCGACGTGTGCATGCATTTAACCTATCAGCCGGCTGTTACAAGTATGTTATTTGTTATGTCATTTTAACAGTTACGAATATAAATACTTACAAATTACCAAAAACAAAACGCTTTTAAAACAATAAAAAAACATACAGGAATAGGAATTATTATTCGTGTTATGTGAAAATAATTCAGTAACGTAAACAAATGAAAATATAAAAATAAAAACAAACTCGAGACAAATGTGTGTAGGTGATCGAATCCACTACTCGTGTAGGGGACTAATAAGTTGACGCCATGTTATATTTAATGCTACTTTCCGAATACGTTATGGATTGCTTGGCTGAATAAAGTTGAGCAATTTAAACAGCACTGCCATATTATTGACGATACAGGAACGTTTTAGACGCTGAATATCGAATGGATGTCAAAAAGGCTAAGTACAGTATAGTTATAAACTAAGATCAGAAATTTGAACAATAATGTAAAAAATCGTATTACCGTATGGCTATCAAACCGTGACGGTAACGCGCAGCAGGTTCAACAAGTTACAGTTGTTTATCAATAAGAGTTCCAGAAAAATATTTTGGAAAAATATGCTGACCAAGCTGGATTTCAAACACACAACTATGGAAAAGCAGACAGCACCACCATGTGTAGAGAAGTTGGCAGGCGGAACTGGACATGAATCGGCTATACGTTTCGTTAAATCTGGTGCGAACATCGTCAAACAAGGCCATCAATCATCCACCAGGAAGGAAAAAGAAAACAATACAGACCTGATGGGAGAAAAGTGTAGCATACTGAATGCACTAGTATACTCCCAGAGCTGCACAACTTTCTCACTATTTTCAACGAAGTGCATTTATTATTGCATGAGTTTCTGTATTAGATATTTTTTTCAATTATGGGAAATATGGCAAAAATTTCGATTACTAAGTAACGTAACAATTGTAGAGCAGACAATCATACAATAAACACTAAACATTCGCATTTAGGTTACATTTTCTTTTAGTCTGACACCCTGCTGGATTTTAACAATTTTTTTCGAATTTTGGTCTTTTTTAAGGCCACGGGTTTCCAAAATTTAAAAATGTCTATAACTTAACATTGCATTCAGATGTTAGTTAAAAATTATCTTTAATCTGATATCCCACATGAATTTTTGCTGTTTTATCCAAATTTTCACCCACTGTTTGTGTCCTGACGTCCAAAAATTTTGAAATTTTCAAAAATTAACACTGTATTGAGATTGTGGTTAAAATTCCCCATAATTTATAATCCCACATGCGATTTGACCAGTCGCGTTTGTGCCCACCCCCCTTTTTTTTAGAAGTACAGCATTCGTACTGCGTAGACACTAAGGTTCGAGTCACTGCTACCGCGATCAGCTGTTACTTTCCGCGAATTTTCTACGACTGGTTTTCGATCTCGCATAGGTTGTACACATAGTCTGGCGTTAAGTTAGACACAAAAAACAAACATTCCGCCCGCTAATGTTACTGGCAATCAAGCAGTGGTGGTCACCTGATCTAATACGTGTGTATGTAGTGTTTAAAGAACGTGAAATACAAAAAAGCGGTTGCAGTGTCGGGCACGCTTTTGTTATTTAGCTGCGTGTTTATGTGTGTGTGTTTGAACGTTTATTTTTAAATTGAACGAAGGTTCTTTATTAATAGAAACATGCTTTCTATTATGGGCGTGCGCACAAACACTCTCCCTCCGCCTCTCTCTCTCTCCCTCTCTCTCTCTCTCTCTCTCGTCTCTTCACACATTCTTTGTGTGTGTACAACAACAGGTGTTGTAAAACAGAACTATTAAACGATTTTTTTTGTCTTAGCCAAGATTGTGTGGAAGTAATGTAGGTACCGCCATCACGTTAAACCTTATCGTATCAGTTAACTGGCCTGACTAATTTTTGTTATCGCGTGCGAATTATATTTTTTTTGGCTGATCTCGAGATTTTTTACTTTATCAGCGGTCAGATACGGCTGCTTGTTCCTTATCTGATGTTTACACCGTGTACAAGTACAATAATTGCTGGTAGCTATTAGCTGGTATACCTATTTTTACCAATTAACTGCTTTTATTAATTGTTTTTACAGATTAAATTGTCGGTTATTTTATTAGTTCCTTTTCGTTCCTTTTATTAGTTTCGTTCCTTTTCTCACTAGTATGCCCCCTGAGCTGCAGTAGCCTACTAGCTCACTATTTTGAACGAAATAGACTACATTTGTTGTTACAAAACACTTTCGATATTAGATAATTGTTCAATTACAGGAAAAATTACAATAATGCCAATTCTCTGCTATCTCTTTAGCAATGTAACAATTGTACAGCACACAATCATACGATAAACGCTAAAAATTGAAAACATTCGGATTTGGATTACAATTTTCCTCCATATTACGAGATTCCTCCCGTATAATTAGTTATACAATTATTTAATACATGTCACTGGCTTAGAAGCAGTGACGTATTTACGGGGGAAGGGGAACGAACGAAACCAGACCCCCCCCCATAGGGTCGAAAAAGTTGAAAAGGATTTTTGTCTCTCAATATTTAGGTTCTTTCATTATTTTTTCAGCTGTGTACGCTCGTATAGTGGTAACTCGTTTTTAAGTATAAAAACGTACTTATAACACAACATCTGCGTATAGCCTACATTTGAAATAGGAGATACAGGAAAATCAATTCGGTGAACCCGAAAGAAGTTGTTAATGAAATGGCCAAAAAAATTAAGGTGAATAGACATTATACTCTAAAACATTTTCAAACAGTTCGTCTTTTTTTATAACTTTCCTGCTTCACCTTTTTCTTTTTATTAAAACCGTAGTTATCATTTTTAAGTGTAAAATGTCAATAAGTATCTTGTAAACAATGTTTCAGTAACAGGTATTATTACCGTTTACTTTAACAAGTTTGGTTTCAGGATGTTAGCACACGTTTTCCACCCACTCTTGAATATTATAATATTGATTTTTCTTGACAAGTTTTTTTTTCTGTTATATGAAGCCAACACCACCGGAACCCTCCCTGAAAGACGAAATTCTAGATACGCCACTGCTTAGAAGTAGGCCTACATTAAATTATTACGGAATTTCATTGAAATTTTAATTTAAAATTTTTAATATGAAACTGATATTGATTTGGGATAGTAAGCTAGCAAAATTTAGACGCATCTGTGGAACGATTCATAGGTAGCTGAAAAATAAAACACGGAAGGATACCCGAATGAAACATTATAAAACTGTTGCTGTCCCTACATTCCTGTATGCTAGTGATACATGGACTCTTGGTAAAAGGGACGTGCAGAGGATTCAGGCAGCCGGAATTAAATTTCTAAGAGACACGCAAGGTTGCTCCCTCTTGGATCGGAGAAGGAACGAGGATATTAGACGCTATTTACACATTGTATCATTGCACCAGAAGATGGAAGACCACAGAAGGAGATGGTGTGAACACTTGAATCGCATGCCTGGTATCCGTCTCCCTGTGACTGCATTGGGTTATGAGCCTACTGGGGAGAGAGACCTCGGTAGACCGAGGATGAGATGGGTTCCGGAACAGGTCTCAGGCCTAATCCTTGGAGTGGTGATGATGATGGTGAAATAATAATGATGATGCTGATAATAATAATATTAATATTAATATTATTTTGCCACACCATCTTCTGTTCCGCACATACGCCATACACGGCTTGTGTCGTACTCCTCAACGTTCCGGAAGATTACGATGTCGGGTGCTCTCCTTGCCACTTACCACGGGTTCTTTATCTACTTACAACACAATACTGCCAACCCGCTTAAGCTGTTTTTCCATTTAGTTTTTTAATTGTACATAATCACCTATTATGTGATACCTTCTCCAAACGCTTCCTTCTCGGAGAATACTCTCTGCCATCTGAAAACTTGAAACTAATTTTTTTTTTTTACTAACAGTACTATACGCTTCGAATTTCTTTTTAAAGCGAAAACAGTAGTAGGCAGATTGAAAATCTATTGTTGTAAATTTCGGTTTGCGGTCGCGTCTTTTCCACAATCTAAATAATTGAGTTTTGTGACGTGCAAAATTCAACGGTGTAGTTGTGCAAAAAATTTACGCTGATTCTAAATTTGTGGTCGACGTTTTTTTATTTCAATATGCAGCGGTTTTGTTTCGCTCAAGACGAGTTTCTTTTTTTGTTGTTGTAAACGTTTTTATATCGTTTAAAACGAAAGCTAGAATTGAGTCGCTGGTATACATTTCCGGTCGTTCTACCATACCGTGTAGAACGGTACGTTTGATTCGGTATATCACATACGGTTTGACGTCATCATAAATAACATACAGACTCTAGGTACAGACGAATATCACAAGAATGTGTGGAACGATTTGGAGAACGTTGGGAAATAAATGTAGAAAGGAACCCAAATAAAATTTTATAAAACAATGGCAATACCTACACTACTGTAATGGTTCTGAAACTTGGATCATAAAGAAAAAAGATGAACAGAAGATACAAACAGCAAAAAATGAAATTTCTATGTTCGTTAAGGCAATAGACGAGATCATATAAGAAATTAAGAGATAAGAAGTGATTTAGATATTTTTTTTTTTTGCAGTTAATGAAAGGATTAAAGGGCAAACGGAACGAATCCCCATGGAATGGAATAAGTGCATTATATGCCCCATTTATAAAAAAGGCGACAAACTTCAATGTAGAAATTACAGAGGCATTTCGTTGCTGTGCACCTCCTACAAGGTTTTTGCGTACATCTTGAACCAAAGGCTGAGACCCCTCACAGAAAATATAATACGGGAATACCAAGCTGGATTCCGACCTGGAAGGTCTACAATCGACCAACTCTTCTCGGTAAAACAGATACTAAGATGCGGATGGGAACGTGATATTGATGTGTACCAGATCTTTGTGCACTTCAGGCAAGCGTATGACTCTATTAATAGAGACAAACTCTACACCATAATGCATGAATTTGGAATACCAGGCAAGCTGGTAAGATTAACCCAAGCTACTATGCAGCAGACTGAAGCCCAAGTAATGGTGGATAGCCAACTAACTGAACCCATAAATATTACACGGGGACTAAAGCAGGGAGATGGGTTGGCCCCAACACTATTTAATATTGCATTGGAATATGTAATTAGAGGCTTATCAATAAATAGCTCCAATCTGTTAACAAATAAAACTGTACAGATAGCCGCATATGCAGATGACATTAACATCATGTCAAGACGGATCACGACAGCTAAAGAAATATTTATAGAGCTTAAAAACAAAGCCAAGGAAGTTGGGCTAGCCATAAATATGGATAAAACAAAAATGCTTATCCAAACAAGAAGGGACCAGGTTCATAACAACATCGAGATAGAGGAGGACACAATTGAGGTGGTGGACAATTTCACGTATCTCGGAGTGAATCTAGCAAAGACTGGATCAGAGGAGCCGGAGATCCAAAGACGGACCACCATGGCTAACAAGGCGTACTTCGCATTGCTGCCATCATTTAGGTCTGGGGATGTGCACAGGGAAACAAAAATGAAAATATATAGGACTGTCATCAGACCGGTGCTATGCTACGGGTGTGAGGCATGGGCAATCACACAGAAAACAGTCGACATAGTAGACACCTTTGAAAGGAAAATCCTCAGACGCATTATAGGCCCAATACAAGAAAATGGCTCATGGAGACTGAGATACAACAACGAACTGTATCAAATATATAAAGAGATACCAGTCTCAAAATTTATAAGAATTCAAAGATTGCGTTGGGCCGGACATGTTATGAGAATGGAGGGTGGCAGGAACCCTAAGAGGGCTTTGCTGGGTACATGGGAGGGAACGAGACCTAGAGGTAGACCGAGGAAGAGGTGGGAAGATGGCGTTGCAGAGGACGCGAGAGACATGGGGATAAGAAACTGGAGGAGGGTTGCAGTGGATAGAGTGGATTGGAGGCGGAGATTGGTAGAGGCCAGGGCCCGACTTGGGCTGTAGCGCCATAGGAGAGAGAAAGGATTAAAGAATACACAAGAAAATTGATTCAACACATAAATAGAATGGAAGAAAGTAGAATACCGAAGATGGGAAAGATTACAACTCTAGAGTCAGAAGAAAAGTAGGTAGACCTAAAAAAAAAAGGTGGACTGTGGAATAGGAACAGGCCGCTAAAGCCTAAAACCGTTAAGGAGATGATAATAATGATGATGACTCTAGATCCTGGTGTCATTGTCGGTCTACATGCACATTCCAGTCCCTTCTTTTTTCTTTGCTTAGAGTTTGTATAATTAAGCGTAATACTATAGTCGCGTACGTAAAACTGTTTTAGTTGAACCTAATATATAATCATAATAGTGTCATTGGAGGGAAGGCCTACTAAGTCTGTATCGCTTGGATTGAATTACGATGGTGTGGACGGCGTTAAAGACTAATAACTTCAACGAAACGAGAAGACAAACTGGATGCCTTAAAACGTGTGAAGAAAGGAGAGAACGTTTCTCTATGATGAGAATAGTCACGTAGAGGAAACTAAAAACGGAACGTAAGTGTAGGAAGACGGACAGGGAAGACGGACGGATTGGGATCTGGTGTACTGAGTTTCAGTCGACTGAAAATTAAATCCAAATTGGGTGTGACGATATCCGATAGGAGATGGAACCCTGTACCAAGAAGAGGATTCACGGACCAGGTCGTTAATGAACTCGGAAGTCTGAGGTCTGAATGGACTTTAGTCCCAACTTAGATACGTTTATTTCAAACACCATACAAGATACTATTTATGCAGTGTGTTCTTGGAAAAGTTAAATATAACAAACATGCCGTGAACCTAACTGAATATTAAAAGAATAATTAGGTCGATCGACCAAAGAAAAATAAACAGACAAACATTAAGAAGCATTGGTTCAATAATCGCTCGCCGTGTGAAAACTAAATCATGTTTATCAAGCTCTGTGGTCGGTTTTGATCCGTTTGAACGAAGAGTCGCTATATGTACAGTGGGGCGCGCATTCCGGTGAGAGAGCGCGCGCGCGCGCGCGTCAGTTCGAGTTGCATTAATGCAATCGCATATAATCAACAGCAACTAGCATGCATGCATACATACACATACGTAACTAAATGGGGGCACTAAACAAGTCCCACCTACCTGGCATAGGAAAGGCGTGGTTTTTGTACCGACTAACGAGCGCGCGCGCACGCGGAAAAACTCAACTAACCTTGAAGTAATAAAACTAAATAATATTAATTCCGAATTAAATTAATGATTTAATTTGAATTGTACTAGTAGAAGGAGGAGGAGGAGGGGGCGTTTCTTTACGGTCAACTGATCGCATCATTTAACAAAGACATATGAACACACACACGTACACACAAGCCATCTGATAACATTCAGGCAGAGCTGCCAGGTTGAAAGCTGTTGTGCGAGCTTTGATTTTCTCGTAGAAATGCATAATAACAACCGGGAACTAGCTCAGCTAGTGTGCGTGCGTGTGTATAAATTGTATATGTATAATATATCGTATGCGTCTTGTTGTCTCGCTCTAGCAGCTACCAGATATAGAGCTAGTTAGATAGAGTTTAATAACAAAGTTGTCGTGCTGTAATGGCCTGGTAGTTGGTTGCGGTTAAATTGTAAGAGAAAGCCGTGTGTTTTTGCATTTATACTTATTTAAATAATGCGTGTTATAAATTTCAACATTTACTTTTTGTAATCGCAATGCCAAATCCGGATAGTATACTGTCGTTGCGAATATTTTGACTGCTTGATGTACGGTGTTTACTTCCTGCCTCTCTGTTCATGGAGCATGCGTGTTGAAGAACAATACTTTCTGGTGTAACGCGTCAAATGTTTCTTATGTAGGGGAATGCACGTGTAGAATTTCTCGTCGTTCAGTGGACTAATCTCACACACACACACACACACACACACACACACACACACACACACACACACACACACACACACACACACACACACACACACACACACACACACACACACACACACACACACACACACACACACACACACACACACACACACACACACACACACACACACACACACACACACACACACACACACACACACACACACACACACACACACACGCACGCACGCACGCACGCACGCACACGCGCACGCACACACACACACACACACACACACACACACACACACACACACAGGGGCGTATTTACGGAGGGGTGGACGACCCACCCCCAGAAGGTCGAAAAAAATTGATGAGGAATTTTGTTAGTCCCTTAAATTATAAGGCTGTTTTTTATTTTTTTTCTCAGCTGTATCCGCTAGTAAGTCTTTTACTTCCATGTTACGTAAGGAAATGGAAGTATGGTGATCGCGAAAAAAATCGTGTTCGAGATAGGGGCTGATTCTGATTGTACTACCCTCAAAACATGAAGAAAAGTCATTTTCGGAAATGTGTTTGTGTGTCGAAGTTTTTCTATGGCCAACGATAACTGCCGCAAGTTCAAACAGAATCAAATAATTTTTTTCATATGTACCTGAATTGTAAAGGACACAAGTCTTATTGATTTTGGTAAAGATCGGTTAAATGGGAGGGGGCAGTTTACCTGCAACGTTTTACGTTTTAACAAGAGTAAAGTACTTAATTTTGGTAAATATAGTATCCTGAAAAGAAGATCATAATAATCTACTGTAGAAAGGTAGATGAATATCTATAAATGAAACGGGTAGTTGAAGGGGGAGGGGTTAATTTTCTGTAAATGAAAGTGATAGTTGAAGGGGGAGGGGATAAGTTTTTACATGTGTAGGGGTGCTACGTTATCGGCAACACAGAAGTAGTTTCTATGGAAATAATTCATTTCAATTTGTCAACTATGAAACTCGATTTACAAGGAACACGCCTAACTTGTTAGAAATTATCGAACCGAATTCAAGTAAATGATTTTAAATATAAATCTTAGAATATGTAAGTCATCTATGGTTCTCCTTACCCATATTTTAAATATACAAACAGGTTTATTACACAGCATTTGCATATGCGTTTGCAATATGAAATATAGAAATTTCAATTCAGTGACCCCGGAAGAAGTTGTTAATGAAATGGCCAAACAATCAAGGCGAATAGACATTAAACTCTAAAACGTTTTCAAACAGTCTATCTTTTTTATGTAATACCTTCAAATAAATACACTGCAAGTAGGTCTGATTTTCATCTGACGCACGTTTCACAGAAATTATTCAGTATCTTCAGAGGTTTTTTTTTTTAAATTGTAAATGAATGTTTCGCTTACAATACAGTTAGCGGATAATCGATTTTAGTTCGATTCTATTTTCGATTGTTGTAATGTTTACGTTGTCAGCTATTTATTATATATTTAATGTTTTATTTTATTGTTGTAATAAGCGTATGATTTTAAATAAATCGTCTTGTTTTGTTTTTAGTTGAACTTGTTCTTTGATTAGTAGATTATTATTATTGTGTTTGTAAATATTAAGACTTTTCCAGATATTATTTTTTTATGTATAAAGTTTTCTTGGTTTACCTTCTTCTTTTACTAAAGCTGTACGTATCATTTTGAAATGTAAAATCTTAATAAATAGTTAGTAGTAACAATTTAGTAACTAGTAGTTGTAACTAGGTAGTAACTATGTAATAGGCTATATCGTTTATAACTATAGTTAATAAATGAAATATCAATGTTTCAACAGCACTTATTTTTATCGTATTATTAGCGTTTACTTTAATGAGATTGATTTCGGGACATTATCACACGTTTTTCAACGATTTTGATGATTGTAATATTGGTTAATCTTAACTCGTTTCTTTCTTTTATATGAGGCCGACTCGACCGGACCCCCCCCCCCCTTTAAGGCCAAATTCTTCATACGCCATATAAACATCAAAACATTTTATTTTCTACATGTTATTAAGTAAATCTAGACACGTCGGGGTTAGAGTGACATCAACTGGTGTTAAACGACAATGTATAAAAAGTTCCCGATTAGCGGTTTCCAATCTCTCAGAGCTCATCATCAGATCGGATCAGATTTTCGATCTGACGATTAGTTGAGAGTCGTCTGGATAGCGCTAATCCGGGAGTTTTTGTAAACAGTGGTGTGCGGCAGCGTAATTTCTGTTTGTGATTTTAACCACTAACATAAATCTAGTACTAAAAAAGCTGTACGGAGAACTATACATGATTTCCAGGTTCTAAGATTTATATTTAAAATCATTTACTTGAATTCGGTTCGATAATTTCTAACAAGTTAGGTGTGTTCCTTGTAAATCTAGTTTTATGTTTGAAAATTGAAATGAAATATTTCCATAGAAACTACTTCTTTGTTGGCGATAACATAGCACACATAAAAAATTACCCTCTCCCCTTCAACTACCCTTTTCATTTATAGATATTTCATCTACATTTCTACAGTGGATTATTATAACCTTCTTTTCAGGACACTGTATTTATCAAAATTAAGTACTTTACTCTTGTTTAAACGTAAAACGTTGCAATAAACTACCCCCTCCCTGTTAACCGATCTTTACCAAAATCAATAGGCGTTGAGTCCTCTACAACTCGGGCATATATGCAACAAATTATTTGATTCTGTTTGAATTTCCGGCAGTTATCGTTCGCCATAGGAAAAATTCTACACACAGACACTTTTCCAAAAATGACTTTTCTTCATATTTTGTCCTTACATGGAAGTAAAAAAATTGCAGTGGTGATAACAATGACGACTATAATGATGATATTTAAATTTTACTAACTTATTTAGTAGGTAGGTAAACCCGTGTCCTGTCTTTCCTCTGAAACCCTCTCTCTGCGTCTCGACATAAGAAGCACATCTCATTTCACTCCAGGTACAACAAACCAGGTCACCCATGCAATGTCTTCCCTAACGTCTTGCGCTGGAAGTGTCATGTCGCAGAGTAGGCCTACATGTACAGAAAAACTTGCTTTCCTGCAATGTTCACAGCATTTAACAAATTCGTTTTCTCCTCAGTTGCTCTCAGATCTTTGTCGATACTCGTCCTCGTCTGCAAGCATTATTTTCTCCCACTCCCTCTCTAAAGTCCACACACACACACACACACACACACACACACACACTGCTAACAAAGGATTTAGTAACAGACTTACCGGTCTTAGCATGTACTAATGTGTTCACTGTGGAGCACGGTCCTTTTAATCTTAAAGGGTGTCCTTCTTTTGACCTCCAGAAAGTATTTGTCCTACTAGCAGTAATCACAGAACTCGGCGAGATTCTGCAGACACACATCACCCAACTTCATATCCTCCCTTACACTGCTCTCCTGTTTTTGAGTAACCTTTGTTTCGTAAAAATTTGCATTGTTTCTCGTAAGCCAGCGACATCCCGACTGTAAATCTGATCCGTGAACACGCATAGACAGCTGTGCTATGAAACGTTCCCTGGCACGTTACAACATAAATAATGTAAAAGTTTTTGCGTTTACTTACTGAAGGCTCTAACCAATTAAAACGGGCACTCCGCGATATCGTTCAGAATTCATTATTAACCTCCGCTAGAAAATAAATAATATCATTTCCAGCTTATTGTTGTTGTTTCACAGTAGTTGAATTAAATAACAATAAATTAAGTTTACGACAATCAACCAATTATTATTATTAAACCGTCGCGATCACGGAGGCAGTGGAGTGAGCGCTTGTACGCGCTACACATGTTGTAGCCTACGTGAAACAGTAATTGTAGTCTCTCTCTCTCTCTCTCTCTCTCTCTCTCTCTCTCTCTCTCTCTCTCTCTGTCCTCGCGTTTGTGTGATTAAACGAAGAAGCTGAATAATTTTCCATGAGAAATTGATGTTGTGGCGTATAAACCCCGTGACATTCCTCTGTGTGGCGTCTTACTTAGTGAATGGAGGGACGGAAGGACGGGACGCGGAGGACGACAACGTGTGGTTGTTGAAGGACAAAGAACTGTGATGGACAGGTAATCGAGCCCAAGGCTGTGCACAATGCCTTCCATTCATAACTCTATACGGTCACAATTCATAATCGAGCCTTCACGGTTCTCGCTGCTGCTTCTTCTTCTTGTACACCGTGCTTCTTCTTCTTCTTCCGACAAAGATCAGGGTCGATGTTTTCAATCCGGATTATAAACCATACATAAGCCGTCGAATCCGTGGAAGCAAAATTCCTTTTTTACTTTTTTTTTTAACACAACATAATTTGATATAATTTCCTAACATGTGTGACAAAAAAATGTCCCCTACACACATTTTATGTACGTATATCACGCTCAACGGTAAATTATGACGAATTTGTATTAATTTAAATCGTTTTCTACTGCAATTCTTGGATTAGAAGTTATAGCATTTTGGAAGATACAATGATGATAGTCCTAGTTCATAACTTTTATCATTTTTAGAATCACTACATTGTTTAGAAGCATAGAATAGACAGCTAGCTTAATATTTCAAGCATACTGGTTAAATCTGTAAAAATCCGATTCAGTCGTCATCCTCTACGGCTTAGGGTAGTAGCCTGTTCCAGTCTCAATCGAATTCATCCAACTATCGTTTACGGGGTCTTCCCACACTTCTCTTGCCCCTTGGATGATAGTCAAAGGGCTCTTCTTGAAAAACTATTGGATCCATTATATCTACCGTTACTCCGTTTTGTATCAGGAGATTTATTCCTTTAAGACTTATGAGCATATGAATTTTGACGTGAATGGGTTACCAGCCCATCACACAACCCCCAGTCTGAAGGACCAGGTAATCTGTAATCAAGGATTTCTTCCTTTGATGACCCAACACCTAACTGCAAGGGAGCAGCTTTACCATACCCTGGAAGGCACTCTATTTTACCCTAAAAGCTGGGGTGTCACCTGTGCCGGATTCGCCGTACCAAAGTTCCTCTTTACCGCCACTGTGGTCTTCCCTTAGCCGATATGTTCCAGTTAATTATTGGCGCCGGAAACTCGCCTTGTCACCCTCTCTCGCCTGCTACATAACGTACACCCATGTACCCAGGGGCTACGCGACACATGTCTTCGAGGACTGATAGTAGTATTTGTTGGTAGAGCTGAGTTCGATTCCTCGAAACTCTGACCCATTCATCAGAGAACAGTAGGCATTTCTCAGAGTTTTACCCGATTTGATGAGAACAAATAACAGTAATTTAGGTTATACGGAATCTATGTTAGCAGGGTAACCGAATCTTGTCCGTACTTGGCTTCAGAATTTGAACTTTTGAACGCTAATGAAATGTTTTTGTCGGTAATCACAGTTTCAGGGTACAGTACACACGGTTTGCGTATAAGCGCTTTTCCAAAAGTTACGAGTAGATCTTCCGTTCTACAAAGTAATCTGGAAGAGTCGAGTTTTGTGCATACCTGCAAACACGCGATAAAGATAACGAAATAAACGCTGGAATATTCTTTTGTAGATTTACCGAGATTAGGATGAAACAGACAAGTTGTCGAACCTGGGAAAACAGATGCCACGATTAAAATTTATTAGGACAGTCGCTGAGCTGTAGGACACGCTCACTAGTTTGAACGAAGCACAGTAAGGCCTGTTATTACATAAGTTCGGTATTAGTTTCTTAATTATAGGTACATTAAATTACAAAAATACCGATTACTCTACAGTTTATATTTACACACACAATTGTAAAGCACACAGTCATACAATAAACACTATTTAGGATTAGGGTTACAATTCATTTTACAAATTTTGTATCTCTTCTATTTTATAGCTCTGGGGTCCCAAAATTTTGAAATTTCCATAACTTTCTACTAGATTTAGGAAATTCTGGTGAAAATTTAAAATTGTCTTTAATTTGATATTCCACATGAATTTTTGCTATTTTATCAAAAGATTAACCCACGTTTTGCGACCTGAAATCTATAAATTTGAAAATTAAAAATAAACACTGCATGCAGATTGCGAATAAAATTCCCTTTAATTTGATACTCCACATGGGATTTTTTTCAGAATTTCATTCTCGCTTCCCGCACCCGTATTTTGGTGGTGGTGGAGGTGGTGGTGGTGGTGGGGGGGGGCAATCTCAAAAACAGTTGGGTTCAGTATGGTAAGAGGGTGGACACTTATGCCGAGTTTTACGAAAATCGGTTGATGCTTTCAAAGTTTATCGAAACACAACGCCAAATAGACAGACAGACAAATGACAAACGGTCGAGTTAAAACTGAGAATTCGCTTCGCTCGTTAAATGACAACAATATGTCTTCTGTGAGGATGATTACCCGGTTTGCCAGTTCATTCTCTCTCTCTTTTGAATCTCCGTCTCAGTGTATCTTATGGCAAGATGCTCTTCCACTATTGTTTAAAACAATATACCGTTGGTTTGTTTCGTTGTCAGCACTGAGGTTCCATATGTACACGCTAAACACCTCTATGGTCGTCAGAGAAGTTAAGTTAATATTACCTACCTCTTTGTACCTGTCAGAGTCTTGGCGGTAATCGATCTCACGACATCGCTACTCGTTTCTACTGATCACCTTTTAATGTTTTCTCTGTGTGTGTGTGTTGGGGCGCGCGTGTGCAATTACGGGTAGCGCGTGCGTGCCCCAGTCAGCTGTAATTTATGCACATCATTTTAAAACTGATTAAGGACAGCGGCGACCACGTCAAGTGGACTGGAAACCAGCCACATTAGCTTTAAGACAGCTCTGAATCTGAACTACTTGTGATTTGTGTCGTTGGTGGGTCTGCAGACAGTCAATCTTGTCGGTCTCGCATGTCATTATGTTTGAGCAAGAAATTATATTTATGTATATGATACCTAATCATTTTGTGACCCCTCTCTCTCTCTCTCTCTCTCTCTCTCTCTCTCTCTCTCTCTCTCTGTCTCTCTCTGTCTCTCTCTGTCGTTTTCCTTTTCACAGATATATACGCGCGCGCTCTACCCAACAATTCAAGTCTACAATGTTAATTATTGCGTCATCTGTCTAGCCGTCTCCTACGGCGCGACAGCCCAGTATAGACCCTTGGTACGAACATGCCGACGCAACATTATTGGTAGACAGCAGCATACTGTGAGACTTCGCGGCAAGTCAGCGACAAACATACTGAGGAGTTTATCTTACTGTAAGACATTACTGTGAGACATCGCGACAAGTCAGCTGACAAACAAGAGTTTATCCTTGCAGTGTACTGTTAGGTGTCGTAGAAGAGGGAAGTGACCTTTTCCTCTCGTATAAATTCCAAAATTTATATTTTTTACTTTTTATGTATCTATGTGTATGCATATTTTTTATTTTTTATTCACTGTTTGAAATATACTCATTAAAGTATAACTGACTATGTTATCTAGTGACAGTGACAGTGACGAAACTTATGTCTTTATGTACAAAATGGTGGTTAATATCAAACTCATCAAACCACCGATATAGCGCCCATTTCATTTATAATTAAAAATCAAAATATTATCTATGAAGCCGGAACCACAACGAAAAACGCATATGAAATGACTAGCGCGCCACAGTGCGACATTGCTGTCTTCCGTGAGGAAAAAACAAAATAATTTGTTCTTGCCTCACTGCTGCACAGTAATGTAGTACAGTAAGCATCTTCGACGTGTTCGCTCCTATTTAAACCTATGCATTTGTTATGGCCTCACTGTCGTACAGTACAGTAATGTCGCACAGTATTCTGCTGTCTACCGGTAATGCTGCGTCGGCATGTTTGTACCCTTATAGAGTCTTGATGCCTCCTTTGTGTTTCGCTATTAGTAGCGAAGGACTTAATCCTCGCACTGTCAGCACCTCTATCGTGTCCGCGGCAACAACACCTTCCCATCTATTCCATGAGCTGTGTTTTGGTCTTTGGTCTGTTACCCTCCACGTTTCCTATGAGGACTATCTTTGATATTCTCTCATTCTCCGTTCTCCCGACGTTCTGACCAGTCCATCGCAGTTTCCTCACGTATAAGCACTGTACCTTGGTCATCTCGTATCCCCGATTACCCATTTCTGTGTATGGAGTGTAGAATCATCCTCAGGAGCTTGCTTTGTTTTTGATTTTAGATTAGGATGGCGAATTTCAGAACAGACAAATTTCCGAACTTGGAAAAACAGATGACACGATTAAAATTTAATAAATAATAATAATATGAGTATTCTGTGAATTTTCAGTGCCCGTTTCATTCTGTCTCTCTTTTTTCTCTCTCCCTGTCTTCTCTTCCTTTTACGTTGATTTCATTGTTGTGAATTCCAGTTTTCGCCGTACGTGTATGGGTAATTTTATCTGTCTATGAATGTCTCTTAACAGCGACAGAGGCAACCACTTAAAGGTTGTAATAAGCTGAGAATATGCCGCAATTATCTCCCTTATATCGCCGCGATGCGGGCGTCTGTTTCAAATTCTAGACGACAGTAATGGGAAAAACGCAACACAGAAACAGGCGCGCGCATAAACAACACATGCATTAATGTGCTTCGTAGCACATTATAACGGTACACGGCCGGAGTTCGCCATTTCCATCGACTGCCATCATCAGTGAAAATCGAGTACGTTAACGTGAGGTGGTATATGTTAGTGACCACAGTTAGCGTACCACCTTACGTTAGCGTACTCGATTTTCACTGATCATGGCAGTCGACGGGACTTCCGAAACGTCTGGTTTTGGAGAAAACTTTGGACCACGGCCAGACAGCCCCGGAAGGAATTTTAACAACAACACATGCATTATTTTTTATTTTAATATCAACTCATCGTCGAACTAGTAACAGATCAATTCAATTCGTCCGGTACTTGATATAAAGGCAGTAGGAGTGTGTGTCAAATCAGAGCCCACTCTATAACGATACTGTTCTGCGGACGAAACTGAAGTGCAGCGAACACAGTAAGTAGAGAAACAGTCACTTAACAACCTTGTACTAAAACTGGTGTGTAGCAAAGCAAGGTCTTGACGTTGTGCCAACACTGAAGTGAAATGGGAGTGATAATGATAACGATGAATATCGTACGGTGAATGGAAACGTGAATGGAAGCGCACATGTATGAACGTCTTCTGGCGGTTCGGTCGTCATGGTAACCGTGAATAACGACGTTTACATTGTTCGATTCAGTACATAACAATGAAACTGTGCTCGCCATGCCGGTGTGTGTGTTTGCCACATTCGTAATAGATAGTTTGCGAACGGTGGCACAGAGAATGCTACGGTACCCGGTTCTCAGGTGTTGATAACGTGCGCGTGCGCGCGTACATAGTCTCCCCAAGACACTGCCTTCTAGTTGGTAAGAAGTGTTTCCTTACATCTGTCGCTTGTGCCACCAGAGGACAAGAATTGTATTCGTTGTCCGGATGACCCCAGCCGGGATCCAACGAGGAGAGCGTATACTCTGTACGTATATAGACAGCAGGGAGACTTTGGACTGGTTGAGAGGTACGTCTGAGCAGTCGAGCATACGAGAGCTTTCTGACGGTACGGCGAGTTGCCACAAATATCCAACGCGATATGACTGACGATTCTGCAATACTTGGAAAATGACTCCGGCCTACAATATTTTGGGTCGAGACAACCGATCCGTAGTTATATAATCTTTTTCTTCCGAAGATTTTTACGTGTTTATGTAGAACGATCCAGAGTCTATCGTATCCTCATTCTTCCTTCGTTATAAACACCCCCTCCCCCAGTTAAGTTGGGAACATTATTTGCCGGGTTGTTAGGCCTTGGTCCATCGTTTATTTTTACAGACGTTTCGGCACCACCATCGGAGGCGATCTTCAGTGCTGGAAACAATTGTCACGGTGTCCGCCAATTCACCCCAGTGATGAGGTAGAGAAATGTCTAAGAAGGCCCACTTATATAAATTTTCCTGGCAGCACGATCTGAGCTGGAAAGATTGTGAGCCTTAGAAATTCTATTCGCCTCCAATTCAGTTATAAATCCTCATTCATCAGTGGCCTTTCTCGCTTGGTATTGTTTGTATGTAGCCTACCGTCTTATTAGGGTATATCTTGGTACTCTTTCTATATGACTTAAATATGCAAATTTCAATGTTTGACAGTCTCAAGTAATCGGGGCTGATGTCGGTTTCATTTCTAGTGTGGATTGCACAGGAAATTCTCAAAAGACTTGTATAGAAGCACATTTTAAAAGCACTATTAATACGATCTAAAGTAGTTTGTTTTAGCGTCCATGCTTCATATGCGTAAAGTAGGACGGGGACCACACACAGCATCTAAGAAATGTCTCTCTGAAACGGAGGTCTGTGTCTATTAGATTACTTTGAGTAATTATTAATATACTTTTTTATTTGGACCTCCCTTTCTAGCCGATACCGATTTCTTCTTTTCCGTGAATATTGAATGAACATTAATATTAGGTTTATAAATAATGTAAGTGATGTAAAACAAATACACATACACACAGTTAATTTAGTTCCTTACTTCGAATTACTATTATATATTATATATATGTATTTATATGTTCAGTAAAGATGAATTTTTTTAAACGGGGCATGTTTCGTGCACTAAACTGTCTGGAGTATACATATTAACTGAACATTTAATTAAAATTAATATGTAAACAAATAGACTTACAATAAAAATTCTTCAATTTTCTCATGCAAGGTTTTCCCTTCTATAAAAGGTTAAGCTAAGAAAATGCTAAGCTTTCATGGTCACCGCAACGTATGGAAATATTTATTTCATAGCAGTGAGTTAAGCGGTTAAAATGTCCCACTAAAACTGAAGGTGCAGTACTGCATATTATAAACAACACTTTGTGCTTTTAAAACATGAACCGTGGAAGTATGAAACCCTTACATAACAAAATTATAGATTTCGTCAATTGTTTTGTTGTTTGCGAACTATCAGGGTATTCTGGCGGACCCGGGAAACAGGTTGCAGATGGGTATACATTTGTTAAATGGAATCTGCAAACTCTCTGGATTACAGATACCCACACTTAAGACCAATGTGATGGCTTTTCGTGGAACTGATCTCGTACGGGCAAAACTTGTTATAGATGGTATTGGCCTGGAACAAATCGGCAGTTTTGAATACCTGGGCTACAGTGTGTCTTACAATACAAGCAACGACGTTGTGAATAAGTTGTATAAGTTCAACCTTATGTGCGGGACTATCCGGCGAACTCTTAAATCAGCAAGTAAAGAAACACACCTAATCCTGTACAAGGTGATGGCCCTTCCCACACTTCTTTATGGTCTGAGATTAGCGAAAGTCCAGGCTAGTAGTATCCAACCGGGTGAAATGAGATTTTTCAGGCACCCGCTGACAGGGTACACTGCCCGTGATCATAGAAGAAACGCAGATATACGGCAGAAACTGAATATTATGAGTATACCGGACAGGATCGCCCAGTATCGGCTGAATTGGTGGGAACATCTTTGCCGAATGGATGACTGCCGCATCCCCAAACACGTTTATAATTACAAGCCGAAGGGACGGAGAGGTGTGGGACGTCCGAGGAAGCGCTGGAGTGACCAGCTCTATATACTATCTGTGTGAGACCGGAACGAACCATTCTTGGTTTAATCCTTGCAGATGATGATGATCAGTTGTTTTGCGCGCACATGTGTGTTTGAAACTTATTATATAGAAATAAGTTTTTATTTACTTGAGACATGAATTGTTTCGAGAATCAAGCAATCTTATCGCCGGCGAACCAACATGGCTTACGCCCCAAATAAGCAAAAAGCATTTTGACTGTATGATGTAAGTATTAGGTGATGTTAAATTAAAGATACGTCACGAGAAGGAACTGTACGAAGTTAAAAACGCGCGCGTGTGTGTGTGTAGTATTAGTAAAGAATCTATTAGGCTCTAGTTATTTTATCTATACGGTAACAAAATATTAACAATACTTTTAAATATATTTTGTTGAATATTACATTGTTTCAACACACTACGTACCAAAGTGTGTGTGTATGTGTTAACTGTATACAAGAAAACAACAATTTTACACAGGATATCGTTGATTGCGTTTAATCGTGATGAGGGAAAAACACCGTGAATAATTTTTGTTGTTTATATCAGAGTTGTCGGCAATAAACAGCTGACTAATGAGAGTAGGCTTTTGGAAGTGGTTCTGTAGCGTATGAAATCTGTTCCTTCCTGTCTCGTCTCTCACGCAGAGCAAACTGTTGCCTAGTACAGTACTGTTATCATTAATACAGTGTTACAGCAGGTTAAGGCAGTTTATCGATATCTTATTGTTTTCGTGTCCGTCCTTTTCCCGTCGCATGGCTTCGTGTAATAATTATATTGGCTTCTTTTTCACAACAGAGTAGTCTAGGAGTTTAGGGGAGGCAGGGTAGTCTCAGTGGAGTACTTACGGGGGGGGGGGAAAGGGATCGGACCCACCCTCCCGAGGATCGAAACAGTTCACGAATCTTGTTAATCTCTTTAATTTTTGTGAAACTCGCGAGTAACGAGCTCGCTTATAACGAGAACTCGGATGTAACGAGCAAAAGTACGAGATTTGTGTGGTTTTGTATGTTAGTAATGATAATTAAACTCGCTTTTAACGAGTAGGAACGCATTAGAGACTTGGTTATAACGAGAATTTTGTCGCAGGCGCGTTCATGGGTTAAGGTGTAGTTCGTTACAATACAGAATTTTAAACATTCGTTTAAAATCATTAATGCAATTTAGTGAAACTGATAATGTAAGTGACGAATTCGTGGAATATTTAAATAAATTACAAAACTGTTTTGATATCTACAGATACAAAATTATTAAACAAACGAAAATAGATGACTTTTGTAAGGTTAATTAAGTTCTGTGTGCGAAATATAACTTTGACGGTTCCATTTAGAACGAAGAACAAAAAGAATTAAAGTGAATTTTCTTGTAATTTAAAAATAAATATTGTACATGTGGCGTGGAAAGTTTTGTGTTTTTTGCCAGGTAGTCGGCTGATTTTTGGTAAGTTTTTACTACACAGATACTTTTACTATATTTCGCGAATGCACTATACGCCAATATTCAGCAATATTAGTGTCTAAAAAATCTTCAAGTCGAAATTTCACGTTTAAGCGTAGAATGTAAAACATGTCAATATTTTATTGTGGAAAGCGTCTTCTACAGTAGACTTTTTTTGTTGTGCGTTCGATAATCACGGTATAAAAATTTAGGCTTGCGAGTCGACAACTCGGATGTAGCGAGCACATTTGTCCGGTCCCTTCAATCTCGTTAAAAGGAAGTTCCGCTGTATTTGAAATACGCGTTACATACTTAACTGTGTAGGCTTATATAAAAATGAATAGGGTTTTTGATAATAATAAAATTATTACTGAGTAATAACATAAACAATTGTATCTGAATGATGAAAAAACTTTCGGCCCGGAGGTGAAACACTGAATTCTACAGACTTTTGACCCGAATGAATACAGAGAGATAATGAAAAGAATATTTGATCGTTTTGATAAGTGTCCAAGAGAATTCGTTATTTGGTAGAAGATAAGGAGAAGAATATTGCAGAATTGAGTGTCCCTGAAGACGGAGGCACTTTTCGGAAAAGGGTTAATGAATCGAAGGATTTGAAAAAAGAAGTGATTAAACAAACAATGTTTGTCCAACTTCGTCGTGCTTATTTGCTAAACTGCTAAATGTTATGTTCTTGGACGAGGCCTTTCAGTGTATCCACCGTTTTCAAGTCCTAAACCACGACCATAGTTAAACTAAGTTGGAGTTACAGAGACTGCTAATTCAAATAACAAGATTAAAAACAATGTTTGAACATAAAAAGAAGAAGAAACTTGCTGAAAGACTGAAGAAATGTTGGAACGACAATAGCGATAAAATTGTTCCGTTCACGATGTCCATACAACTTGTTGCATGAAATCCATAGCTGTTGCGCCGCTGATGCTGGCAAGTGTCGTGTACTCTGATTGGTCCATATTAATGTTGGAACGACAGAAGCGATAAAATTGTTCCGTTCACGATGTCCATACAACTTGTTGCACGAAATCCATAGCTGTTGCGCCGCTGATGCTGGCAAGTGTCGTGTACTCTGATTGGTCCATATTAATGTTGGAACGACAAAAGCGATAAAATTGTTCCGTTCACGATGTCCATACAACTTGTTGCATGAAATCCATAGCTGTTGCACCGCTGATGCTGGCAAGTGTCGTGTACTCTGATTGGTCCATATTAATGTTGGAACGACAAAAGCGATAAAATTGTTCCGTTCACGATGTCCATACAACTTGTTGCATGAAATCCATAGCTGTTGCACCGCTGATGCTGGCAAGTGTCGTGTACTCTGATTGGTCCATATTAATGTTGGAACGACAAAAGCGATAAAATTGTTCCGTTCATGATGTCCATACAACTTGTTGCATGAAATCCATAGCTATTGCACCGCTGATGCTGGCAAGTGTCGTGTACTCTGATTGGTCCATATTAATGTTGGAACGACAAAAGCGTTAAATTGTTCCCTTCATGATGTCCATACAACTTATTGCATGAAATCCATAGCTGTTGCACCGCTGATGCTGGCAAGTGTCGTGTACTCTGATTGGTCCATATTAATTTTGAGACCTGCCACTTCGTATTCTTCACGTGACGTAATAGAACACTCTAATTAAAAATAACACATGAGCTGCCGTAATTTATGGCCGGTACCAGATGTAGAATTCACGCATGATACAATGAAGCAATCTGCCCTACTGTTACATCACAGTGTTAAGGCGGCAAACGGTTTGCCTCTTTTTGCGAATCTTGCTGCACGTTATGTAATTTGTTTTTCATAACGTGTGTGTACACGTTTTCTGAGTCATTATCGTTCGTTTCACCTGATGTCTGCCAACGTCGTCTTCTTATCTGTTATCACTTAGTTGAGTCAGATAAAATTACAATTGGCTGTCAAAACTGATTCCAAATACCCGGTGTGTGCAACTTATCACCGGCGGGCGGTGGAGAGGAGAGGCGCACAAGTTTATATTCTTGTTCTTCGCCCGTTATCAGAGTAATTGTGTTTTACGATGTATGTAGAAAGATAAAGTGATTTCTAGAAATGTTTTATTACAATGGTTATAAGGTATTAATTTTGTTATTATTGTTATTTGTTATTAATATTATTGACTGTTTAGAGGCTGCTCGGCCGCCACCTTGGGGCGCCTGCGAACGTGCTTCTCTCTGTGTGTGTGTGTGTGTGTGTGTGTGTGTGTGTGTGTGTGTGTGTGTGTGTGTGTGTGTGTGTGTGTGTGTGTGTGTGTGTGTGTGTGTGTGTGATTGAGAGACAGTTAACGTCGTAGTAAAGTGATTTACAACAGCATGTGACAGACACTTAAACTAACAGTTGTGATTTATGATCGACAACAGCTGATTTAGGTGTAGGCCTAGAACTGTTGGCAATAGCGAGTCGGTACCCAGTAGGAACTCTGAGTAGGAACCAGAAATTAATCTCTGAGGGAAACATGGGAAAAATTGTTATAGATGGTACTGTCCTGGAACAAGTCAGTAATTTTGAATACTTGGACTACAGTGTGTCTTATAATGCAAGCAACGACGTTGTGAATAAGTTGCATAAGTTCAACCTTATGTGTGGGACCATCAGGCTAACTCAGTTAGTAAGTAAATAAACGAGCCTAAAATTCTGCAAGGTGATGGGCCTTCCCACACTTCTTTATGGGTCTGAGAATTGGACTTTAACGAAAGGCCAGGCCAGTCGCATCCAAGCGGCCGAAATGAGATTTCTCAGGCACGTGGGAGGGTATACTGTCCATGATCATAGAAGAAACACAAAAAAACGGCATGAACTGAATGTTATGAGTATACTCGACAGACTTGCTCAATATCGGCTGAATTGGTGGGAACATCTTTGCCGAATGCGTGACTGCCGCATCCCCAAACAACTATGGAACTATAAACCGAGAGACGAAGAGGTGAGGGACGTCCGAGGAAGCGCTGGAGTGACCAGTTCTAATCTTTGCCTGTTTGAGATCGGAAAAAACCACCCTTGGTTTAATCCTTGCAGATGATGATGATGATGATGATGATGTTGATGTTAATGTCCTTCTCGGAGACATTATAAAGCCCGATTTTGAGACATCCAATAATGATTTAATTCAATATTCAGTTCCGTGTGATTGTAATAGTCAACTGAGTAAAATTTGATTCTATTGATTTTCGTTTCCTAATCAACTACTGTACACATAAAAGCGAATTTGTTGATTTATAACACTGAAAATGAATCACTAAAAATGTTTTATAATTTGTACGACTTAGTTTTTGTTATTTTTAATACGTTTTTTATTAGGTCAAAATAATATTACCTCATGTCCCGCTTCGTTAAAAAATAAAACTAATTTTTTGGCTTTACAATCTTAATCCCGATATTTTAAATTAAAAATATGGCACGCTGTGCTAGGTTTTTGCTGGTCTGAAGGAGGAAAATCGAAGAGAGCTCCACTAAATAAGACTCAATGAAGGGCGTTCAGTCGCAGCTTAACGTTAAATAAGTTTATACGATTATTTGATGATTTATGATGATGATGTCCAAAAGGTGAAAACGCTTCCTACCGTTTGTCGAGACGGTGTATGCGTACAATTTATGCGCTAAAAGAAATATGAGTGTGAAGTTCAACGGTACTGTGAAACGTCCATTAATTCTTAGAAAAATATCACCAGACAAAACAGATATCAGACTCATTGTTCTTAATGAAGTATACAGAGTTATGTGTTCCCGTTCAGAGATAAATCAACAATGTTTTCAATCTTTTAGACGGTTACTCGATTTTCGGTTGTTCTGATTAATTGTTCTTAATGAAGTATAGGCCTACTCGAGCTGCACTTCAAAATCAGTAGTATCTTGTATCGGCGGGATGTTAGACCTACTTGATTTTCGGTTGATTAATGTGCTTTTTGGTTGGAAATTTGAAGTACTGAGTATTTTCCGATAATCTGTCTCGCGTTGTTGACAAAGTTGAAAACCTTTATTATTATTATTATTATTATTATTTTTGAACTTTCAAACGTGTGTTTAATTTAATCTTGTTGTTAAACGTGGCAGTTTTGTGGTTTTCCAATGAATGTCAAATCGTCATCGTAATGTCCGATACAAAAGATGAATAAAAAACGATATTAATTTCGTTTAATATCGCATACGTAATTAAGAAATCAGATTTGTAAAATCTGAATCTTTGCATACGCCTTTTAAATTAAGAGCTGGTTGAATATAGACCAGGAATGCACTAAAACAGATTTGATAATTAACTAATTTTAATGCATGCTTCCCGAAAATTAAATGTTTTCATGTTCATGTACATTTTTCCCAGAAACGCTAGACTAATTAAATTTTTTTAGTGTGTTACTATAGCTTGGGTTATACCGCTAATATTTTTTCAGGGCTCTAGATATAAGAATGAAATTATAAAAAAATAATAATTAATGCTTGATGCCTTTACTTGGTGAAAATCCATTGTAAATTATAGTAAAAAATAAAACCATAAAATAGTTTTTGTGATTTCCACTCGTCAATTTATTAAAATTATAAAACTATGACTTGAGTCAGCTTATACCATCTGATGAAGGCACTGTGTTGCCGAAACAGCTGTCATAGTTTTATAATTTTAATAAATTGACGAGTGGAAATCACAAAAACTATTTTATGGTTTTATTTTTTACTATAATTTAAAAAAATAATTTTATTTTTCTGGAAAACGTTGGATCAAATTTAGAGTCTACGGAAAAAATTCATAAAAATTTTAAATCTTGATTTTTTTTATATAAAAAAATGCTAAATGACTGATCAAGTATATTCAGAGATAAGTTGAAAATTTCAAAACTGTAAACCGAACCACTCCTGAGGAAAAGGTACTTGAAGTTGGTAAGTTTAACATAGGCGAGACATATGGTAGAGGGTGCCGTGCCCCTTAAGCTCGATGTCTGTTGTGTTAGTTAACACAAGCCTCTAGTCTTCTCCATGCATATAGCAATCCAGTTTTTCATCTGGTTCGACTGAGTCCTCGACGCGTTCGAGGCACTGAGGCCTTGGCAAACCCTTGCGTATGATGGCACAGAGGAATGTCTCATAATGAATATATTCTGACCTGCATATTGAATTTTTTGCTATTTAGTTAATTCTCCACGGAGATCGGGTGAAAGGCCAGCACCCAAAACTGGTATGCACGTATTTGTGGAGACGATAACCACGTGAAAGGTTTCAGTAGTCCAACCCTGCAAAATACAGTCAGATTTGTTAAAATTTTGGTTAGTCGGGCTGTAAGGCAGTGGTCCGGTGTTGACTGTTGAAAACGTTTCGGCCGCTCCATCGGTGGTCATCTTCAGTCCGAAAGGACTCAGAACACTAACAAAGGTCTCATAGACAGTGAACCATAGTAAACACAACCTTTAGCCACAGTAGTGTGGTTCACTGACTGTGAGATCTCTGTCAGTGTTATCAGTCCTTTCGCACTGAAGATGGCCGCCGATTGAGCAGCCAGCCGAAACGTTTGCAAAGTTGACATCAGACTTACAGCCCGACAAAGCAAAATTTTAAGAACTGTGACGCCGGCCGTTAAATTCTTAGACAGCAGTTCAGTCAGATTGTTCCTCCCTTGATTTCGTATTGTACAACGACAGGCTTTGTATTTAAGGGATGAAAGGAGGATGTTGCAACCTCGGCTCTGTCTGACCGTCTTACCTTATCTTAATGCATTTGTGGTAGGCAGAACAGAGAGTATCATTCAACAGTTCATGATACCAATGTAATACTTAAGATATTTGTTATGTAGCTGTGGAAAAGAGCAAGGCGAGAACTAAAAAGGTATTTTCGTTTGTTTGTTCACAGATTTTCGGGTCAAAATCGGAGCTGCAGCTGCACTCGCAGCTACACATGCGCGAGGTGAAGCCGTACAAATGCTCGCAGTGCAACAAGACGTTCGCCAACAGTTCGTACCTGAGCCAGCACACGCGCATCCACCTGGGCATCAAGCCGTACCGCTGCGAGATATGCCAGCGCAAGTTCACGCAACTGTCTCATCTGCAGCAGCACATACGCACGCACACCGGCGACAAACCATACAAATGCCGGCACCCGGGATGCAACAAGGCGTTCTCGCAGCTCAGCAATCTGCAGTCGCACTCACGCTGCCATCAGACCGACAAACCGTACAAGTGTAACTCGTGTTACAAGTGTTTCGCCGACGAGCCGTCGCTGCTGGAGCACATACCCAAGCACAAGGAGTCGAAACACCTCAAGACGCACATCTGCCAGTACTGCGGCAAGAGTTACACGCAGGAAACGTATCTGACCAAGCATATGCAGAAGCACGCCGAGCGGACGGACAAGCGGCCGCCCATCATCGGCATACCGCGGGTGACGCTGGACAACCCGCACTACTGGCCCAAAGTGTCGCCGGACACGGCCAACAACCTGGTGGACGCCATCAGCCAGCACGAGGCGTGTCTTCAGCAGCAGGGCAACGGCGTGCTGTCCGACCATCTACACCGGGACATGAACGGCGACGAGCACACCGGCAGACCGCCGGCGCCGCCCCCCACTCCGACGGCGCCTTCGCCCGCCAACTACCACGACTCGGTGATAAATTCGTCCAAAAACAACACGTCGGCATCGGCGTTCACGCCGATCCAATCGATGGGCATCCCTCCCCACCATCACAACCACCATCTAAACCATCATCAGATCTCGGACCCGCGGCCGGCGTACCTGTCGTACAACGCGATCGCGTTTCCCGGTACCAAAGTGGTGACGTCTGGTGGACAGTTGCAGAGTTTGGGCGGCGGCGTGCAGACGTCCGTCGGCATGGAGATGCCCAAGAGCATGTCGGCCAACAGTTTTCCCAACCAGTTAATATCTCTGCACCAGATCCGTAACTACGCCCACCAACCCGCTCCCACACTAATGTCCACCGAACACCTCATACAAGGACTCAAAGAGAAGGGACAATAATGGCACGCCCCCTACTCTTACGCAGGGTAATAATTGTTGTGTAAATTTTTTTTTTTTAAATATTACTATTATTATTATTAAATTTTTTGGCTTCCGAACGATAGAAACAGTGGGGCTCGATCGCTGCTACCTCTTGGAGACCTTCTGAAGTGACTCATACGGACAATTATAAATTGATTGAGAAGATGAAGAAAAAAACATTTTATTAAATGACTGAGCAATATCTATTGTTAGACTTTACATTATTATTTCTCATTGTTTGTTTGTTTGTTGTATGTCTGGTTTCAAAATGATAGTAAACAATTACTGTAAAACTCTATGAGAAAGGAATATTATATATATATATATAAATATTTAATAATAATAATTATTATTATTATGATTAAGACAAAAAAGTATCTTTTCTATGTAAAGTGTAAAGTTTTACATATGTATAAATTTTTTTGAAGTAAAATTGAAAAGGACGTGTACAATATTTGTGTGTGTAACAATCATTGTCATTACATCATCATAATCATGTTCATTATTGTAATTATCATCTGTGAGGGGTGATAATGAATTCTTGCCAGTGTTAACCTCCTACTCATATGTATGTAATAGTTTTTCATGAATAGAAGCAAAGCTAAAATATTTTGTCTCGTAAAACACGAAAAATATTTTTGTTTGTTTTCGATTTATTATAGTTCTGTTTTCCTTTGTTTTTGTTTATCTTTATTAGTTGATAATAATAATTATTATTTTATACATTTACACGTAACACGGATCACAAAAAGGACTGATAATTAAACAGAAATAGACAAAATTGTGATCTCAACGATGACATCCAGGTACAAAGCGACAGATCACTTCAGAACACGATCTGTTGATATCAGTGGATGTTATCACTACAACTGAAGGTATAATCAGAGAATTTACCATGTTTCTTATAAGTTTTTTTAAAATAAATATAAACAAATTAATTGTTAATGAATTGAAATTATTTTTATTACTATTTTATTAATAATTATTAATATTAATAATGTATGATTTTTGTCTCTACTGTAAGCATTACCGAATAATGATGTGTATTTTTGTTTGTTTGTTCTTTTTTTTTTTACTTTTCACTAGGCAAATTGTACTTAGATTATTTTTATTACTATTAATTTTATTGATGATTATTTTTACGTGTAAAAAAATGATCATTTTTTCAAACAAAGTACACATTGTCGAATTTGCCAAATACATGCTGTGCATATATGCAATTCTGACAAATCTTGGAATACAAAAAAAAAAAATACAGAAGAATTTAAGGTAAAAAAAACATTTTATTCTAGAATTAGGTGTTACTTTTAATTTGTAAAATACAAAGATGAAATGATGAAACTAAAAAGTGAAATTTTTATTATATATATACACACAAAACCGAGTGATGTGAAAACAAGTGATTGTGATTGTTTTAAGAAAATCAAGAAAAAACAAAAAAAAATTTTTACATTTAACTATATTTACGTTGTTTTCTCTGTTTTTATGTTTTTCTCAAGCTGTGTAAAAAAAACTACTAAACAGTGTTTTATCGCTTCATGTTCATGATTTTTTGTTCCTGTTTGTTATTAGATGTGAAAATGTACATAAGTATATATAAATATATAAATAATAATAAGTGAATAATGTTAAGGTTGACAATTAAACCACAGTAAAATACACTTCACTATTTTCTTGGGTATTACATTTTTGAAAACTCGAAGTATACGTTAGCCTTCTCCCGTATACAGTCTGCAGTTTCATTGTTATTAATTTAATTTTTTAATTCACATAATTCAAAATGTGAAGCGGTTTTGTGAAAGGAAGAAAGAATAGATCATTTTTATATGAACATGAAAGTAGCTGAGATGAATTCGCACAATACATGCAGTAGATTGATGTCTTTCTAAAATGTCCAAAAGTAAATCAGTTTTATTATCACGATTTTACAGGAAATTTTAAAAATAATATCATCACTCATGGATGGTGCTGTCCAGATTGTATATATAGTAGGACAAAATTGAATATATTTATATGTATTTTTTGTTTATGTGATTAATGATATATCTGAAGTACCGTTTGAGGTTTGATATTATTTTTTCCCGGTAAAAAATAATGGAATCAGCTGGGATAGTATTTTATACTAAACATGAAATAGTTTATTCTCGCCTCAGTCGTCGTGAATTTTTGCCAAAGGTATACCAAAATTATTAATTATTTTGGTTATTTTTCATAATATATAGAAACGCGCGCGCTCGCGCGCGCGCACACACACACACACACACACACAAACATTTGAAAGTTGAAGACAACCGTCTTACTGATTCTGGACGAAAACAAAGAGATAATGTTTGTGACTGTGGGATTGGTGGGACTCGATAACTTGACGTCTACTTTATTTCTTGAAATAGTGTTCTTTGTATGTTCTGTTAATTTATCTATTTGTTTTCCCAGAAAATTAGCCAACTTATAATTTCAGATTTAATGCTGCATTCGTATTTTTCAATAAATTTTCTCTTACACTTCCTCGCTTAAATTTTTTCGCGTATACTTTTAAGTATATTTCAGTATACTTTAAGTGTACAGAAGTCGTTAAGTGTGGTCATGTCAAACATGTCGTGTCTTTTGGTAACGTACCAATGTGATAGTGACATCTAGTTCTGCTTTCAGATGGTCGTAGTGTTTGGCAAGGTGCAAACACCTTAAGTCAGTGGTTCCCAAAGTAGAGTCCGTGGACATTTTTAAGGGAAAAATAGAATATACCGTAATTTTCTCCGAATGTTTATAGTCTAAAATCTAAATTTTTAGAATCTTAAAACAATTAGTAGAAGATACCAGCATTTTCTTTTTGGTTTAAGCTAATTGTAATTGTAAAATTAGTTTCAAACTAATGACTTTAATATGCCTTTAAATCGTGTCGTGTAACAGATCTGTTTGTCAGCCGAACTGACTAGAGCGCCGCATCAACGCAGAACTGATCGCGCTGTTTTAGTCCACGTACAAGCACTGTATCTAAGCATAACGTTTTTCCGTGTAGCTAGTTTTACGCCTAAGTAGCTGGACTTCGACACGTGTGGGGCTGGAAAGATAGAGCCGAGGTTGGCAAAGTTAAGAAATAGACTTGATGTCGAGAGTGACTTAATATTGAAATTATCAGACAGTAAACTTAATCTTGCAGAGCTAATTATTCAGAAGCAGCTTCATTGTTCACATTAAACTATGTTTGATATCATTAATGTTATAATTTTACAAGTAAAGAGAAATTTGATTTTAATACATTTCAATTAAAGTATAAGAGTTTGTATCATATTTACTGTTTGTTTTATTTCATAACTCGGACGGGATCCGTGAAATTTTTAATTTTTTGTGGAGGGGTCCGCGGACTCAAAAGTTTGGGAACCACTGACTTATGCTGTAATGCGCATTTTCTAGTCAAGACTGTTCTCTGGGTCTGTTGTGTGCTCGTGTGTATATACTGAGAAACGTAATAACGAACGTTTTGAATGTGTGTGTGTGTGTGTGTGTGTGTGTGTGTGTGTGTGTGTGTGTGTGTGTGTGTGTGTGTGTGTGTGTGTGTGTGTGTGTGTGTGTGTGTGTGTGTGTGTGTGTGTGTGTGTGTGATAGGAAGAAAAGTAATTAAATAGGTGATTTGGAAGAGAAGTGAATAAAACTTTTACTCATGACCTAATTTTATGAATATAGAAAACATATTGTGGGTAACATAATGACCAGTTATCGACGCAGATATAAGATGGGTTGTTTAAAAAAAAATCATGGAGTCGTTATCATATTTATAGATTAAAATTTTTTAATTTTCATAATTTTTAGTCACTTTCATGTTTATGTGAACCATCTTTTACTGTATACACATCAGAATTCTTTATCTAAAAAATCACTTCTTCCTATTCTTAAGTACTTTTACTTTTTTTACGCCCGGGGGTGGGTGCGGGAGGTCTTTATCCAAATTAGGGCTCTACTTCCTAGTGTTCACTACTATCCGTGTGGTATACGAATGGTTGTAAGGGATCTGACTCTACGACTATTCAATCTTTAGATACTTTTCTTTTACACATAGTTAATGATGTGCCCGATTTGACGTGTACAACACACACACACACACACACACACACACACACACACACACACACACACACACACACACACACACACACACACACACACACACACACACACACACACACACACACACACACACACACACACACACACACACACACACACACACACACACACACACACACACAAGTAGGCAAAGTAGGTAGAGTCGCACTTTTCGCCCTTTTTGTATCCAAATTGTCGACAGTAACTCATAAGTTTCATTGTCTTATCCTCACACTTGCGGCGTTATAAAAATAACGCATTATCATTGTATACAATAACGCTGATTCATCGTCAATCTTGACAAGTTAGTGTACCTTATCAGTTGAAATGGTAATCCGCATTCCCAGAAGGTTATTAATGGTTGTTTATAATGGACACTGGTGGCGTTCTACAAATATATATACACATCGGTTTCTTATCGTTAAGGTAAAGAATAATTAGTATTTTCGGAGGGGGCGGGGTGAACGTCAAAAATGAGGAAGTTGCATTCGGTACATTCACGGCGAGTCCATTTTCATCGGTGTTTTATCAGGATTCTTATACGAATATCCGTATAACACTGTGAGGACACAGTTATGTGTAGTTCGTACTTATACGAATATCCGTATAACACTGTGAGGACACAGTTATGTGTAGTTCGTACACGATTCTTGAAGTTCGTGTTTCTTGTGATAATTTACGAATTTTCTTTAAATTTTACGTTTTAAAGATGATATTACTAACGTTTAGAAAGGTGTAGATTTCATTGGTGGACGTGTGCGTTGCACTTCCGATACGCAGTTTGGTTGTGTTACGACCACCAAGGTGATATCATGAGGTTGTGTTTGCGTTAATTCGCTGTTTCTCTCTGACGAAGTAATGATGACGATGATGTCTTCTATACCAGTTCTGCGCATTCTGTTTTCCTAATCTTCGTTTACATGGTTGCCCGTTTCATAATTCCCGGATTCCTTATTCAGGAATAGACAAGTATAGAATATGTACTTTTGTATTAGCTTAAAGGAAGATAATTCAACGAAATACAGAGAAAATGATATCACTTCCAGGAACACAATATTTTATCCTAATTGTTTACATGTGCAAGTCAAGTGGACCGTTAGGCGTTAGGCTTGTGGTAAGCACAGGCAGAAAATCTTCCGCAGAGTTCAGAATTGTTTCCACGGACCATTACATCACTTGCATTTTGTCTACAAATGCCAACAGTATTAGACGTAAGATAAAACCGGCAAGTCACTAATATAGTTTTTATGAGTAAAAAATATGTCAGCATTATGAATATTTAAAAACAGTTCTCCATAGTTAACAATATCGTAAAATAATTACACAGGTTTTTATTGGTCATTAAACAGTATAAGTTATTCATACCTGATCAAATATCGTAAAATAATTACACAGGTTTTTATTGTTCATTAAACAGTATATTCATAGCTGCTCATGTCTATCATTCTTTGTTTATATAATTTAGTGTAATTATGAAATTATGCCTGATAGTAGCGCTTTAAACTCAGAGAACACAGTTACTGTATTTTTACACCATTCAAAGTATTTAGTTTAGAAGGTTATATTTTTCGACTTGCTATTAATATCGTAAAAATCATTGTTAAATAGTTTGTGTATTAATTTGCAACATTTATTAATGTTGTAACATCAAGTTATAATAATGTTGCACATGAATGCGATTATAATTGGATCACATTTATAAGGAAAATTTCGTTTCAGCCCTCCTTATTTGTGTCAGGGGTTTCCCTTATGTCACCTTCAAGATTCTTGATTTTAGAAATTTGTAGTCACAGTCAGATAAATCTGTGAACCGATTACCATTCTTATTCGAATTTAGAATGTATTTACATAAAATAAATAATACAAATAGTGAACGTGTAGCAGTATCATGATGGGGGGAGGGGAATACCGTACAGCATCGCCTATAGCAGTTTATATACGAGAAACAGAGAAACAGATTCTTTTGTTTCCAACATTTGATTTCGACAAACTGTGTTTATTAGAAGAGTGGCTGCCGGGTTGTAAGGCCGCGTTCCACAGTTGTTGACTGCAGACGTTTCGGCCATCTTCAGTGCATAAAGTTTGGAAGGCTATAACACTGACCAAGTGTGGCAACGGTTACTGACTGCGATACTTGGTCAGTGTTATAGCCTTCCAATTTGAAGATGATCGTCGTAGGTGCGGCCGAAACGTCTGCAGTCAACAACTGTGGAACGCGGCCTTACAACCCGGCAGCCAGTCTTCTAAAGCGTTGGCGCCGATCGTGAATGCCTCAGACATTAGACTAATTAGTCTAATTGAAACTGTGTTTAAACGTAGTTTATGTACGCTTTGAATCTGAATGGTACAAAGCTGTTAAACTGCCTTGTAAAGTCTTCGTGGTTCCCAGCTGGTTCCATGCACGTGTAAAACTGTACAAAGAGGAGTACAAAACTGTTAAACTGCCTTGTAAAGTCTTCGTGATTCCCAGCTGGTTCCATGCACGTGTAAAACATTTGTTCAGCTGAAATAATATTGTCGTCAAATTGGTAATGACCGTCAATTAAGAAATGCTGAAAGGTTTAGCTAGATCGGTCCAATAAGAATAGACAAATTTTTTATACCATTCGCGTCGTCGTTTCGACAGTATTTATTGCCATCTTCAGGTTAATTGTTGTTGAGTCGTTATGACACCAGACAACACAATTTCATCGGTGATGGCAGTAAATATTGTCGAAAAGTCGACACAATTGATGTTAAAATTGTGTCTTATACCTATTGACCGATTCTCTTGTTGGACTTTTCATCATTCGTCAAATAGTAGTCTATACAGAGTTATCACCATGACATTGTTCTGTTTATCGAAGATATATTTTCGATCCTGTTATATTATTCTTGCAGAAAAGAAGAACTAAAAATTGTCCGCAAAAGATTTATAAGTCGAAAGACACGTTTGTGATAATAATTTGGTATGTACAAAGCCCAAGTTTGTACAGTTTTTGAAATTATGTAATTAGTACGAGTGTGGTTATGTAAAATGTGAATTTTCAATTTTTCTGAATAACTCATGTTCTTTACCATGTTTTTTGTATAAAAAAGAAAAAACAGCATAGAAACAGACTGCATGAAATCCATGAAATATGCTATAGTTTTTGTTGTGTTCCTACTGTGAAATGTTTGTTAATTTTTGTTTTTGTTTTTTAACTGTTTAAAACAAACACTTGTAAAACACGCATAATAAAATATTAATGTAATTAATATTCTGTTAAAAAAATGTAAAATTTTCTGAACACAACGTACCGACTGTTTATATTTCCAAATATAATTTGTTCTTTTGTATTATTTGGCGTTTGCGTTTGTTCATTTTGCAACTAAAGAAACCCTTAACCTCAACATGACAACAGTACCTGGAGCCAACCATTTCCAGCGGCCACATCGTAGTGTTACACTTTCTGGATCAGCTGTAAAATGTTTCAGGTCAGCTGACTGTAATACACTTTTGACTTTGTTAAAACTGTATATTGACAAAATCCGTACACCGTAAAAGAAATATTCTGAAAGTTCGTTACTACGAGCCAAAAAGATATACAGTGGTACCACAATAGCACGAATTCCTTGATAATACGAAACTTTTTCAATCCCCTTGAATGTCCCATAACACTCAATGTTAAAAATTCCTCTATAACCCGAAATTCCTTAGTTACAAACCATGATAAACCGAAGTTTCGTTGGTTTGAGATCAAAATACTGTACTAATTAACCTATATAACACGAAGTTTTCCCCAACAGAACCTCTATAGTAGTGTTCCGCAATCTTTTTACTCACGGCACACCCCAGACTCAACACGGCACACCCAAATGTCTGTCCCCTCAAAATCATATGAATCTTAATATAATTACGAAATATTACGTCGTTATGTAATCAATTATTATTATTATCATCATTATTGTTATTATTATTATAAAACAGGAATAGACTCATGCATTTATTAACAATTTATTAACTTTAATTCACTGTAGAAAATACGAATTTTAAAGTAACTTAAATAACTCTACTCATACCTTCAATGTGATACTTGAGCCTGCTTAGCTGCACACAGACGGCTGATTCGTGGCGGAATCGTTGACAAAGCAAGCCTCATTTCTTCATCGATGGATTTGAGTCTTTCTCTCTCTTTGATGTTTTAATTTCAGTCAACGTCGAGAAGCCCAGTTCACACAAAAATGTAGTTGAAAATGGTAACAACACATTAACTGCCATCTCGGAGATAGCCGGGTATTCACTGCTTATTGACAACCAAAATGTTTCCAAAGGCACTTCGAAAAATTTTAATTTCAATGTTCTGTCTGCTTTCAAATCTGCCAGTTCCTCTTGTAAGCCTAAATTATTCGGAAGATGTTTCGAATCCATAATGAATGGATCACGAACTCAGTCAAAATCTTCAACACTCTCTCCAAAATATTTTTTGAAATTCTGCTGCAAGAGTACTAAATGTCCTTTAATTAAGTCCATCAACACCTTATTATCGTCAGCAAGGGGCCATACAGTTGGGAACATCTCACACGATCCATTTTCAATTGCCTGTATCCACAAATTTAACTTATTAATAAATCTTTGAATCTTATCCATACTAGTCAGAATATTTTCGTTTCTACCTTGCATTTTTCTGTTTAGTTCATTCAAGTGTACGAAAGTATCGGAAAGATATGCCAACTTAGATACCCATTCATCATCTGCAAATAAATCCGCATACTCATGCCCCTCAATAGTAAAAAATGCAAGTACCTCCTCTTTAAGTTCAAACATTCGCGTTAACACTTTACCTCGAGATAACCATCGTACTTGTGTACGTAGCAGAAGTGTAGTGTGCTCTGATCCCATTTCTTGACACAAAACGTTAAAAAGCCGCATATTTAGGGGCCGCGATTTGATGAAGTTCACGACTTTTACTACTTCGTCCATCACAATTTTCAGAGGAGATGGCAAAGACTTAGCAACAATGGCTTCGCGGTGAATGAGATAATGGTCGGTTCGTAAGTTAGGATTTACTTCGCGTACTTTACCCACGAATCCTTTCATTCGGCCTGTCATAGAAGCGGCTCCGTCTGTACAAACACTAACGCAATCCTCCCATGTTAATTCATTACGGACCACATATTCATTAGTCGTACGAAATATTTATTCACCGGTTGCTCGCTCGGGTAGTTCTTTGCAAAAAAAGAAATTAGTTGCAATTACATCCCCATCAACATATCTTATGTAGGAAAGAAGTTGTGCGTGACCGCCAATATCGGTGGACTCGTCGATCTGAAGTGAGAACTTTCTCCTTCATAATGTCTTCGATGTCACTGGACATGTCACTAACTCGGCGGCTGATTGTGTCAGCAGAGAGAGGAATTTTTGAAATTTCAGTACCAGCTTCTAAACCCAGGACTATTTTTACCATTTCTTTACACGCGGGCATTAACAACGTTTCTGCTACTGTGTGTGGTTTTTTGCCCTTTACGATAAATTTGGCTACCTTATAGCTAGCTTCCTGTACTTTTTGGGTAACACGTACCGACGTAGTCATGAGCGTCACTTGTTTTTTATTTTCTTCCAACAGCCGAAGAAAATAATTCACATCTTTACTTAACAGAGAGGAATGTTTTGTTGACAAATGTCGTTTCAATTTACTGGGAACCATAGCAGCATTACTGAGTTTTTCACCACACACAACACACTCAGGGATTGGGCATGTTTTGTCACCACACCAAAAAAACCCGTAAGATAAATAATTATCACTCTATTGCCGGTGAACTACTTTCTGTTTCTTTTTTTCGGGCTCGATGGTTTCACTACTTGGACTCGAGGACGGACCACTCCGTACAAGGAACTTATCCATATCGAAAAAAAAATAGTTTAATAACACTGTAATAGAAAATAGTAAGACTGGTGTAGCAATCACAATATTCGCACTACTGCAGAGCACAGCTGTGATAGAACAACTGAAATACTGTAATTGTTGTCTGAAATTGTGTGGATCCTTCGGCGAAAGAAAAGAGCAATAAAGTTTAAGAAGCGCCGACAAACAGGCACAAATATCAAAACAAGGCAATAAAATAGTAAAAGAGAGGGAAATTTTTGGTAATCTCCGCAATTTTAGTTAAAAGCACGTACAGCCAGCCGTACACAAAAGATGCGGTGTTACAAAGAACTCTCTTGAATAGAGTTTAGAACGTTTAGAGTTTTGAACGTAAACTCTATTGTATGATTGGTGCGGGCCGCTAAAAGGCTTGCTAAAAGTCTTACGCGGCTTTCTTTGCGGTGAACACAAAGCTTGCCGCCTGTAACCCATCAAACCGGCCCAATATTTCAGGCGAGAATACAAATAACTTAAGATAAGCTAAGCAAACTATAACAACAAAATTGAGTAAATAAATTACATTTAATTTCTATGAAAATATAACAGTTATCAGCATGTATTACAGAATAAACAAGGACCTTCTTACTTAAAATCGACAATTAATTTATTACAATAATAGGTAAAAGTTCGCGTCACATCTTTCACCTTGTGACGGCACACTATTGTGCCGCGGCACACCGGTTGCGGAACACTGCTCTATAGCACGAATTTGACCCCTATAAAACGAATTACCCACGCCAGCGAGCTCAATAAGCCGAATGTTTTGAAGCAGGACCTTGATAACACGATCTTTTGTTATCTTAACCTTGATAACACAAACCTCGCTTTGTCGAATTCCTCATAACACGAAATTTTTTATAATCCCCTTGAGATTCGTGTTATCGAGGTTCCACTGTATTTATAGTGAATGTTGAGTTTTGAAGTCATCATATTTTCTTCCATTTTGTGCTTTAGTCTTCTGAAATAAACACGAGTAAAAGGCAATTGCATTTACAATGATCACTGCCCATCGATTGCGCCCGGCTTAATCCCTAAACCAAATGTTTATCACTTCACTGTGCGCAAACCTGTCCACTGCGCTCACGGTCAGTTTCATATACACTGCATCTCGCATGCGCGTACAGCACGCTCTCTCTCTCTCTCTCTCTCTCTCTCTCTCTCTCTCTCTCTCTCAGATATTCACTGGCTTTCTTACGTGAATGTAACAACATGGAGAGAGAGAGAGATGAGTGAACGAGGCAATGTTATTAAGTGTTATAAAAATTTCACGTTTGAAAAGACGGTGAAACATAAGGCTGGAAGTGAAGACGCACCAACAAGATCTGTAAAACAAAACATACTGTTTCGACGGTCTCACGGATCGTCGTATGGTACAGTGGAAAACAAAACACAGACACCAAATACGTCACTAATCGCCAGATTTAATTTATCACAAATAACGGTTTGTAATCAACAAGATTATACTCGTACAATAATTCAAGTTAATTTGTCCACACCATTAATAATGTCAAATAATAGAATCCCGCACAATAATCACTTTTCGCTAATACACCACTTGAGATGCACTGAGTAAATCGCCCGACATAAAGTGAACTGATCGTCGCTGGATGCTTATATTTATAACCCGCTGAGATACCAGAATAACTTGTCATTATTTTGATGACGTGTTGAACAAGCGCCTCGAATCCACTAGAAACAGTGTCGTGTCTGGCCTTGAACACAGTGCGCGGTCTGGAACAACCTCGATTGTTGACGCATGATAATTGTCTTTCTTCTCAAATTAGTAATATGTACGCATACAAACTTTACAGTTGGGCTCTGCTGGGATTGCCGAGAAACACAGAGAACGATACAATCCATTGTTCGAGAATGTTCCGTTGCGTAACAATACCTTAGGACTCTGAAGCAGTGATGCTAGTGGATTAAACATCGAAACAATGATCTGAGTGAATATCTGTGATGAGGAATTATTTCTAACGGAAGAGTAGTATAAGGAGTAAAGCACCAGACGATTTCAACGTGGTTAGTATTATTTTGGTCGGTTCTGTTTAACTGCCCACAAGCGGAGTCAATGTTATTAGAAGGGTAGAGGATTTCCCCCGCCGCAACGGTGAACCCCCCCGCGATTAGAGGGTGCTTTTTAGGGGATATCCACAGCATTTAATAAATTCAGTTAAGATCCTTTACAAAAATACATCTGCAGTCCTGGATCTGAATGGCTCTTAGGTGACGTTCCAATAAATAAGGGAGTTAGGCAGGCAGGGATGCTGTGTTTCCCCAACCTTGTTTAATATATACATTGACGACATGTTGAGAGCATGGAAATCCAGAGTGACTTCGGGAATACAGCGTAACAAATCAATTTGTATGGGTTCCCTGCTATATGCGGATGACATAGTTCTTATTCAAGAAACGAGGATGATTTACAAAGAGCTATGTTTCAGTTACAAGACGTGGTAAGAGAGTACTCACTGATAATTTCAGCTAGAAACACCAAAACCATGGCCTTTAAAGGTAAATATCCAGTGAGGACTAAGGTAGTTATAAACAACAGAACTTTAGAACAAGTGAGCCGTTTTAAATATCTCGGCTGTGCAGTGAGCTATGCATCTGAATATGATATAAAGGAGAAGATAAATACATTTGGGAATATTTGTGGTACGATTCATAGAAATCTTAGAAATAAAACAAGACACAGCACAAGGATTAAATTTTATAAGACAATAGCAATACCTACATTGATTTATGCGAGTGAGGCGTGGGTCATGACAAAAAAGGAAAGCGGCAAGATTCAGAGTGCTGAAATGCAGTTTCTTCGAAATAATTTAAATTATACATTGCAAGATAGAATAACGAATGAAGATATAAGAGCAAAACTCGAAGTAAAGGAAATAAATGAAATTATTTCAATTTACAGAAGACAATGGTGGGATCATCTGCAAAGGATGACAAAGAATCGATTGCCGAAAGCGGCACTGAACTATAAAGCCAGTGGTAGAAGAGACGTGGGTCGTCCGTGGATAAGATGGGTGCTGGAAGAGTTTATATAACCTAATCCTTGAATTGAATACGAAGAAGATGTCATTTTATTATCCTTTTAAAGTAAGTCTAAATGTTGTATATAATAAACAGTAATCATTCACTGTGCGTAGTTAGAGGTATGCTGTTAAAATATGGGTGACTACAGTACATTCATCACTTCCTATTTTTTTTTAACACTCTCTAAGGTGATACACTGTGTATGCCCATGGGCACTAAACTAGTTTACTTCATTTCAGATAAGTTTACTGATTTACATTGGGTCTTAAGTAACAGAACCTTCAAGACTAACTAGACTTTGTAGGTGATTGTAAACTAACCAAAGTTACGAGGTGTAAATAGGTGTAAATTAACTAACGCAAAACATTTACTATCGATATCCAGAAATCGGCACTTTCAAGAACAGAATAAACTTTACATGAAAGAACGGAGTAACTTTCATATAAAAACCTTCACATTTATTGCCATGCCTATTTAGACAAAGCGAAATAACACATAATTTTTAGCAGGTGTATATTGGAGTGTCTAAACAACCGAACGGGAATCGAAACAGATTCACTTTATAATTATTACCGGAAAAACTAGACTGGAAATTAAGACCAATTTCGTTATGAGGAAATATAATATCGGAAATGTTTCTGCATATCGTTTAATGCAGATAGGCCACATGTCCATAAAAGAACATTTTTCAGAAACACTAAAAACACTGCGTATCATAATTTTGAGCGTGACATAAAAATCTTATAAAATTATCAGATAAATCCAATGCTACTATTTTTAAGTTGACATGAGATAGAGAAAACTGAGTGAAGAGTTCCTGAAGAAGATTCAAACGTGAAGAAAAGACGAGTTGTCTGTTAAGACTCAGAGCACCAACAGCGTGGGTGTCACAACAGAGCAAGAAAGACTATTTTAATTATTTAAGTTTCACATGGGGATACGTTCTTCAAGCAAATAATAAACCTGTGAGTAACAAACGTATTGTTACGACGGTCTCACTGATCGCCGTATGGTACAGTGGAAAACGAAATACAGACACCAATGAAGTCACTAATAACCAGCTTTAAGTATCACAAATACAGTTTATAATGAATTTGCATTGTACAATAAATAATCCAAGCAAAGTCATCCATACGCAATAATAATGTCAACTAATAGAATCCCGCACAATTATAACACAATAACACTTCGCTACAATACTTCGAACCTCACTTGAATAAATCTCCACTTAAATGTACTGAGTAGTTGCCGACACAAAACTGAAACTGACCAATCCAATCCAATCGTAGGGTAGCTGCTGGACGTGCCCCAGTGGTTGCAGTGTCCGGGTGAACCAGATGACTGCCCGATGCGTAAATACTTGGTAGCCTTGCACTAGAATAAGGATAGAGCCCTCCTTCTATGAGGGATGGAAGCTGGTAATGTATTGCAAAACCGCGGAACGATTCGCAACGCCTGGAAAGAATTTTTTTTTAACTTGGAGAGGAAGGATTTTGACGAGCGGCCGTTTCACTTGTTAGGTGGGGACGAGGAGTGTCACTTACGAGATTAGGATGGTAAAGAGTTGACAGTCAAGGGCGGGGGTGAGGGGCAGATGTTTGTTGATATGTCTATGGGGGCCGTCTAGCAGAGCTCGAGGACGTCTAAATTTTCTAGGAGGTGGGCCGTCGTCTGGACTAAGACTGCGGAGGTGAGGATACGAAGAGTTAGAGACATGAGTGAAGAGTTTGAGCGCAACTGAAACTGACCGTCGTTGGGTGCTTATATTTATACCCCCACTGAGATGCCAGAATAATCTGTCAGTTTCTGGATGACGTGTCGAGCAAACGGCGTATTACAGGGGCGCTCTAGAACCCACTAGAAACAGTACCGTGTCTGGTCTTGATCAGTGCGCGGACTGTTGCGATCTGGAACAGCCTCTATTGTTGAGGCGTGATAAGTGTCACGTAATTGTTTTTCTTCTCAAATTAGCAATACGTACGTAGACAAACATCACATTTGGGCTCTGCTGGAATAGCCGAGAAAAGAGTACAACCACGTTCTACAAAGTACCAGAACGTTCCGTATTGCGTAACACTATATTATAAAACCATCAATTAAAATTCTGTTAAGTAATTGTAACATTTTATAAGCAGTATGTCTAAGCATTTTATTTTTGAACGAAGCGAAGCACTCCTCAGTTTTAAGTCGTCCGATTGACACTTGTCTCTTTTGGGTTATGTCGCACGATAACTTTATAACTCGTCGTCGATCTTCGTAAATCGTGGCGAAATCATGTATTAGCAACACAGCGATGCGGTATTATCTATTTCCTCAGTGTAACAACATTTTTAATCTTCCTGGATTCAGAAGACTGCAGATGGCTGGCTGTGACACAATGCCCATGACACAATTTCAAATCTTCAAAAAAGGGTAACGAAAATCATGATATAACCTTTCTTAAAAAGGAAAATTGAAAATGTTAAACCTCTTCAACAAGTCTTAACTGTTCAGTACCTCGAATATGACGTTACTTATACAAAAATATCATGATTGTATAAATGAAGTCGTGTGGATCACAAGAGTACAAGTATAATAATTACGAAAATTATTATCGCTGTCGGGCCTGTCGACAGAGGCAGTCGGAGAAGTCGACGCTTGGGGAGCATCTTCTGGCTGATGACGACCACAGTGCGGTGACGTTTGAGAGACGAAGATACTGTCCTCTAAGTTGCACCGGACCGTACTAAAGGAAAAGAGCGTGAGGCTGAATAAGGCTTGGTGTCCGGCACTCGGAGATTCGCCATCAGAGCTGTAGGGATTTGCGTCCGAGACGTCCCTATGGTTTACAAGTTCCAGCTTCCGGAAGGAGCTCCTGCCTTGTGGTCCAGTCCAGTACGGAATATTTATTTAAAATTAGGGGCCGTTACAACGGCATGCTCGTACTAGGGCCTTCTATGCCGAAGCAGTTTCCAAGAATCACCTGGTCGTGGACGGTACTTGCCAAGGCCGTCTATAAGAGAGTTTGTCTGGGTCCTTGCCGCTCGGACGAAAATCTACGTGCAAGACGACGCATGGTGTCATCTAAGGAGCTGACACCGAGCCCACTGTAACGGCGTTTTGCCGCTACACAATAAATTAAAACTAGGCACTTGACCTAGATGAAAAAGTGGTCGTGGTGACAGGACTTGAAATGAAATACTCCTTTAAACGTAACAAATTTTTTTTGATTATATACTTTTTTTATTAGTGCTTCTATTATCATCCATTACATGTATTTATATATACATATTTCAATACTCGATATATGGCGTAGTAGCAAACATGATAAATAGATTTAATAATTAAAAAACAAGGTATAACAAGTGTATGTGCTTAACACAGTTAAAACATGAATAGTAAGTATGCATCCAGAGCACATGTTCAAACTAAAATCTCATCATTATAAATGTGAAAATATTATTTAGTATATATATATATATATATATATATATATATATATATATATATATATATATATTATCTTCTCTCTGAAACCGTCACAGTGCTATTAACAAGTCTCTTTGAATCAAACAGTATGAGAAGTGGATGCTCTTACTCAGTTATTATCATGAAACACCATATACAACTATGATGACAAGATTTGTGGTAACAAACTTTCAATCATTATAATTAAGTAAATATTCTTTATCTATAAATATATGCTTTCCTGCTTTCCTTTTAAAATACTTACCAATGATATTAACAAGAATCTTTATAGTACAATATGACAAACGGATGCTTTTACTCAGTTATTATCATGAAACACCATATACAACTATGATCTCAAGATTTGTGGTAACAAACTTTCAATCACTATAATTATGAAAAATTCAGTATATATATATTACCGTTTATATTTTGAAAACTATTGCGTGTGGTGGTCGAGGTTTAATAAAATGGAAGTTTTTCACCTGCAGTGTGAGGAATAGCAGGTACCAGTTGAATCCTGTGATGATGATGGATGTTAGGTGGAGTTGTTACTGCTCCATGTTTTCCGGGCAGGTGTTCCTACAATCCTGGAGACTCATCCGCGTCCGACGGCGATGGGGAGCGTTCTGGAGGATCGCTCGGCCAATGGTGAAGGCTGACATTTTCACCATCTTTTCATCACGATTCTCTTGACGGGTCGAGGACCCTAGAACAATTTTCATTTGTAGTGAGTCGTCACAAAAGCAACACCAATTCTCTTGAGACTCGACCCAGACACCACACACACACCATCCAAATTATGTTCACACTACCTTTTATATTACTATTACGGTTGGCGATACATGCATTAATATATTTAAGTTAAGTTCCCAAAAATGCAATAATCTCTTGTTGGTTCTATTTGCACATATCTTTAGTACAATTCTATTTGTACAATAAATCATTAGTCTACACATTTACATTTAAATTTTACATTTACTTTTCTTAAGTACCATTTGCCACGTGGTTTAAGTTACGTTCACAACATTTGATAATCTCTTGTTGATTGCATTCGTACATACCTTTAGTACAATTCTGTTTGTACAATAAATCATTATTCCACAAATTTACATTTAAATTTTACATTTACGTTTCTTAAGTACAATTTGGCACATGGTTTAAGCTACCGGAAGCAACAAGCTGTGGGGCACACACACATACAGCAATCAACCTGCATTCAGATTATTAAATTCATTTAACACACATAGTCCCTTATTAAATTACTATCAGATGGGTAATAAAAGCTTACCTGAGGCAATTTATAAATTTACGCAACCATAGTAGTGGAACACTTCGAACAATCAGTAGAACAATTCACCGTCGGACTACTAGTGCTCTGTCGGAGGCCCAAAGTTAAAATGAGAATGAGGCAGCGTTCCAATGAACCACTTTGGAAAAATGTACGGAATCAGCTGATCAGAGCCGACTCGATTTCGTCGACGGAGAGCGACTATACTACGTCACCGCTCACAGTCCCCGCGCTAATCCAGTCGGCATATCGCTGTCAACGACACACAGCCGGCGCGAAATATGGACGGGCAATTTACGTTTAAAACTTGCCGTGGAATTTAAATTCAAAATGCCACGGCACACCACTTCCCAAAATACGAGAAGGGATCCGATAGGGGGCTTTGGACGCTAGGCGAAGTCCCCTATCGACAACGTTTTGCAACTACTCAGAGGTTCTCGGGTCGCTACCTCGGGTATAACAACTAACTCAGTTGTTGACACAGGCGTCGAGCAAATGCAGTCGGATTGTCGGATTGGTCTTGGTACCTGCCAATCAGAAAGCAGCCTGAACGCAGACGTCTATATAAGTGCGACGGTTTGGAGTGTCGCGTAGGTTCCTGCCTATGCCTGTTATCGTCAGGATCGTCCCCTACGGCCTCGCTGTCCCCCCTCGGGGGGCACAGCTGTTTTAGTCCACAGGCGGATATCCCACAGGCTTTTGCCTCCTCTAGATACATATATTATTGAAGGCTGCGCGGTGGCGGTGGACGCCGGCGGATCGGAGCTGCGCGTTGTTTCTGCGTACCTCCGGCCTGGCCGGCGAACTCCGCCACCGCCCGAGGAGTGGGACGCCCTCCTCGACCACCCCCTCTCAACCATTGTAGCCGGCGACTTAAACGCCAAACACCCTTCATGGAACAGCCGCGTTGTGAACGCCTATGGAAATTCTCTGTTCCGGTTCGTCTCTGGCGACCCGGCACTTAATGTCATCGGCCCTGAAGACCCTACCTACTTCCCCTTTCACGGCCATCGGCCGGACGTTCTTGACATAGTAGTTGTCAAGAACGTTGCCCGCAACATCGAGGTCTCGTCTGTGTCGGACATTTCGTCTGATCACAACCCCCTTGTTATAACTGTTCGAGAGCTGTCGGCGTCACCCCGACTTCCCGCTCAGATTGTTAGGAGAGTCAACTGGCGATCCTATCAAGACGAGCTCTCTCGACGGTTACCATCTCTCCCGGCGGACCCAATCATCACTCGTGACGATCTGGATCTCCGCGCCACAAATCTTCAGGAATTGGTCCAAGGTGTCATGGATCGACACACCTACGCACTCGAGGTGAATCATCGTAAATCGGCCTTACCTGCGGAAGTACTCCACGCCATCTGGCTACGGCGCCAGCTCCGCCGCAGATGGCAAAGAACCCGTGACCCAGTCGTTAAGCGACGATTTCAACAACAGTCCCTTTACGTTCAGCAGCTACTGCGGGACGTAAACTCTGATCGATGGGACTCATACCTTGAGTCTCTTGAAGTCGACCACGCCTCCGTCTGGAGAGCGGTGAGTAGACTGACCCGCGAGAAGAGAACTCGCAACCCGCTGGAAACCCCGAACGGGATTGTGTCTTCATCAGAAGGCAAGGCTGAGGTCTTCGCCGACTGCATGGAGTCGCAATTTACCGTTCATCGAGGCGTTTCGGACCCTGCCCACTCGGCAGAAGTCCGGGACTTCCTATCTGGTTATTTTTCTCGCCCTCCCGCTGGCCCTGACCTCCCGTTCGACAGAGACGAACTCGTTTAGTCTGTCTGTCGACTAAACCGCCGTCGTGCTCCCGGTCCTGACCGGATCGGGGTCGCTGCATTACAATATCTCCCGGCCTTAGGCGTTGACTTCGTTCTCGAGCTGTTCAACTCTTGTCTCCGGCTACAGTACTTTCCCCGCCTGTGGAAAAATGCCAACATCGTTATGATTCCTAAACCCCGCAAGCCGCGCATGCTTCCTGCAAGCTATCGGCCTATATCTCTCTTGCCAGTTATCTCGAAGGTGTTCGAGCGGCTCCTGCTGGCCCGCATCTCGCCGTTGTTGGATAATTTTATCCGCAACGAACAGTTCGGGTTTCGCAGAGAGCACTCGACCACGCTTCAACTAGTCCGCGTGGTAACGCAACTCTCTGACGCCACCAACAGGCGAGCGGCTACGGCCGCCGCACTGCTGGACGTGAGCAAGGCCTTCGATAAAGTCTGGCACGAAGGTCTTCTCTTCAAACGTGCCAACTCCCCCTTACCATCGTCCATAGTGTTTTTCCTCCGGTCGTATCTCAGCGACCGAACCTTCAGGGTGAGCGTCGACGGAACCTGCTCTGCAGTTCGTCCCGTCGCCGCCGGCGTACCTCAGGGATCTGTCCTCGGCCCCGTTCTGTACCTTGTGTACACGAACGACCTGCCTGTCTTGCCCGGAGTCACGTTGTCTTTGTTCGCTGACGATGCCATGTATCATTACAGCTCTGTGTCCCCGCGTTTTGCGAGTACACAGCTGCAGCGTCAGTTGGACCAGCTTCCGGACTGGCTACGGAAATGGCGGGTGACGATCAATACGGAGAAATCCGAGGCGATCTGTTTCACTCGTAAGTCCATCTCCCGATGCCAGCCCCTCTCCCTGGAAGGGAGGCCTAACGCCTACAAAGAGTCGGTGAAGTATCTAGGCGTTCGGCTAGATCGTCGCCTTTGCTTCAACGCCCACGTGACGGAAACCCTTGCCAAGGGTCGCGGCGTCCGAGCCAAACTTTACCCATACCTCGCGTGCCGCAGCCCCCTGGCGCTGCGTACGAAAGTTACCCTCTATCTGTTGTTTCTCCGGTCTGTATTGACCTATGCGGCACCTGTATGGTGTTCACTTGTCTCCGCCACCAACAGGCGTAGGCTGGAAAGTTTCCAATCCAGAACCCTCCGTTCCTTGTCGGGATCTCCTTGGTTTGTTAGAAAAAGTGTAATTCGAGGAGGTCTACGAGTTCCTACTCTCTCAGCCTTTGTCTGGTCATTAGCTGTGACTCTCTTTGCCGCAGCTGAGACCTCTTCCTTCCCTTACCTCAGGACCATCAGCACCACGCAACCACCTCCCCCTGTCCGGGTCAAACGCCCTCGGGCGATTCTCGATGACCCGCCATAATTTGAAGTAAAATTACTTAAACCTAAATTTGCATATTCACCATCTGACCATGCCCCAGAATTTACCTGCAAAGCTGCTTCCTTCCTCCCTTCCTAGTACGCCGACCGCGCTGAATGCCGCTGCTACGCGCTATCACTGGCACGGAGGCTCTCTGCCTCGCGGGGAGCGACCGACGCCTCACGGCGTCTGCACGCGGGACTGGGAACGGGCGACATCTGTCACCTGAACCCGTCCATGCGGCAGTGCCCACTGATTGCTGAAATTTAAAATAAAAAAAATAAATAAAAATTTTAAAAACCTTTCTCCCCCGCCTTCACAGTTAACTGGTTGGCGGTTGTCCATTCCTGTTTTTAGGCACCTGTCGAATGAACCAGAACTATGTGAATCCACAGGCAGCCATTGGGCTCGACCCAGATGCTGCAGTCATGCACCGGGTGCAAAGACGCCCCGCTACTATGATGGTACATGCTACATGCTGCATGTGTCGCGTAGAGAGACAGAATGACATTCTGCACTCAGCATTCGAAGAGATCGCAAGTCATCAGTACAACGCAGAAGAGGATCGCGTCGACCTCTACACTACTGCCATGAAGAGGCTATCACAGCAATCAACGGAGGCGGTCAAGAAGAAGCCGCCGGGGAAACACTCGCCACATCGCCATCGACAACACCAAGCTGCGATGGAAGTGGACCAGCCGTCTTGCCTGCAAGATGAAGTCAACCCACGCACAACTGGGACCTGCCGCACAGTGCCGGTAAGTCTTGTAGGTAGTGCTGTCCAGCGGAATCCGGGGAGTCCGAGAGTAGGACTCACAAATAGAGATGCGGGTTGCGCCGCCACTGTGACGGTGTCACAGTTCGGCCCCCGGATACCCGCTGGACAAAGAGCTGAGGTAGTCAGCAGTAGACCAGCTGATAGTACCCCTGTAGCACCTTGCGGCAGCGACGAGCCCCCCGGCCGGCCACTTGGGTCAGTCGGGAACCCTACGACTCGCGGGGGAAGCCCTGCTGAACCCGCGCAAGTTCGTGAAAATAATCGGTCCTTATTAGGGCCGACCAAGCCCGCAAAGGCCGGACCTTCCGGCTGCACGGCCGTTAGTAGGCCAAGCAGCCCGCAACCTCTACCGGAGTCTGACTCCCCAGCCATGGAGACCTCGGCTTCCACCGACTGGGTGGTAGTAGGGCAAGCTGAGAAAATCTCCCTCCCTGACCTTTTTGAGTTCGGCTACGGACTCGGCGGCATTCAGAGCCTCCGCTGAGGTTGCGCCCAGTCGCACCTCCGAAGGAAGGATCCCGCCGGTGTTCGTCACGAACGTCAAGGATATTATCGGCATCAGTCGCCGACTCCGTAAGGTCGTTGCGCTGGCAGATAACGCTTCGGTCAAGCTCCTAGCGAGTGAGACTGTGCGCGTTACCTGCCGCAGCGCTTCCGAACACTTGGGAGTAATCCAGTGGCTGGAACGTGAATCGTTCCAGTTCCACACATACACCCTAAACCGCACCAAGCCTGTAGCCCTCGTCCTTCGGGGCCTGGACATACAGGCAGATCCGCAGGTCGTTCTCGACGAACTGCGCGACGCGGGTTATAAGGTTGTGGGAGCCTCTCGGCTGTACCACCACTTATGGCTCGCGTCGTCCCCTCCCCCTTCAAAAAGATTTGACAAGGCTTTTCGGGCTCTGCGTGAGCGTAGAGCCCTGCCGTCAGACCGGGCGACTTTCTCAGTGCCACAGGTGTCAGCGGTTCGGCCATAGCAGCTTCAGTTGTCGGAACGCGCCGACCTGCGTCCGCTGTGGAAATGACCACTTGACGCAGGCCTGCGCCGTTCCGGACAATCACCGGTATTGTATTAACTGTGGCGGCGCCCATGCTGCTAATAACAGGCGCTGCCCAGTCTATCAAGAGCAGCTGGACAAGCTAAACAAACCTGTCCAGCCTAAGCCTCGTCAAGTTAGTCAGACAGTCAAAACGGCCAAAGCCGCTGACCCTGTGGTCCGGAAACCAGCCCCGAGGTCTGCTCCGGTTTCAAAACCTAGTGCAGTGAGCCCGAGCACAGCTCAACAGGCCAAACCAACTACCGCGCCCCCGGAACCGGGACGCGAAGTTCCCCACTACACTCTAGACCCGCTGCCTGACGATAAAGAGGAACTCGATCCTCCACGGCCGTCGCCACCCAAGCCTCGATACCCCAGATCGGGCAAGAAAGGTAAGACCCAGGCCAAGAACACGGGCCAGCCAAAGCTACCTGCCACTGGACCTAAGCCCGTCCACCAAAAGCCAGAGCGACCACCCGCTCCAGAACCTGCCCCCAAGGCTTCCAAAGTCTCGCCCCGCCGCAGCTATGCAACTGCCGCCAAGCGTTCCCCACAGGCCTCACCTTCCGATGATCTCGCCGTTGTGTCCGACTTTCTGGCAAGCTACGACTTGCACAAAGTAGCTCAAACATTCCTCAAAATCAAGGAACGCTTGACAACAGCCTCGCCCCAAGACAAATTCCTCCTCTTGGTGGAAGCTTGCTGTATTATTGGTCTGTTATGAACGGACAACCACGGCAATCCCTCAAGCGAGACGTCGAGCTCGTGGCGTGGAACGCTATCGGCCTCGCTTCCTGGCATTCTGAGCTCTTAGAGTTCGTTGCCCGACACAAGCCCGATGTGCTTCTTATTGGTGAGACGCATCTGACCACGCATCGTCGATTCCGACTACCCAACTACGTGTGCTACCGGGATGACCGGACGGATCGCGCAGGAGGGGACACAGCCATCGCGGTGAAGGCGAGTCTTCAACATCACCGCGTTGTCCTGCCTCAGCGGCGGAACCTCGAGTGCACCGCGGTTGAGCTCCATGGTGCACTCGGCGGTCTACTCGTGGTTTCCGCTTACAAGCCTCCAAAAACGGAGCTCCTGTCGAACGATCTGGAGGCCGTCTTTGGCGCACAGAGGAGGGTAGTCCTGGCGGGCGACCTGAACTGTAAGCACCCTGATTAGGGGAGCCGCTTGGTGAACCCAAACGGGGCTCGCTTACGCAGGTATGCTGATGCGGCTCGGGTCACAGTCATGGGTCCTACCGGGCCTACGTACTATCCCTCGAGGGCTAACTCCCGCCCTGACGTACTGGACATTGCCGCGGTCAGGGGCGTTTATTGCCCGGTCCACGTCTCCGTCATTTCGGAACTGTTCTCGGACCATTGCCCTATCAGTGTGCATATAGCTACCCAGCACGCCACCGTCCGCGATGAGCGGCGGGTAATCGAGTGGGACCGCTTTGGCCCGGCGTTCAGTCGCCGCCTACCTGAGCATATCCCGCTCGACACTACCCAGCATGTCGACGAGTCAGTTGCCTTATTCGACACAGCCGTAGTCTCGGCGGTAGACGTGTCCTCCCGGGTGAAGGCGGGGCTCACGCCCGACTATCAGCGTATCCCCGAAGAGGTGTCTCAGCTCGCTTGCGAGAGGAATCGCCTCCGGAGACGCTGGCAGAGGACTCGTGACCCGGCTGACAAGGCTGCGTTCAACAGAGCGACCGGCAAGTTGCGTCGCGACATGCTGGCGTTCCGTAGACGCAACTGGGAGCTAGCTGTGACACAGATGGATGGCTCTGCCGAGGACCGTAATGTCTGGCGGATTCCCAGTGCCCTAACGGGAAAGCGCAAACGCGCGCCTCTCCCCGCACTGGCCGGACCAGGCGGTCAACCCCTTGGCCGCCCCCTCGAAAAGGCAGAGTTCTTGGCTGACAGTTTAGAGCGACAGTTCGCTCCCAACCCATCCAAGAACCCGGCTTTTACTGAGCAAATCTACCGCGAGCTAGGGCGCTTTCTATCGGCCGATATCACAGTCCAACCGGAGCCCATCTCCCCGGAGGAGGTCTCTGAGAGGATTGTTCAGCTCAAGCCCCGGAAGGCGCCTGGCCCGGACGGAGTCATGAATTCCGCCCTCCATCGCCTTCCGGAGCGAGGAACCCAGTTCCTCACTGACCTGTTCAATTCGTGCCACAGACTGGCCTATTTTCCGGTGAAATGGAAAACGGCTACCGTCATTGTGATACCCAAGCCGGGAAAGAACTCTTCTCGCGTGGAAAACCTCAGGCCCATCAGCCTCTTGTCCGCGACGTCCAAGGTTTTTGAGCGTCTGATCCAGCGTAGGATCCGCGACCATCTAGAAAGACTAGACGTGCTGATCCCCGAACAGTTCGGCTTTCGTGAGCTGCACTCCTCGACTCATCAGCTGATGAGACTCGTGGAATGCATTACCGAGGCTGGCTGCCAGGGCAAACAGACGACTGCGATCTTCCTAGACGTAGAGAAAGCCTTTGACCGCGTGTGGCACGAGGGTGTCCTTTACAAACTCACGGAAGTCCTTCTCGCAGACTGCTACGTTCACATGATCGGCAGGTTTCTGCGTGACCGAAGCTTCCGAGTGAGAGTAGACCACGCTCTCTCTTCGGAGAGGCGTATTACAGCTGGCGTCCCTCAGGGAAATGTCCTTGGGCCTCTCCTGTTCTCGCTGTTTGTCAACGACACGCCTGGAGTTCCTGGAGTAAAGCTGTCGCTGTTCGCGGACGACACTGCGGCTTTTGCCTCAGAGCCGAACGTGAGTTATGCGGCAGTTAAGCTCCAGCGCCAACTCGACGCGTATGTCGGGTGGACCGACGACTGGAGAGTTGCCGTTAACGCTTCCAAGAGCGCCGCGGTAATATTCTCGCGCAAACGTAAGCGGCATCGGCCGCTTAAAGTAGGCCCCGTCGAGGTGCCCTGGACCAATAGCGTCAAGTACCTCGGGCTCCACGTGGACTCCCGACTCACCTGGCGAACCCATACACAGTACATCCGACAACGCGCTTCGGCGCAACTCAGTAGACTCTGGCCCGTGCTATCTAATCCGGCAATGACCCCCCGGCTAGGTAAGCTCATAGTCAACTCGTACGTGTTGCCCGTGATTACCTACGCCTGTCCTGTTTGGGGATACCTGGCTTGTGGTCATAGAACAACGCTCCAGCGCGTACTCGACCGGGGGCTGAAGTTCGCGTGCAAAGTCCCCCGGAGGTACTCTTCTCGTCTTTTGAGGAGAGGACTCGGTGTCCGCTCTCTTGATGACACCGCGAGACGCCTGGCGCGTAGATTCTATGTTCGTTCCGACAGAGTGACCCACAATTCCCTCATTGCCGGACTTGGTAAATACACCCCGCGACCAGGTGAGTCCTGGAAGCGACCTCGTTTGCTAGTCCCGGTGGTATAATCCACCAATCACAGGTCGCTTCAGACCCCCCCCATAAGTAGATAAAAAGTATAAATAGAAATCCAACAGACCCAGTGGCAGGAGTCCTTTCTGAGACTCGGGACACTGCACTACTCGCGACCCGCGCTTCGCGCGGGCCGCGCAACCCCCAGTTGTGTGTGTCACGTAGAGATGTCGTCCTCCTTTGCGAGACTCATCTGGCTCGCTACCATACCTTCAACCTGCCATCTTACATTTGTTTTCGTCCACAGCGGCCTGGCTGTCACCCCTCGGGGGGGGGGGACAGCCGTCTTAGTCTACAGGCGGATATCCCACAGGCCACTACCCCCTTTAGATACATCTCTTGTTGAAGGTTGTGCGGTGGCGATAGAAGCTGGCGGATCGGAGTTGCGTGTTGTTGCGGCGTATCTCCGACCCGGCCTGCGGATACCTCCACCGCCCGAGGAGTGGGACGCTCTACTCGATCATCCCCTACCAACCATTGTAGCCGGCGACTTAAATGCCAAGCCTCCTGGAACAGCAGAGTAGCCAACGCCTACGGAAAATCTCTGTATCGGTTCGTCTCCGACGACCCGGTACTTCAAGTCATCTGCCCAGAAGACCCTACCCACTTTCCCTTTTCCGGTCATCCACAGGACGTCCTTGACATTGTCATAGCCAAGGACGTGACCCATCACATCCAGGTCTCGTCAGTGCCGGATCTCTCATCCGATCACAATCCCCTTTTTATAACTGCCCGTGAGATGTCGGCCTCACCCCGACCTCCCGCTCAGATTGTTAGGAGAGTCAACTGGCGCTCCTACCATGATGAGCTCTCACGGCGGTTTCCATCACTCCCCGCGGACCCGATCGTTCCTTGTGACGATTTGGATCTCCGAGCCACTCATCTTCAGGAGGTCCAAGGTGTCATGGATCGACACACCTATGCTCTCGAGGTGAACCATCCACGCTCGGCCCTACCACCGGAAGCTCTCCACGCCATCTGGATACGGCGCAATCTCCGCCGCAGATGGCAAAGTTCCCGTTATCCCGGCGTCAAAAGACGCTTTCAGGCCCAGTCTCTTTACGTCCAGCAGCTATTACGGGACGTAAACTCTGATCGATGGGACTCATATCTTGAGTCTCTTAAAGTCGACCACGCCCCTCCGTCTGGAGAGCGGCGAGTAGACTGACCCGCGAGAAGAGAACTCGCAACCCACTTGAAACTCCGAACGGGGTTGTATCTTCGTCAGAAGGCAAGGCCGAGGCCTTCGCCGACTGCATGGAGGTGCAATTTACTGTTCACCAAGGCGTCTCGGACCCTGCCCGCTCGGCAGAAGTCCGTGACTTCCTATCTGGACCTTTTTCACGCCCTCCCGATGTCCCAGCCCTCCCGTTCGACAGGGATGAACTAGTTTCATCTATCTGCCGACTAAATCGCCGTCGCGCCCCCGGTCCTGACCGGATCGGGGCCGCTGCTCTACAAAATCTACCGGCCTCAGGCGTTGACTTCGTTCTTGAGCTGTTTAACTCTTGTCTCCGGCTACAGTACTTTCCCCGCCTGTGGAAAACAGCCAATATCGTAATGATTCCGAAGCCTCGCAAGCCGCGCATGCTTCCTGAAAGCTATCGACCTATCTCTCTCTTGCCAGTCATCTCGAAGGTGTTCGAGCGTCTCCTGCTGGCTCGCATCTCGCCGCTGCTCAATGGTTTCATCCGTAGCGAACAGTTCGGGTTTCGCAGAGAGCACTCGACCATGCTTCAATTGGTCCGCGTTGTTACGCACTTGTCAGACGCCACCAACAGGCGAGCGGCTACGGCCGCCGTTCTGTTGGACGTGAGCAAGGCCTTCGATAAAGTCTGGCACGAAGGTCTTCTCTTCAAACTTGCCAATTCCCCTCTACCATCGGCCATAGTGTTTTTCCTCCGGTCGTATCTCAGCGACCGAACCTTCAGGGTGAGCGTCGACGGGTCCTGTTCTACAGTTCGACCCGTCGCCGCCGGCGTACCACAGGGATCTGTCCTCGGCCCCGTCTGTACCTTGTGTACACGAACGACCTGCCTGTCTTGCACGGAGTCACGTTGTCTTTGTTCGCTGACGACGCTATGTATCACTGCAGCTCCTTGTCCCCGCGATTTGCGAGTACAAAGCTGCAGCGTCAGTTGAACCAGCTTCCGGACTGGCTACGGAAATGGCGGGTGACGATCAACACGGAGAAATACGAGGCGATCTGCTTCACCCGTAAGTCCATCTCCCGATGCCAGCCCCTCTCCCTAGCAGGGAGGCCCATCGCCTACAAAGAATCGGTATTTAGGCGTACGGCTAGATCGTCGCCTTTGCTTCAACGCCCACGTGACGAAAACCCTTGCCAAGGCTCGCGGCGTCCGAGCCAAATTATCTCCTTTCCTCTCGTGACGCAGCCGCCTGGCCATGCGCACGAAACTTATAATCTACTGCTATTTCTCAGGTCTGTACTGACCTATGCGGCACCCGCCTGGTGGTCTCTTTTATCCACCACCAACAGATGTAGGATGGAAGCTTTCCAATCCCGAACCCTCCGATCCTTGACGGGGTCCCCTTGGTTTGTAAGGAACGACGTGATTCGAAGGGGTCTCCGTGTTCCCACCTTGACTTCCTTTGTCCGGTCGCTGGCTCTAACTCTCTTTGCTAAAGCCTCGACCTCCACCTTCCCATACCTACGAACCATCAGTGCATCAGAACCACCACCGCCCATTCGGGTCAAGCGCCCTCGGGCGCTTCTTGATGACCCGCCATAACGAGATCCTCTTTAAATTCAACAAAAACAAAATGTAATCATCAGTCCTAGACCAGAGTTTTTCACCTAAACTGTCCTTCTCTCCTTCCTGCCCACCTCCTAGCACGCTGAGCCGGCTGCTTGTCACTGTCATCAATCATTGGCACGGAGGCTCTCCGCCTCGTGGGGAGCGACCGACGCCCTCAGGGCGTCTGCTGACTGGACTTGAAACGGGCAACATCTGTTGCTCGAATCAGTACCAGCGGCAGTGCACCAAACAAGTAAAGTTATACTTCCCCGCCTTCACAGTTAACTGGTTGGCGGTTTCCTTTTCCAGTATTAGGTAACCAGTCGACATTGTACCAGCACTAAGTTCACTTCTGGCAGCCATTGGACACGTTCCAAATTCTGCAAATAAACCACGGGTGCAAAGACACCCCGCATCCATAATGCAATGCAATGCAATGTGTCGCGTTGTGAGAATCGAAGAGACCACATCGTGAACTGCTTGCTCTTGAATAGGACGCATCTACAGATTGACAACGCAGAAGAGGATCGCCTCGACCTCGGAATACCTGCAATGAAGAGGCAATCACAAAAAGCCCCTGCGGCAGCGAAGAAGAAGCCGCCAGACCAACCAGAACCTCATCGCCAGCGCCAACATCCAGCTGCGATGGAAGTGGGCCAGCCGTCTTCCCAAGACGAAGACAACAAACACACGACTGGGACCTGCCGCACAGTGCCGGTAAGTCGTTTAGGTAGCGCTACTCAGCGGAATCCGGTGAGTCCGAGAGTAGGACTTACCAATAGAGATGCGGGTTGCGCCGCCACTGTGACGGTGTCACAGTTCGGCCCCCGGATACCCGCTGGGCAAAGAGCTGAGTTAGTCAGCATTGGTCCAGCTGATAGTGCCCCTGAAGCACTGTGCGGCAGCGACGAGCCCCCCGGCCGGCCACTTGGGCCAGCCGGGAACCCTACAACTTGCGCGGGAAGCCCTGCTCAACCCGCGCAAGTACGCGACAATAATCGGTCCTTGTTAGGGCCGACCAAGCCCGTAAAGGCCGGACCTTCCGGCTGCACGGCCGCTAGTAGGCCAGGCAGCCCCAATCCTCTGCCGGAGTCTGACTCCCCAGACATGGAGACCTCGGCTTCCACCGACTGGGTGGTAGTTGGGCACGGTGGCAAGCCGAGGAAGTCTCCCTCACTGGCTTCCCTGAGTTCGGCTACAGACTCGGCGGCATTCCAAGGCTCCGCTGAGGTTGCGCCTAGTCGCACCTCCGAAGGAAGGATCCCGCCGGTGTTCGTCAGGGACATTATCGGCTTTAGTCGGCGACTCCACAAGGTCGTTGCGCTGGCAGATAACGCTTCTGTCAAACTTCTAGCGAGTGAGACTGTGCGCGTTACCTGCCGCAGCACATCTGAACACTTGGGAGTAATCCTCGTTCCTGTTCCACACATACTCCCTGAACCGAATCAAGCATGTAGCCCTCGTCCTTCCCTGAACCAGCCTAAGCCTCGACATGTTCAGCCAGTAACATCGGCCAAGACCTCTGAGCCTGAGGTACGGAAACCAGCTCCTAGGTCTGCTCCGGTTCCCGAAACCACCAAGTGCAGTGAACCCGAGCAAAGCTCAACAGGCCACACCAAAAGCCGCGCCCCCGGAACCGGAACGCGAGATACCCGCCTACGCGAAGTCCCTTTGCCGCAGGATGACGAGGAAATAGATCCTCCTCTGCCGCCGCCACCCAAGCCTCGCTACCCCAGATCAGGCAAAAAGCAAGGTAGAACTCAGGCCAAGAACACGGGCCAGCCGAAACCTGCCACTGGAGCCAAGCCTGTCCGCCAAAAGCCAGAGCGACCACCCGCTCCAGAACCTGCCCCCAAGTCTTCCACCGCCCCGCCCCGCCTCAGCTATGCAGCTGCCACCAAGCGTTCTCCCCAGGCCTCATCTACCGATGATCTCGCCGTCGTTTCCGACTTTCTGGCAAGCTACGACTTGCAGAAAGTAGCCCAAACTTTCCTTAAAATCAAGGAACGCTTGGCAACAGCCTCGCCCCAAGACAAATTCCTCCTCTTGGTGGAAGCTTGCTGTATTATTGGTCTGTTATGAACGGACAACCACGGCAATCCCTCAAGCGAGACATCGAGCTCGTGGCGTGGAACGCTATCGGCCTCGCTTCCTGGCATTCTGAGCTCTTAGAGTTCGTTGCCCGACACAAGCCCGATGTGCTTCTTATTGGTGAGACGCATCTGACCACGCATCGTCGATTCCGACTACCCAACTACGTGTGCTACCGGGATGACCGGACGGATCGCGCAGGAGGGGACACAGCCATCGCGGTGAAGGCGAGTCTTCGCTATCACCGCGTTGTCCTGCCTCAGCGGCGGAACCTCAGGTGCACCGCGGTTGAGCTCCATGGTGCTCTCGGCGGTCTACTCGTGGTTTCCGCTTACAAGCCTCCACAAACGGAGCTCCTGTCGAACGATCTGGAGGCCGTCTTTGGCGCACACAGAAGGGTAGTCCTGGCGGGCGACCTGAACTGTAAGCACCCTGATTAGGGGAGCCACTTGGTGAACCCAAACGGGGCCCGCTTACGCAGGTATGCATATGCAGCTCGGGTCACAGTCATGGGTCCTACCGGGCCTACGTACTATCCCTCGAGGGCTAACTCCCGCCCCGATGTACTGGACATTGCCGCGGTCAGGGGCGTTTATTGCCCGGTCCACGTCTCCGTCATTTCGGAACTGTCGCCGGACCATTGCCCCATCAGTGTGCATATAGCTACCCAGCACGATACCGTCCGCGACGAGCGGCGGGTAATCGAGTGGGAACGCTTTGGCCCGGCGTTCAGTCGCCGCCTACCTGAGCATATCCCGCTCGACACTACCCAGCATGTCGACGAGGCAGTTGCCTTATTCGACACAGCCGTAGTCTCAGCGGTAGACGTGTCCACCCGGATGAAGCCGGGGCTCACGCCCGACTATCAGCGTATCCCCGAAGAGGTGTCTCAGCTCGCTTCCGGAGACGCTGGCAGAGGACTCGTGACACGGCCGGCAAGGCTGCGTTCAACAGAGCGTCCGGCAAGTTGGGTCGCGACATTCTGGCGTTCCGTAGACGCAACTGGGAGCTAGCTGTTACATAGATGGATGGCTCTGCCGAGAACCGTAATGTCTGGCGGATTGCCAGTGCCCTAACGGGAAAGCGTAAACGCGCGCCTCTCCCCGCACTGGTCGGACCCGGCGGTCAACCCCTTGGCCGCCCCCTCGAAAAGGCAGAGTTCTTGGCTGACAGTTTAGAGCGACAGTTCGCTCCCAACCCATCCAAGAACCCGGCTTTCACTGAGCAAATCTGCCGCGAGGTAGAGCGCTTTCTATCGGCCGGTATCACAGTCCAACCGGAGGAGGTCTCTGAGAGGATTATTCAGCTCAAGCCCCGGAAGGCGCCTGGCGCGGACGGAGCCATGAATTCCGCTCTCCATCGCCTTCCGGAGCGAGGAACACAGTTCCTCTCTGACCTGTTCAATTCATGCCTCAGACTGGCCTACTTTCCGGCGAAATGGAAAACGGCTACAGTAATACTGATACTCAAGCCGGGAAAGAATTCTTCTCTCGTGGAAAACCTCAGACCCATCAGCCTCTTGTCCGCGACGTCCAAGGTTTTCGAGCGGTTGATCCAGCGTCGGATCCGCGACCACCTAGGAAGACTAGACGTGCTGATCCCTGAAAAGTTCGGCTTTCGTGAGCTGCACTCCTCGACTCATCAACTGATGAGACTCGTGGAATGCATTACCGAGGCTGGCTGCCAGGGCAAACAGACGACTGCGATCTTCCTAGACGTAGAGAAAGCCTTTGACCGCGTGTGGCACGAGGGTGTCCTTTACAAGCTCACGGAAATCCTTCTCCCAGATTGCTACGTTCATTTGATCGGCATCTTTCTGCGAGACCGTAGCTTCCGAGTGAGAATAAACCACGCTCTCTCTTCGGAGAGGCGTATTACCGCTGGCGTCCCTCAGGGAAGTGTCCTTGGGCCTCTCCTGTTCTCGCTGTTTGTCAATGACACGCCCCGAGTTCCTGGAGTTAAATTGTCGCTGTTCGCGGACGACACTGCGGCTTTTGCCTCAGAGCCGAACGCACGTTATGCGGCAATTAATCTCCAGCATCAACTCGACGCGTATGTCGGGTGGACCGATGACTGGAGAGTTGCCGTTAACGCTTCCAAGAGCGCCGCGGTAATATTCTCGCGCAAACGCAAGCGGCCTTGGCCGCTTAAAGTAGGCCCCGTCGAGGTGCCCTGGACCAACAGCGTCAAGTACCTCGAGCTCCACGTGGACTCCCGACTCACCTGGCGAACCCATACCCAATACATCCGTCAACGCGCTTCGGCACAACTCAGTAGACTCTGGCCCGTGCTATCTAATCCGGTAATGACCCCCCGGCTAAGTAAGCTCATAGTCAACTCGTACGTGTTGCCCGTGATTACCGACGCCTGTCCTGTTTGGGGATACCTGGCTTGTGGTCATAGAACAACGCTCCAGCGCGTACTCTACCGGGGACTGAAGCTTGCGTGTAAAGTCCCCCGGAGGTACTCTTCTCGACTTTTGAGGAGAGGACTCGGTGTCCGCTCTCTTGATGACACCGTGAGACGCCTGGCGCGTAGATTCTATGTTCGTTTCGACAGAGTGACCCACAATTCCCTCATTGCCGGACTTGGTAAATACACCCCGCGACCAGGTGAGTCCTGGTAGCGACCTCGTTTATTAGTCCCAGTGATATAATCCACCAATCGCAGGTCGCTTCAGACCCCCCCATAATTAGGTAAAAACATATAAAAAGAACTCAAATAGACCCAGTGGCAGGAGTCCTTTCTGAGACTCGGACGCTGCAATACTCGCGACCCGCGCAACCCCCAGTCGTGTGTGTCGCGTTGTCATTCGCCAGAGTCGCAGAACGGAAGGCCTACTGAAGCAGCTGTTGCACAGCTGCAGTCGAAACGTCTCGATTTAAAAGAAGACGGCCACGGTCCAACAGACCAGAAAAAGTTACTGAATAAGGAAAATTATTCAAAAGCAATAATACCAAGAGAAGGACACGCAAATGCGAGGCAGAGTTATAACGTTTAATGTTTGCTTTATAGTTCGGTAATGTGGACCGTCGAGTAGTATAATGGTAGCTGACATGCGATTGGTTAATAATGTGATCCTGAACAGAGTAATGAATCGATACTATAAGAAGCGAGTTGGGAACAAGTTCAGCAATAGGAACAAAAAAAATGTATGAATAAATGGAAAGGATTCGTAGAATGCACGACGAGACGAGGATTACCGAGTATGTATTAGATTGTAGATCCCAAATTAGGAAGTCTGGTAGGCCTTCAAGGAAACTCGAACTGACAGACTGGTAAAATCTATAGGTACGGAACGAACTTGTGGGCTAACCTTCCGAAAAGCAGAAGAAGTAATTGCAAAGCTGTAGCCTCTCTCCAAGTTTATTTAATATGTATTGTTGACGAAATTTTGCGAGAATACACGAACGTCTGTCCTGCAGGTATACGAATCTCGGATAAGGGATCACTTAGCACATTACTATATGCAGATAACGAAATAATTCTAGGGAAGAGTGAAAATGAGTTACAGAGGTCTATTTACATCTTGCATGCAACCTGCCAGAAATATAACTTTAAGATCTCAAATACTAAGACAAAAGTGAAAGCCTTCCTAGGGAAGACCGCTATAAGAACAAAAATTATAATTGATTATAGTATTTTGGAGCAGGTATCACATTTTAATTATTTGGGATGTGATATCTCATCCAGGAAGGATAACTATATCCAGAGAAAGTTAAATAAATTTAGTTATACCTGTGGAACAATAAGACGACTATTGAAGAATAAAACGCAGAGGGAGACACAGCTAAAGTTCTATAAGGTCGTGGCCGACTTTAATGTATCGATATGAAACATGAACTCTCCTGCAAAAAGATATTTTAAAAATACAGGCCTCGGAAATTTAATTTTTAAGAGCAGTGAAGGGATGTATTTTGAGAGATCGTCTACGAAACGACGACAAAAGGAAAGACCTGAAGTTGCAATCGGTTCTGGAGAGAATAAAGGAATACACGCAGAATTGGAAGTTCCATGTGGAACGCATGGTAGACACGCGTATTCCTAAACAACCGTTTGAATATAGACCAGTGGAGATGAAAATTCGTGGAAGACCCTGGAAAAAATGTTCAGAGACTCTGTGAAATCGGAACGGGCTATAGCCCAAGCCATGTAGTGAAGAAGAAGAAGAAGAAGAAGAAGAAGAAGAAGAAGAAGAAGAAGAAGAAGAAGAAGAAGAAGAAGAAGAAGAAGAAGAAGAAGTTGTAATCGTAGAAAATTGAAATGAAGTGGGCATTCCTGTTTTACGTTGAAACCCATCACAACATTGAACTTTACAAACACATAGTCAAGTCGGTTTTCTAATCGCTATGTAAGAACTGAGGCGCCGTAAGTGCTATTATTACGGAAGGCGAAAGGTTTTCTCGGTTGCGTTGTTTGAGAAACGTTGAACACAAAATTGACTGGACGTCAGTATCACTGTGGATGAATTGAGACCCATCCGGCAGAGGTTCTCATCACACGTGTATCCGAGACGCGCACTTGAGATTCATGCCTGCGGGAAGTTATACTATTAGAAGACCCAGGAAGAGATGGGAAGAGTTTCTGAAGTCGAATTAGGCAATGCGTCTAAATCTCGTAAGCGCAGAAGAAAACGAGTAAAAACAACATTTACCGTATTCTAGCTACGTGGCGAACGGGTAAGCACTATCTGAGCCGCATATTTAAAACTCTGAAAGGACTTGTAAAAGGCCCAACAAATCGAGCAACATAATACTTCGGATAGATCGAGTGAGGAAGTTTGGTGTGAACATCTTCCGCTCTTGTTATTAATTTTGTCACACGATAGAGGAAAAGCACAATAAACATTCTAGGAGGGCCGGCTGATAAGTAATGCACAGTCGCATATGACAGGGAAACAAAACAATGTACAACACGACGCGTGCTGCCAACTTGTAGCGACATTCTTGTATTACAAACGTCTCAAATCTCGTTGACCAACTCCTTCTCGTTTCCTGTCAGTCACCATTGTTATGGAGACGAGTACGCCAGCTGTGTCAAAGCGTCTAAAACAACATGCATGGATTGAATTTTTAACAGCTGAAAAAGTGAACGCTAGTGACATTCATTGTCGTCTAAAACCCATTTATGGTGATGAAACTGTTGATCTAAGTACCGTGAGTAGGTGGTAAATAAAATTTCTTGCATCGGAAGCTGGTAAAGCGAATATTGAGGATGAACGTCGCAGTAGTCGACAAGTGACTGATGAGAAGCACCAATTGGGGTGAATGAATTGATTCAAGATGACCGTCGCATCTCAGAACAACGCATCGTCACCCGGATAGGCATATCGAAAGAACGATTAGGACACATTATCGCAGAACTGAGCTACCGTAAAATCTGTTCACGGTGGGTGCCACGCAAACTCACAGAAGAGAACAAGCAACAACGAAAGGAATGTTGTGAACAGCTTCTGAAACGTTATCATGACGAAGGGTATGACTGAAGGATATTCATTTCACCAGAGACGATGAACTGAAAGACGCAGTGTGGTCGTGGATCAAGGAAAGACCACCGGCATTCTTCATTGACGGGATGAGACAACTGGTTCACGGTTGGGAGAAATGTGTAGCTGTAAATGGTGACTATGTGGAAAAATAAATGTAAGTTTTTGTAGCAAATAAAATGTACTTTTATTCCATATTTGTTTCACTTGATTTTTCATTTGGAAGTTACATGCGACTGTGTATTACTTTCAGCCGCCCCTCGTATGGTCAGCGAAAGAAGTAAATTTTATCTTCTCTATCAAAACTTGTTAAATGTCGACGCTATCGTTCAAGACAACGACGAAGGGTCAGCTTTTGGAGATGTCATGTGCTATTTGCTGTTCTAGACCCTTGGTGATGGAACTACTGTTGCTCGCATGGAAGAAAATGATTACAGTCATGCTAAATTTCACTCTTGAATACTATCAACTGACAAGCAACAGACGACCTTGTTGAAGGTCTAACCAAAGTTGTTCCATAGAAGTAAAACAGTAACGCCGTATGGTGAATAATGAATACATTGACTAGACAGAACGTGAGGTCTGTGAACAATTACGTAATTTACACAGTTTAGAAACTACTAATAGCATGACGTCAATTTCATTTGGCATTAGAAATCAAAACAGTTAACAAAAACTGATGAAAATTTGTTGAGAGTCATCAAATACCCGTATCTTATGTAGTGGTTAGGAGTGACAGCAAAAACGTCAGAAGCTCTGTTCAAACATGTGGTCTGCTTTTTGTTCAATTCCTGTTGAGGTTACGAGCGAGACATTTCTGGGTTTGTTGCTCGACGAGGTATCCAAGCTGCTCGATACGTACCAGCCGGTGATAAATCTACGGACATTTTGCTGGTTGGGAAAGTAAAACTAAATGTAGAAAAAATATTAGAATAATAACGTTGCCTTGTCATAAAAGTTGTAAAAGCGGAACATATTGTCATATGTGGAAACGATTTCAGCCAAATACTGTATATATTTATATAAACTCTGAAACTATGACACAGCGAGCACATACTTCAAAGGAGCGCACTTAATTTTCTACTGTTTAATGCAGTTTCGTCGTTTTGTTTTTTTAAACACAACTTAAAAGAACTTGTATTGGATACGAAGAAAGTTTAGTTGCTTTTCTACAACCAACAAATGTTTCTTCTTCTTCTTCTTCTGTGGCGTCACAGTTCGGAGTCGAACCTTAGCCTCCATAATCATCCGCCTCCATTTTTTCCTGTCCTTGGCGATCGATATGTCCATCGTTTTATTTTAAGCAAAGTATCACCATTCCTCGCCACTGCGTCAATCCAGCGTTTCTTGGGCCTTCCGACAGGCCTTCTACCCTCGATTTGACTAAACAGTACTATAACCTCTTCTCTTGAGTTATAACGTAGGGAACCAGTAATAATTGGATGTGCCAATTATACCGGCTGCCTTCGTTGTGAAGCACTGAAAATAATCACAACAAATAAACAATTTATATAGCAGGATATTTGGAAGGGGAGACTGTTGATATATGCACTCATTTTACTTGGTACTTAGATGACATCTCTTTATTACATTTGGTGATTAATTTCTCTATTGAAAGTTCTCAAACAATATAGTTTACTATATGATTAAATATATAAATTACTACTTTACAAAGGGGCTTCAAAATATGATGTACATCTTATTGATTAATTCCACGGATCCGGGATTAAATATATTAAATGAATTATGGTCACCTTGCCATGTAAAATATTGAAACTCTAACCATTTGAAGAATGGTTTTTACTAATCTTCTAAAACAACAAAACTTTTAGTTTAAACTTTACCTTTTTGCTATAACTAGCGTTATTAGATTTTATACTACATGTTACCTAAAATGTCAGGTTTCTAAAGTCTTTAATGTTATTACATTTAAACATAAGTTTTAAAGTCTTTAATATGATAATTTAAATTGTCTTTTTGGGTTTATAATTTTGTAACTCTTAACCATGGAAGACAAGCCTCCATGTCACCTGTGTGTTTCCTGAAGTTGCTGCAGAATTAGTTCTTCGGTCCTCCTGATGTTTCTTGAAGTTCAGTCGTTACCTTATCATACTGTGATGGTGAAGTTCTAGAAGTATGTGAAATCATTCCTGGTGTGGTACATTCATCTCCGGCGACTGTAGTTATTCATAGTAATTCTTGTAGTTAGAATACATAGATAGAAAGTTTGTTTCACAGTTATACACTTCACATGATGATAGATTAGTTGACTATCACCTTCTAGGTTGTAATACTGTATAAATTACATACTCCGTTATTTTATAATATAGAGAGATGTCATCACCACACAAATTACTTATTTAAATAGTCATGGTATCAACCCTTTCACATTTATATATATATACGTAGCGAAACAACGCTTTACGCTGCTTACGGCGTGAGCGCTCCATTACAAGTCAAAGAAAATAGTCAAGGGGAGCGTAGTAATCTCAAGACAATTACTAGGCAACATAAAAGTCGTTCCGTTTTTCTAATTTTAATTAAAGGACTACGGTTGATTAAATAATTAAATCGTGATATTCTTAGTTGCAGAAGTTATCAAAGTACGTAACAATGGTCTTAATTAATTATTTAAATAATAACAAATTTACAATAATACTTAGTTTATTTAGGGGTCAGAAAACAAGTTAACTCTGGTCAGTTCTTGTTTATACAGGATAAATTAATAAGCTTTACCCTTTCTGTACAATTCCATTCCCTTTTAATTTTATTATTAGACTTATATTAAATATTATTATTATTAAATGATTGCCATAAGAATTAGTTTACAATGTGAGATTTTATTAAGAATTTAAAATTTCTCCGATTATATATTATCAACTTAATTAATTAACATATTTTTATTAATGAAATCGTCACATACTCCGCCGCTTAAGCCACAGACGCCGGTATAATTTTTTTTGAATATACCGAGAGTATGTTTAGGGATTTCCGTGTGTAATTTCTCTATTATTATTATTTATTATTAGTAGTACACGGTTTGTTTCTTTTTATTCTTTTTTAAATGATCTAGTTCTCATTTAAATCTTCGCCTTCGTGAAATTCCCTTTATCTCACTTCTTACAGTACTAACTTATAATACTAATTTCCCTAATTACAGTAACTCACAATATCGTGGCCCGACTGACATCAGCTTACTCTAACTCTACACGTTAGCTTTCAGCATTCATAAATGAACTCTTGGCACCTTTTTTGCCTCATCATTATCCTTTTCAGCCGGCGCCGTTGTGACTAGTTACTTTACATGTATATAATTCTATCTTGATTATATACCATAGACTTACTTCTAAAATAATCTAAAGAAGATCCCATACTCCACTCTAGATTATAGTTACTTGAGAGAAGCGGAATCTCACGATGGTAATTCTTATTATCTCTTTAACCATAACTAGACAACTTTGCGGAAGGGGAGAGACTTTACACAATTCATTGTATTTCACGCGCGGTGGTATTCATTGTTTAGGGAGGCAACGGTTTATCACAATAGGGAGAGTGTGTGGCTGCTTACTACAATTTCTTAACACGCTTTATTGTTCTCTTACTGGCCACAACTGGTTGTTGACTATTCAACTATACTTTTATTATTATTTACCTTTCTCTTATTTACTGCTACACGTTACACAAATTTAGTTTAACTTAAGATTTATTCAGCCTTTATTATTCACTTACTATTACTTTGGGGGGTTTAAAAAAACTTACCTAGAATTATTTCCTATCGACTTACCATAATTATTTAGCACACTTTATTTATTATTATTAATTTATTTGGCTCAGTTTACAAGTTTACTGTTTTTTTTTGGACCTGGGGTTTAATACTTTATCTAACAAGGGAGGGTTAACTAAGTCATTTATTCATTTGAACTTTAAGTCATAATATTATTTGCTCTACTATCCTATACACAATTATCGCCTATACACTTTAGTACATGGTAAACATTTATTAACAGTTATTATTAAACATTTGCATTAGTTACGATACAACGCTATCTTTTTTTTTTACACACAAATATAAAAATATAAATCAATCGTATTCTTACTCCTTTTTCTTTTCTTTTTTACAAATAAACACATAAAATGTTATGACAACCTTTATCGTTTTACTTTGAGAGAGAGAGAGAAATTTCACACATGCATGAATATGCGTACGACAAAAGATTCCCCCTTCGGTTACTAACACATGAACAGACACGCTTCTTATAACAATAGACCACACAAGGAGGGTGACTTATTTTCAACTCAACTAAACAATGACAATTTTAAACAAACGGCAGCAGGAAACTACCCGTCCGAGATTGTCGAGAATGTGGCACGTTTATGAATGGGACTTTTAACAAGTACCGACATGGTTTGTTTACATGGGATTATATGCTAATATTACGTTACACATATTATATTTACTAATAAAGTTATTTATACTATATTACTATAATATTAATTATTATTTTTATCTTATTTCAAACTCTGACACATATTGAAATACATGAGTGTATAGATCAACAGCTTTTTTGCGTGGGATATCGGGACGCAATTACTTCTTTCTTTTCTCTTACACAAAATCAGCAAATTCGCAAAATAGCAGCAGAATAGCAAAAACAGCAGTAAAGCAGAGTGGCGCAAATTATAACCTCTTCTCTTGAGTTATAACGTAGGGAACCAGTAATAATTGGATGTGCCAATTATACCGGCTGCCTTCGTTGTGAAGCACTGAAAATAATCACAACAAATAAACAATTTATATAGCAGGATATTTGGAAGGGGAGACTGTTGATATATGCACTCATTTTACTTGGTACTTAGATGACATCTCTTTATTACATTTGGTGATTAATTTCTCTATTGAAAGTTCTCAAACAATATAGTTTACTATATGATTAAATATATAAATTACTACTTTACAAAGGGGCTTCAAAATATGATGTACATCTTATTGATTAATTCCACGGATCCGGGATTAAATATATTAAATGAATTATGGTCACCTTGCCATGTAAAATATTGAAACTCTAACCATTTGAAGAATGGTTTTTACTAATCTTCTAAAACAACAAAACTTTTAGTTTAAACTTTACCTTTTTGCTATAACTAGCGTTATTAGATTTTATACTACATGTTACCTAAAATGTCAGGTTTCTAAAGTCTTTAATGTTATTACATTTAAACATAAGTTTTAAAGTCTTTAATATGATAATTTAAATTGTCTTTTTGGGTTTATAATTTTGTAACTCTTAACCATGGAAGACAAGCCTCCATGTCACCTGTGTGTTTCCTGAAGTTGCTGCAGAATTAGTTCTTCGGTCCTCCTGATGTTTCTTGAAGTTCAGTCGTTACCTTATCATACTGTGATGGTGAAGTTCTAGAAGTATGTGAAATCATTCCTGGTGTGGTACATTCATCTCCGGCGACTGTAGTTATTCATAGTAATTCTTGTAGTTAGAATACATAGATAGAAAGTTTGTTTCACAGTTATACACTTCACATGATGATAGATTAGTTGACTATCACCTTCTAGGTTGTAATACTGTATAAATTACATACTCCGTTATTTTATAATATAGAGAGATGTCATCACCACACAAATTACTTATTTAAATAGTCATGGTATCAACCCTTTCACATTTATATATATATACGTAGCGAAACAACGCTTTACGCTGCTTACGGCGTGAGCGCTCCATTACAAGTCAAAGAAAATAGTCAAGGGGAGCGTAGTAATCTCAAGACAATTACTAGGCAACATAAAAGTAGTTCCGTTTTTCTAATTTTAATTAAAGGACTACGGTTGATTAAATAATTAAATCGTGATATTCTTAGTTGCAGAAGTTATCAAAGTACGTAACAATGGTCTTAATTAATTATTTAAATAATAACAAATTTACAATAATACTTAGTTTATTTAGGGGTCAGAAAACAAGTTAACTCTGGTCAGTTCTTGTTTATACAGGATAAATTAATAAGCTTTACCCTTTCTGTACAATTCCATTCCCTTTTAATTTTATTATTAGACTTATATTAAATATTATTATTATTAAATGATTGCCATAAGAATTAGTTTACAATGTGAGATTTTATTAAGAATTTAAAATTTCTCCGATTATATATTATCAACTTAATTAATTAACATATTTTTATTGATGAAATCGTCACAGTACCTTCCTAGGTATTCGGTTGCCTTCCATCCTAATGATGTGTCCTGACCTTTGTAATCTATTCAATCGGATGGTGGTGGCCAGATCATTGTTTTTATATAGCTTGTATAGTTCCTTATTGTGACGCATTCTCCATATCCCATTGACTTGGGATATTGTCCATATATTCTCCTCCAAATTCTCCTTTCAATGGTATTGACTATGTTAGCGGCTTGTTTATTCAGAGTCCAAGTCTCGGTGCCATATGTTGTCACCGGTATAATCATAATTTTTATATAATGTGACCTTGGACTGACGGTGGATATATAGACAAGACAAGACAAGAATGACCTTATCTTGAATATAGTTGTCAACGAAGCATATGCTCTATTTGCAGTCTGTATCTTTTCCTTATTTCATATACTGTACTTCTTTACTATCTTCACAATTGTTTATTACCGACAATATTTCCAGCGTGTTAAACAATCGACACTACCGATTGCTGGTTATAAGCGACGGACAAAAATTTAGACCCTACGAAGCCCAAAGTTTGGTACTGATTTGTAGTCCACCTGTAGAGGTGTTTAATGTTTTGTTCGTCAAATTTCAACAGTCATTCCCTTAAAAGGATATGGTGGGGGAGGAGGAGATGTGCCGTATGTATGATTGAAATCTAATTTGTACCCCAGGCTCTTCATACTGAAAATAAATATGTTGTTTTAACTGACATCTTCTTCAAGTGTGAATTTTAACACGTGAAAACAGTGTGTGATATTACTGCATGTTCGCGTGAATCTGTGTAGATTTCAGAACTGGCGCTCATATATTCACTCAAGCTGAGAGAAACTGGAAGGCAGCCAATAACAAATTACTATCTACTGGTAAGTGACTGTGTGTGTGAGAGAGAGAGAGCGGGAGACTCAAGGCGACTTTGAACTATATTTCACTGCCGGCCCCGGTCAGTTTCACATTGACAGAGTAGTATAGTGATACATTAGAGCAACCTATATCGACCTTATTGCGCTGAAGAAAGTATGGAAATAATCTTGAGGTCTTACGGAACCGGAACCTCTCGCTCATAATTTTACTCACGAGACGCTGGTAACAACAACATAGATGTAAAATTGTAAAGCCTACAGTAGTAGTAGTAGTAGGCACAATGCCTTTGTGCGTGTGATCGGAATATTGTTCAGTTTCTTTGTTTGTTTCAACGTATCGATAATAGGTAGAATGTACTAATGATTACTTCTTTTTCTTCTTCTTCTTAGAATTTCGAGGTCTCATTCAGACTCCTGTAGTATTTATCCAGCGGTAGGCAGACGAGAATGGACTGACTCGACCTACAGAACAGCCCACGGCGTGAACAAACGTCATGCAAAGCGGTGTGTGTGCTCTTCCGCTATCTTATACATATGTGTTTTACGTTAAGAAAAAAAAAGATTGTTACTGTTGTTAGAATAACCAGAAACGTAATTACACAACTCCACATACTTAATTACTTTTTCTTTTTCTTCCGCTCATTCGTGTTCTCGTTCTTCTTATTGTTGTTGTTGTTGTCCTTCTCATCCTCCTTCTTCTTCTTCTCCTCCTCCTCCTCCCCCTCCTTCTCCCCACCTTCTTCTTCTTCTTCTTCTTTTCTTCTCCATCAGGGGATAGGTGAACCACTTGTTCAGGTCTAAAAGGAATACATCCACTACAACAACGCATCTTAGGTCTTTCTATATGTCTTTGAAATAGGCTTGTATTGCCAAACTTCCTTAGGCAACCTGCCATCGGATCGGGCATCCTGTTTAGATGAGTAATCTGTCTCTCTTTGTTCTCTGCAATACGATCTTGGATATTAAAAATGTTCAACTCTTTACGAGTGTCTTCATTGTAGAGCCTATGTCTTCGTGCGCAGCCTTTAACAAATCGCAAGAATCTCAACTCAGATGCCTGTATCCTACTAAGATGTTTCTTCGCCGGAACCCCCCCAAGTTTCAGAACCAAACAACCATATTGGCATAACCATTACCTTGTAACAATTTAGTCGATTCCCTTTCCTTGTTTTCCTCGATAAAATTCTTGACGAATCATACATATTGTTAATAAACTTTATTCCCGGGCTGTTTGGCTGTGGTCCATTGTTTCTTACTAAAATAGACGTTTCGACAGTACCATCGACTGCCATCATCAGTGTAAAATGTTGAGCTGTACTAACTTAGGGTGGTACACGTTAAAGACCACAGCACTGTGGTTAAGGCAGATGCGTCTCTAACGTGTACCACCCTACGTTAGGACAGCTCGAGTTTTTACACTGATGATGGCAGTCGATGGAGCACGGCCAAACAGACCGGGAATGAATTTTAATAACATTGACTCCGGGCGTGTAAGCCTACGAAGTATTTTGTGCTACATATTGACTGAAATTAGGGTCGTGGGTCATCCAAGGATGAGATGGGTGCGAGGTTCATATAACTTAGTCCTTGGAGTGAAGAAGAAGAAGAAAAAAAAAGAGAGAAGAAGAAGAAGAAGGAAAGTGAGCGGGAAAAGTAGGCGGGAACTAACAAAGCTATACGTAATACTGCTAAGACCTTAGAAAGGCATTGATAAAGTTAATTGGTATGAAAGAATGAAAGTCATGAAAATATTAGGTTTAACTGGAGAGACAGAAGTAACGTTCACGGGGCTTAAAGATAGCGAAGAATACTTACAGAATGAGTACAGAACAAGAACACCTAAGACTGAACAGAAATAGTTTCCGACAATAAGGCATTTTACGAAGCTAATCTTGTTTATGCCTACGCGGATTACGAGCGCTATGAAGGTTAACATTAGTGGTAAGGCACCAATCCTCTCCGCTTCCAAGCCGTGAGGATTTTATTTTAAGGGTTTACGCTCTCGTGGCCTTTACACAAGTTCTAAAGAGTACGGCTGCCACATCCGCTGTTGTGGTCTTCGTTAATAACCTGTTACAAGGGAATGCTGATTTTTGGTTCGGTTCACCTCGGCATAATTTCTTTGGCCGGTACGCTCCCACGCAGAAGAGAACTCCCCTTATCCACCATTTAGGGAGGAGGGGCTTGATAGGGGGTTCAACCAACTCACCCAGAGACAAACTGTTGAGCGGCTACAATTTCTGGACGGCAACTGAAGTCCCACAGGTTTTTCTAGACACGAAAATCAAAAGTTATAAATTCAGTTGGTGTAGGCATTCGGGTAGGATGGGTAATGAAAGTCTGTCTGTGCTGCTAGAGAATAAACGACTTGATTTAGGGATATTGGTCGACAATGTATGAAATGGTTACCGGAACAGTCAGCCTGGTCTAACCCATGAAGTGCAGAAGAAGCTTGAGATGTATTCAGAAAACGATGATAGTGGAAGAAGAGGTTCTGGCAACCAATCTTGAAACTCGTTGAAATCTGTACAAAACTATGTACTCGATACACGAGGAGCTTGGACGCCATAAACCGTCTTCACTGTGATTGCCAGGGGAGTTGAATTATTCTCTCCACTAGAGTGAATAAGTGCAAGAAAAGTCTTTGCATTGTTTATTGTTGTGTGTGTGTGTGTGTGTGTGTGTGTGTGTTTGTGCCAGTTTGTGTATTTAAGGATGTTCAGACATCTACTGACAAAACCAAGATTACGAAAATTTTTTCCATGAAAACTGAATTACCCGTAAGTGATGCTTTCTCTGGCCTAGACGTTTTAGTTGCAGGACACTCATCAGGCGACACGAGGCCTTTACCTGTTTGTCCAGGTCTATGTTAATCCACCGTTGGACTCCGATGACGACATTTTCACGCTTAGTTAGATGTGATCAATAAAAAACAGAGCTAGATCATTTATGCTTTGAAGAATAAATTTCTCCGTTCCAACGTTTCATATGTATTCTTACTACTATGTATTCTTGCTACATCTGTTTGTATTGCATTTTCCTCTTCACAATAAAATACTACGTATCATTTTTAGGCAGCTGATATGTTTCCTGATAATAGGAATATAAGACGGTCGATAAGAGACACGAATGCCGCTTATTTGAATCGCTGGATAACCGAATCAGTGATTTCAATGGATCAAATTATCATAACGCAAACCACAATAGTCAGTTGTGTTGTTTTCGCATTATCGAATCGATTTAAATAAGAGACAGTTGCTGTATTAATTCATCTTGACGCTACAGTTTATATGTGACCTTACGTGACCACCAATCCAGTTATCAGTTCCCGTAATTCCCACATCCCTCTCTCCAACACATAGCCACTGTATGTCTACTCTTCCTCCTCTTCTCTTTGAAGCTCTTAAGTTAAGTTTCTGACCGGTGAGATTACCGTTTCTCCTGTAGTCCCTTTTTTTATTACAAATAAATTCAATAACATATTATTTATGAACCTATGATATGTTTTTCTGACTATGAAGGAGGCTTGGACACGACGTTTGCTCATCTGAGACTGTTTGTAGTGGCATCTGAATGAGTTTATGGTGAAGGTTTTGAAATAAACACGCTTGAGGTTCATACGGTCATAACATTACAAAAGCGTTTGATTAACTGAAAATTTCGATAGTTAAAAAACACATTTAAACAATATTCTGCCTTCTGGAATTATGTTTCTGCAATATGTTAAGGGCTGGAAGCTTGAAGGCCTAGTTATTAGAATTGAAGCGTCACGATTGCAGGTACAGCGGAACCTCACCCACGATTTCGTCACCCACTCAACTAATTTTTTCTGTTTCTTTATTAACAAGAGAGTAACATATAAGCTATAATTGTGACGCGGGTAAACCATAAACGTACTGATTGTGGTTGCGGAAGGTATTGGTTCCGAGGATGGGTATTTTGTACTTGCGTACACGGGACAGTGTGTTGTGTTATATCGTTACAACGTAATACGTTTCGAAAATTCAGTCGGATTACTGTTGCCTGGCGAAGTACTCCGGAAAACAAACCAAAATCTGCCTGGAATAAGTTACGGTTATCTTAATTACAACTAGCGCCTACAGAACCAGAAGGTCTTGAACCCACATCAGAATTGTTAGATATCTGCCAATCTCTACCAGCATTTAACAGTTTGAATGAAGACGTTAGTGAATTAGACTCACCGGATGTAGGCTGCGAAATGTTTAGTGATGATGAAATTGTCACATACGTATGGAAAGATCCTACAAAAGCTAATTATGGACAAGATGACCAGCCAATAAAGCCTGCAATCTCTCATGGGGAGGCCATTCAATCACTGACCACAGCAATCAAGTGGTACGAAGGCCAAGATGAAGCAGAACTGCCTAAAATAATTTCACTGCGCCAAATACATAATTTGGCTCTTGAAAAGTACGGTCGACAGAAGAATAGTTATAGATTTTTTTCATAATCATTAAACAATTTTTGTTGTTGCAATTATAGTACTCAGCTTGTTTGAGTTTGAAAATTTCGAGCAATTAATATGTTCGAACATAACATTAGCACTGTACATCGCTAGTGTTATAATAAAACATTTTATATTGTGTTTAATGGGTTTATTTCTGACTTCCTCACTAATTCGTCTATTTCACTAATTCGTCACCCCTTCGGTCCCGTAGGAGACGATTTGTGAGGTTCTACTGTACAGTGAAAAACGTTTAATGTGTAGTAGGTTACAGAAAGCTAAATAACACTGTATAGTACTGCACAGTATTGTAATTGCTTGAGTTCTCGGGACAATGTAGGGCAACATATATCTCTCCAAATTTTGAAACAAAACAAACAGTAAAATAATAATTAATACGTTCCCTTCATTCAGTTCCGTCTTGTTGACTTCTTCCAGTAAGCGTTGTGAAGCGCTTCGGAACGATCGTTCCACTTCGACACATAAACCCTTATACGAGATCGTTAAACATAAACATTTTTATCAAAGGGCAAACAAAACATGTCAACAATACAACCAGATTTACGTACGCTGTACTTGAACGGCACACACAGTGTCGTGTGTGGTCGGCCCGCGCCTGCTCCAGACTATCTGTGCGACAGTCAACCACGTTTTTTGGCACAAGGTGCGTCGAGATACAAAAAAGCGTTTTATAAAGTTATGGCTGTCCCTGTACTGTCCTATGTGTGTGTGTGAATTATGGACAACAACAAAGAAACAAGAAAGTAAAATATAGGCGTCAGAAATGGTATTCTTAAGAGGAGTTGAAAGGTGTTCTGAATCTGATCGTACAAAGAATGAGGCCGCAGTGCAGGATGGTTGCCTGGAGGGTAGCGGGTAGCTAACATCCAAACAACCCGCCAGGCAAGTATCCGCCACGTTATTGTTTATGGAGCCGGCCGCATTGCCCCCTCCATCCAATCCTACCCGCCTGGCGAGTCGCCTGGCGTGTAGCGAGGTGAACAGTCGAGTTGGTTGTTTCCAGCCACCCATTACGTGCTTGACGGTCCGTTCTTGTTTATCGTGTATTTAGTTCAGTGTAATTTATTCTGTGCTGTAATACCTGTAAAGTGTATTATTTTAAATTATTACCATTTACTCAATTACCTATATTATATTCAGCATAATATTCAGTGATTTAACTAAGCTGTATGGAAGAGTCACTCATCGCAGCGATTTTCAAGCGCAAAGCCATCTGGGACCCAACCGACAAGCTACGGAGGAATTCCAAAATTCTCAGTAGTCTGTGGGCAGAAGTAGCCAATAAAGTGGGACTTGACGGTCAGTTATATTTTCGGAATTAGACATAATTATAATTATTACATTATGTAATCTGTATGTCATGTAGTATGTATTTTACTGTCATCAATTCTCAAAAAATGAGGATGTATTACGATTATTTTATTAAAAAAAAAGAGATGCAGCATTTATAAAAAAAAATCAACATTTATTTCGAACAGTATTAAATAGCTATTTCTACATTAACGTTTCTGTACAAACTTAATGTTTCAAAAGAAAATGATTTCGCTAATAATTACTGTACTTCACATATGAGGAAGAGTGTCAAATTGCAGTGGCTTGTCCCCTCCGAATGTTGTTTTCCGGGATAGCGTAGTCTTCTTGCCATGGGACTGTACCGATGCCATTAAAGTAGTCCTTAAATGCATCTCGGATTGTTACTGCACGACTTACAAAGCGGTGATTTACTGGTATCATGTCATTTTGCATTTGGCTTCTCTGTATTACTCCACCTTGTACAACAGGGTCTTTTTTTCGTGAGTAATAATGTAGTTGTGCAATATGCAAATAGACTTTGTTATATCAACAGCATGCTGGGCATTGGTTTCAATGGACTTATTCAGTATCCTCCATTTTGCTGCCATTATGCCAAAAGCACATTCTACAGTGTTTCTAGCGGGGCTTAATCGATAATTAAAAATTCTCTTCTCATAAGTGAGAGATTTAACAGGATAGGGTCGCATCAAACACGGAAGCAAGGGGAATCCTTCATCTGCGAGTAGTACGAATGGTGCTTTTATACCTGTGAAAGGAAGATTTTGTTCACTTGGAATATTGAGTGACCCTGCCTCAAGTGCATGAAAGAGAGAGGATGTCCGAAAGTTTCCACTATCACTTTCCCTCCCTGGAGTACCTACATCAATAGCGATCAATTTATAATCGGCATCTACTACTGCTTGTTGAAGAATGGAAAAAAATTGTTTGTAATTGTAATGCCGGGATCCGGAGTGAGTAGGAGCTTTAATTCTTATATGTTTTCCGTCTAAAATCCCTATACAATTTGAAAAATTCCATTTTTCATAGAACCTTTGAGCAATAGAATGCCATTCTTCTTCGGAAGGGACAGGGAAATACTCTTCTCTCAACTCATTCCACAAAACCAAACATGTGTCAATAACAATCTCTGATACGGTAGTCTTTCCCATTTTAAATCGTCTCGCAAGAGAAGCAAATGAGTCTCCAGTGGCCACGAAACTGAAATTGAAAAATAACAAAAAAATAGTAAAAAAAAATACACTTAGTTTACAATTTAAGATTAATAAGTAAATTACTAATAGTAAATCTGTGCATAAGTGAAACGAATGAATGTTTTTTTTTTAAATACGTTAGGCATACATCAGGCATTAATGTTGTTTATGCCCACTTACACTTTGTTTCTATAAAATACACCAATGTTTTTTTTACTATAATTAAACAAAGAATTGTTATTTCTTTGTGTTGCAGTAAATCAAAATGGAAAAACTTACGAGCTTACTTCGTTGCTGAACAACGTAAAATAAACAAGCCGCCAACTGGAAGCCATGGTTCAGTGAAAGTGATAAGTTCTTGGTCACATTTTAACCAACTCATGTTCCTTAGGGATACTCTTGGCACTTACGACGAAACAAGGGATGACAGTCTCGGAACCCAGGACACTGATTGCTCACAGCAAATTTCGATGCAAACTTTGATTGCAGAAGAAAGTGTTGACGAACCGGAAGGAACTTCACCTCCGACTGCTGAGCAACCACAAACTAACACCACCCCACAACCTACAACGGCCCAAGGTAATGAAAACGGCCCACAATATAAAGAATACACTCCATCTTCGAGTAGCAATTTTTCACTTCATAGATCGAACACAAACAAAAGAAAATTAGGAAAAACTGGGTTAGAAGAACGCTACACTGCAGCTAAACGTGCAGCAGAATTTTTGGCAGTTGAAAAACGGAAGGTAGGGTTGCTTGAAAAAGAAATTAACGCAGACAATGACCCTGATCTGCAGTTTTTTAAAAGTTTGCTACCATACATGGCAGACTTCAATCCTACCCAGAAACTGCGAATCCGTTCGAAAATTCAGGACATAATTTTGATTGAATATGAACGAAGAGAAGCAAATGCGAGATATTCTCGAGCATCAGCAGAGACATACACCTCTCTCGACAGTTCTTCGTATAATCCATCTCCAGTTACCCAATTGACGTACACTGAAATCAACAGCATCTCACCTGTTGAGGGAGAGGTAAACTGGTAAATGGGGCCAACGTATAATCAACAGCCACAGAATTGAAGAAAAAATTTAAGATTGTCATTTTTTTTCAAAATAACACATTTTGTCATGTAAAATGTGTTATTTTAATTAAAACCCAAAATCTTTGTCTCTATAAATATTTATAATACCGGGTGTCCAAAAAGTGTGGAAAAAGGACTTTTCAATGTGATATATAAAATTTTTCATTGAAATCAGGTATCATATGACCATCGTATGCCATTAAAACAATGAAGTTAAATTTAAAATGGCGGATACAAGATAGCGGAAAAAAATTTAAACACGCTATAACCTATATATTTTATGTCCTAATGCATGTGTAACTTTTTTATACTTCTGATAGCTTCAAATTACGAATTAATAAGCTGTTTTCAGACTTTCTAGACAGGTGGTGTATAATTTCTTATGAATAATTTTAGTTACCTTATTGTAAGAATTCGTCGCTGTTCGGCAGAAACTGCTTCCCTGAAGTTTGTTGATGTTCTTTCCAGCTTGTCTTTAACTTTATCCAGTAGACTGTCAAACGTATCTGTACTCATCCTTGCATAGCTATAAAACTTTTCAGGATAACTTCTTAGTGTTTTATAAACACGCAAGAATTCACCATCACACTCTCTATCACTATAGTACCGATGCACCCACATGAACCTTACATTATTCAAAAATGAATTTCGTACATAGGGACTACATTCACATAAAAGAAGTTTTCTTGAGAGTGACATCTTACAATTGAACTACAACAACAGACTAACGGAGGTTGGAATGAAATACATCCGACAGTGCGGGCGACATGTATCCATCCTCGACCCACCTGCCTCCACCATCTACCCACCAACCTACCCACTACCCACCTGCACTGCAACCTTAGAAGAGAAGAAGTTGTCAAATTGAATGAAAGATTAAAAGGTTACAAACGACGGTAAAAAGAAAGCTAAGAAATAATGCCAAATTCAAGATTGGCCAATCAAGTCTGACAATATAAAACCCACAGGACACCGACATGTGGGTAGACCCAGGAAGAGATGCTGGAGGATCTTTGAAGGAGGAACGGGTAGAATATAGAATATGCCGTGATAAGAAGAAGAAGAAGAAGAAGAAGAAGAAGAAGAAGAAGAAGAAGAAGAAGAAGATGATGATGATGATGATGATGTTGATGATGATTATTATAATTATGTAATATGTTTACACTGGCATACGGCACATTAGGAGCTAGAATAAAGTTAATTAAATTGCATTCTCAGTTCGACGGCAACAGTAAGCAATTTACTTTGTATATTTATAAATTATTTATAATGTACAAAACACGCACAGCGGCGCGCGACGAGTGAACAACGATGTATCGACAGGAAACTGTGAGGAACCAACCGACACAAGGCGACCGACATTGAAATTAAGGTCGCGGGCGCGTTTCAAGGTTTCACTTTTAAAACCTCAAAACGGCAGCAGTACTAGCAGCAGCAGCAACAGCTTAGTATTTAAAACAATAATTTTCATAATTACAGCAAAACAATATTTTCGTGTATGTGTGTATGTTACCGTATACAAATTTAAAACAGACAAAAAAATCGTATTATCACACGTTGTGTATGAGTGCCGTGTTATCAGAAAGGTCAAATCTTCGACAGAGTTAGAGAGATTGACAACGCACGAAAGCCGTTTGTGTTCAGCTTGGTTAAGACGATGTGAATGAATCCTAGCTAACATTGAATATGTTCTCCTAATCTATGTGGGTTATACTAGACGTAGATAAACGGAACTCAACCTTGGCTGGCACCGCTGCTGCTGGCTGCTTAATTAATAATAGGTTTCTCTCTCTCTCTCTCTCTCTCTCTCTCTCTCTCTCTCTCTCTCTCTCTCTCTCTCCCTCTCTCTCGCTCTCGCTCTCGCTCTCGCTCTCGACTTCCAAAACAATATTTCATGTTTCGTAACGTCTCTACTATTATTATCATTATTATGCTACAAACTTGACGCACGCACACACATACTACATTCGAATCACACCTAGATTAAACTTGTATATAAATTATACCGTATTTATCCTGAGTCTACTTCATATGAAACAATTCTTTTTATCGCCTTAAATTCAATTTTAAATCTTTAATACTGTATTCGCATTGAATAGATTATTATTATTTTTTTTATTTATTATAATGCAGTTTTACAATCTACTCATTTCACAGAATAATAAGTAAAAGTGATGTATAAGTCGTCACTTGAGGTGGGAACCATCCAGCGATGATTACCATGTTCACCGGGTCAGGTCATCTGGCCACTGTCTCTTCAGCCTTCTTACATCCAGTGATGGATTGAGGAGCTCGTTGATCAGGTTATTGCTGTGTCCTATGTTGCGGTTCCTGTACTTAGCGGCGTGCATCTTGATGACATCAGAAATATATGGAATGTTGAGGTCTTTGTGAAGAGTATAATTAGAGATGAACCAGGGAGCATTCGTTATGCAGCGCAAGATTTCTGACTGAACTGTCTGCAGAATCTTTGTGTTGGAAGGTTTAGAGCAGCCCCACAATTCTATACCGTAAGTCCAGATTGGTCTGAGCACAGCTTTATATATGAAGACTTTGTTTGCGAGAGATAGTTGAGATTTTCTACCTATGAGCCAGTACATTTGCCTACCTTTTAACTTGAGTTGTTGTTTCTGAGCCTGAGTGTGGGCTTTCCATGTTAATTTGTCGTCCAAATGCAGCCCCAGGTATTTAACTTCTGATTTTATAGGTATGGGGGCATCGTTTATGGTGACTTGTGGACAAGAGCTACGTTTCATGGTGAAGGTTATTTGAGTGGATTTTGCAGAATTAACTTGGATCCTCCACCGCTGGAACCAATCTTGCAGGAGGTAAAGATGGCTTTGCAGTTTCTCAGAGGCTCGTTCCGGGTTGAGATCTACTGCGAGGATAGCGGTATCATCAGCGAAGGTGGCGGTGGTAGTGTAGTCTGTCGCAGGTAGGTAGGTCAGCAGTAAATATTAGATATAAGTATGGCTCCAGAACGCTGCCCTGAGGCACTCCCGACTTTATAGGAGAGATTACTGACACAGTGTCTTCGATTCAGATTTGGAAGTGTCTATCTTGCACATATGATTTCAACAGTAAATATAGTTGATCAGGAAGTTGTTTCTTCAGCTTGTACAGTAGGCCCTCATGCCAGACTTTATCAAAAGCCTGCTGAATATCCAGGAAGACAGCTGCGCACATCGTCTTCTTTTCCAGGCTATCCCTAATTTTGTTCACTATTCTGTGGTATTGCTGCACTGTATAATGTTTTTCTCTGAACCCAAATTGGTGTTCAGGGATCAGGTACCTAAAGGGCACTATTTGTTTTACTCTGGTCAGGAGAAGTCGTTCAAATATATATGACAAGAGTGGAAGAAGGCTTATTGGCCTGTAAGATGTAGGGTCAGTGGGGGGTTTGCCAGATTTTGCGACCATGATAATTTGGGCAAATTTCCATTGGATTGGAAAGTAGTACAGTCTGAGCATACTGTTGTAAATAGTTGTAAGTAGTACTAACGCTTTCTTGGGAAGATGTTTCAGAACTTCTCCAACTATTAAATCGTAACCGGGGGCTTTATGTGTCTTGGAACGTTTTATCTCTCTGAGAACTTCAGAGAATGCAAACTCTTTGATTGGCAGTGGACAGTAATGTGGGAATTTCATAATCAAAGGTTGGCTAATCTGTACATGCTCCGGCCTCGCGCTCGCTAGCAAACAGGCCTATACCCTGATTAATGAAAGAAAGTGACTGGCGGAGCGGCCGCGCGGCGACCGAGTTTGTAGTAAAAACATTCCACTTAATAACCTCGTGGAAACGTAAAATACAGGGCTAGAAATGTCTAATGAACTGTATTTTAATTATCAATTAAAGACGTTTTTAACAAACTTTTCTAATTTTTTAAATCTTTTTTCAATTAATTTATATTGAGAGTTAAATAAAAAAATACACGAATTTGAATTTAAAATTTAGGGTTTATCATTTTTATTACGTAATAACTCAGAGGTTAAGCATCGGAAAAACATTTCTTGTAGACAAATGGTAGTCCACCTTCTTTAGTACAATATATCAAAAATTGAGATTCCTACGATTAAAATTAACGACGTTAATAATTTTTTTCTAATGTCCTGTTAACTCAGTTGTTAAAAGTTGTACATGAATGAGATTTGCGTGACGCTCTCTTTAGATAACTAAGTGTAGAAGACATATACAACTTACACCTTGTACGTGATAGGAACACTACAATGGATTAATATATAAAGTGAATTTCACAGAGAGGAGTGCGTGGCGCTCTGCGGCGGAAGTACAATCAGAACCTAGTGGACCCATTTTATTCGCGCGCTACCGTCTTCGTTTGAAGACTACTAACTCACAGCTATAAGTGTTTCTTACAGAGTGTTTTAATAGTGTATTTTTATGATTTATACACATATTTTATGAGCGGATTCCATAAAAGCTGAAGAACACTACAATACTTGTAAGTACCTTACTGTCTTTATTATTTATTTGTCAATGCTAATAACAAGTAATTTACTAATTGTTTTTTACATTTCAATACATTATAACAGTAAAATACTGTTATAATTATGCAATATCTGGTAGACCGAGCTTTGCTCGGTAGTTTTAAACTGTAAACTGTATTTCATAGTTAAATAATTAGTTGTTGAGAAATTTGAATGGCATTAACAATTTCCCAGTAATTACATTGCACTTCAATTAGTAGTATTAAAGCTGATCACAAAACAAAAATAGTTTATTACCAAGAAAACAATAAATACCGTACCGCAAAAGAGTGATAAACAATCATTCAAGACCATCTGTTATAAAAAGCATGTAGTTCAACTAAACCACAAAAGTCTGGTCAGATGTAAGTTTTCGACAGATCTCCAGGTAGATAGATTAGATTAAATAAGTAGACAGATAACTAAAATCTCTGTATATTTATATGAGAGGTTGGTGACTCGTAGCAAGTTGGCTGTGTCAATGCGTGAGCCGTGAGCGTATGCACCACTTTCTTTGGGCTGTTACTGTACCTTGACTCGATGGCGCGCCGTTGAGCAATGTTAGTTCTAATTTTCCTATATTAACTGATTGCGGTTATATTTCGTAATATTTGAAGGTTACATACCCCTTTTTATTGATGAATACAATTTTGTTATGCTTACTGTGAAAAAACTCAATGAAAAAAATTATTAATAACGGAGTTAACAGTACATTTGGAAAAAATTAATAACGTCGTTAATATTATTCGTAGGAATCTCAATTTTTGATATACTGTACTAAAGAAGGTGGACTACCATTTGTCTACAAGAAATGTTTTTTCGATGCTTAACCTCTGAGTTCTTACGTAATAAAAACGATAAACCCTAAATTTTTAATTCAAATTCGTGTATTTTTTTATTTAACTCTCAATGTAAATTAATTGAAAAAAGATTTTAAAAATTAGAAAAGTTTGTTAAAAACGTCTTTAATTCATGATTAAAATACAGTTCATAAGACATTTCTAGCCCTGTATTTTACGTTTCCACGAGGTTATTAAGTGGAATGTGTTTACTACAAACTCGGTCGCCGCGCGGCCGCTCCGCCAGTCACTTTCTTTCGTTAATCAGGGTATAGACACAGTGCTACGTACGTCCGAAGGCAGCAGACGTAATTGCGTTTGTTGCTTCGGCCTGTCATTTATTCATTTTTCTTTATTGTCGCGACAAATTATGTAGGCTTTAGGCCCTACAGCTTTCTACTGTAGATTCGAGCGTTGCGTAATTGCGCCTTACAATGTAACATTTTTTACCGAACGTAGTTTCACAAAAATTATAATGCGTACAGACTTAGCTGACCTTGCAATTCAAATGTAAATTGTAACATTCATTTTCAATAAATGTATTAAACTACAGTCCACTCGCTCATCATTATTTTCAGCATCCTGGCAAAATCAATTTACAAACATTAACTCTTAACAGGCAGGGAGCATCAAGGTAAGTTAGAATTTCTGAGTCATCAATTGCTGATGAGGTTGGGGTGAAAACATGGGAAAGGTGATCTGCGAACACATTCACCTTATCTTCATTTGCTCGAGCCCAACTGCCGTCAGGTTTACGAATGGGGGATACTGGGATTACCGGTCGTTTGATTTTTTTTGTTGCCTTCCATATTGAATGATCGTGGGGTGTTAAACATGTTACGTAGTGTTCAAACGATGCGTTTCGGGACTCTTGCATAGCTGCGCGAATTCTATGGGTGAGCCTATTGAGAATTGATTTATACTGGGGATTTCTCGTTCGTTGCCACTTACCGCGAGCTTGTCGTTTTTCTTGAATAAGTTGTTTGATGTGCAGAGGTATATTATGATAATCAGGTAAAACTTTTCTTCTTTCTGGTGTAGCTTGCCGTGCAGCATCCTGTAATAGTTTGGTAAAGTATTGAACGGCTACTTCAATGTCTCTGGAATCCGTAATGCGAAAGTTAGAGTTGATATTCTCATTGATAATGTGTTCAAATAAATCCCAGTTAGTCTGCTTAGAGCATAAAACAGGTGGAGGTTCCCTCCAGATTACATTAGTGCTTAATGTAATTATAATGGTGCTATGATCAGAGCTTAAGTCGAGATTTGGTTCGATTTTGGTATATAAGTGCGAGATTCCTTTTGATATCGTAAAATCAAGAAGATCTGGAATTTTATTTAAGTCTGTGGGCCAATACGTAGGTTCTCCTGTTGATAAGTAGCTGAGATGAAGATGGTGTATAGCTTCCAGTAGATTTCGACCCTTTGGTGTGATAAGCCTTGAGTCTCATGCAGTATGCTTTGCATTCCAGTCCCCCGCTACAAGGAAGTGTGGTCCCAGAGTGGTGAAAAACTCTAGATATTCGTTTGTTGATATGGAATGGGGTGGTGGGCTGTATGTAGCTGCTAAGGTTAAGGGCCATGGAAGGGCGAGAACTTTAATGATTGCACTTTGGATTTTTGGAGTGACATGTGGCTCCATTACATAATGATGAAGAGGTTTCGTATGATGACAGCTGAACCTGCGTGAGCTGAACCGTCAGGGTGGTTAGCATAGAATATGCTATAATAAGATATTTTGAAGACTGTTCGATCCGTTGAGTGGGTTTCTGAAATTAGGAGGATGTCAATTTTATTGATATTCAGGAAGAGGATAATTTCTTGTATGCGGCCGGAAAGCCCAGTCGAATTCCAGACAGCTATTCTTAGTGCCGTGGTAGGTATTCTATTTATGACTGTAGATAACATGTTGAGGATAATGCTGTTTTGATTAATGAGTTGAGGGAACATAGTTTTGAACTCACTTAGGAAAATTGTCAGTTGGTCCATTACTTCCCTGTTAGTGGGGTTTGCGTGGCTGTTGCTAGTCATTTGTGTCCTTCTACTTCCGCCCGTGATTTGAGCATATGTAGAAGTTGTATTTCGCGGTGGTGGTAGAGGGGATGGAGAATTCTGAATCACATTAGATTGTGTCTGTGGAGTAGCACTACTTAGCAGTTGTGGATTGCCCCTATGTTTAGATCTTATCAGGTCTTGGTAGACAGAACACCCTTTATAATGAATAGATTATTGAAATAAATTCCTGTTAGTTGTAAATCTATTTATACTTTTTCGGTCCTTTCAGCTTAAAGGTAAGTTTAGTCAATCGTCATGTTTAGATATTTTTACCAGCCAGACACATGTGTTCACAACAGTCATGAAATTTCGTCCTTGATTCGTAAAAACAGTCGCATCTGTTATTACTAAACGTTACTTTTGAGTTTTTTCAAACTACAACTTGATACACAGTGTAGCATGACAGATAATCCACTTAAATCAATTACCAGATGATCATTAGTAAAAATCAAGTATATGGAATATCCAGAAAAATCCAAATGAGAACCAAATAAAAAGCACTATAAATTACCATTATAACCAGAAAAAGTAAACATAAAGAAAAAATCTGCAACTAATATGAAAGTACAACAAATTAAAACCCCAGAAAACTAAAATTAAAATAACAATAATACCCAGGTAGGATAGGAGCAGGCAAGGAAGATACCCAGACCAAGTAAACCGACAAAGTAAACAGACCAGTATAAACAAAAGTGTATAATAACGAAATGGTACTGAAGAAACAAGAATGAAGAAAGAAGATATCTAAAATAAACAAATATACTTAATGAACAGAGACAAGTGAAGATCACATAGAATAAAGAAAGTGGAACACGACCAATACCCAATAGAAACCCCATAGGGAGAAAACAAAAACCCCAAAAGAAAGTAAATGTCACAATAGAAAGTATAACACCCCAACAAACCATAAACTCATGTAAAACAAATAAAAACAAAAAGTGTTTAAAGTGCTAAGTAGAAGTGCACCAAAGAAAGTTATTGTATAGTTTATATAGACAAATCTTAACAGTTGCCCCATGGTTAAACAATTTGATATTATATCTATGAAAGGACTAGTGATAATATCAAGAAAAAACCAGGGACAAGTGCACGTTATTAGATTATAATAAATAAACTTTAAGAAGGTACATGAATGACTGTACATTTGAATAACTTTAAGTATTTTTAAATAGTATCATGAATGATATTTAATCAATTAATATGGTGAAGGAGCAATGAATACTCTTTCTAATAAAATGCCACTGTTTATATGAGAACATTCCATAGAATAAATAATATAAATAGATAGCTTGGGTTTAGTACATAAGGTAACGGGGAATACATCCCTAAAATTAAGAAAAAACAGATAAGACTGTAACTAAATAGTTTTAAGGGAGTGTTAAACATTTAATGGAACAAAATGTTAGGTTCCAGTTTCCATATATTAACTCTATAAATAAGATTTAGAAGTAGAGATTAATACTTGTATTTATCAAATGTTATTTTGTTTAGTAGTTTGAATTAGGAATGCCATATCTGAATGCAGATACCATTCCTAGATAGTAAAATGTTTTTTATAAGTTACTGTAAGTAATCAGTACAAAAAAGGTATGATTCTAGATACCAGATTTAATATTAAATAATTGTTATGTTTTAATTGTTTAAAATCAATACTCAATGTTATAGTATTAAAAGAACAAATTATTAATGAATATTATATTAGAATAGAAGGTCAGAAAAGGGTATAAACTAACTGTATTATTAAAAACTTTGCAAGTAACAACAGATAAAATCTAGGCCAGATAGTAAATTTAGACTACATTATAATTGACAAATCTAGTCCTATAAACCAACTAAACTGATGAATTTTATGTAAGATAAACCCACCATATAGTAATACAATGTAACTTATACTTTACAAAGATATTGTCAGAAGATAAGTAAAATTATAAATAAAAATGGAATGTATTAACTGACATTTCAGAGGAGGAGTCATAGATAAATGAATTATATTTAAAAACAATAACTAATGAACTAAATTGCAAGAAATTAAGTAAAGATAAACAATTATATCAATCTTAGATTCAGTATAATAATAATAATATCAGAGAAAATGTCTATTATCTGGTCAAGGACAGGAAACACATATTTGAACCTACTATTCCATAACTTTTTTAAATGAAAACTTTGTAAAACTATATTAATTAGTATCGAAATAAGCAAAATAGATTAAAGAAACCGAATATGTATTTAGTATTTCATACAGTTAATTAATAACGAAAATATTTTCCGTGTATAATGTATTCAAATAAGATGTATCGGAAGCGAAGATAATTTGGAACAATGTATAATATATATTAAATTGCGTAAAATTTTCAGGAGACGAAGGAAATGAGAACAGTTAATTATTATCCGTTGAAGCGAACACTTAAACGAGGTTTTGCTCCGTATAACCTGTACTAATGGCGTACGATAATTCAACCGAGTTCAGTACAAATTGTGTAATTTTTTTTAATTTGAATTTTTAACTTGTGAACAGTGAAAACAAACAATAAACAGTGCATTACAGATAAACAGAACCACACACGCCTAAATAATTGAAGTAACACCACTACAAATAAATTTGACGGACGAACAAAAAAGGTTATATACCACACATTTTAACCAAAGTGAAATAGACATAATAACACACATTGACACCAAGTGAACTAATAAATACTACACCAGGAACACTCAGTTAACTCCAGAACTAATATACACAATTGCTGAGACGAATAAACGGTGAAAGGACATCTTTATTGGAAGAAATATTGGTCGAGGTGATAGACGTTCAACTGCGCATGCTCCTGTCGGCCATTTTGATTTTTCATCATTCTCATCGAGGTGGAGCAAACGAATTCCTAGACTGCATTGGTTCGAATTATATACTATATAAACTTCCTATATTAATTAATAACGTTGTAATTATTAGTTTTAAGACATTTCCAATTGTAAGTGTTATACTTTCTTGGCCCTACCCTTCTCTGGCTATTCTAACATAACCGTTAAAAGAACGTATTTTATATACCCAGTTAATGTAAAGTTTTTGTCAACCGGCCCTGAGTTAAGAGTCGATACTATTGTCAAATATCGATTACTATCGATATTTTTTCATAATTTGTTAATAAACCTTCTATTTATGCAATTTGGTTGAATTTTTCTTTAAATATACTTAAGAATAAGTTAACTCAAGTACACAGACTAACCTAAAAGCGGGATTTATGAAAATAAAGAGCGCATTGAAGAAGAAGAAGAGCCGTCTATCGACCAGTACCGGAGTTAACCAGATTAACTTAAAAGTGATTTACAGAAAGTGACACCACTACACTATCAACCATAATACAACTAAATTTTTAACACCAAACAATAACCACAATTATTTCTTAAATACTAGTAATAAAAAACACGACAAATATTTTTCAGAAACAACCAAATTTTTATTTTGAAATAAAATTTGTTTTATTATTTCAAATTTTAACAATATTATTATTATTTTGTAACCACGAGAAACGTTACAAAAGTTAAGGCGGCCTACACAAGATAATTTCGGTGTGTCACTTCGGCATGAAGTGAAGAAAAGAAGAAGAAGAAAATATATAACAAACCGATGACTCATCCTTGAAAAAATAACCACAACTCTAGTGTGCAGTAAAACAAGCGTTCGCTCGCTCGCACGTACACACAGAATTAATTAACAATATGTAGATAAAACTCAAAGTCTGAGGATTTATGGGTACTGAATACAAATCCACGCCGTTACACCGATTGCCACCAAATTTTGCACAGGTAACGTTTGACACTAGGCGAAAAATACTGTCTAACTGGGAATTTGATATTTTGCCCCGTTCGCACGATTTAGGCCCATTTAATTATGCCTTTTCGTTGACGCGTATAAAGGTGTCAACAACACCATGGAGACCAGAATAAATTACAATAGTGTAACGTGACCTACGATAGCACCAGAATAGTAACAAATAAATAAACAAATGATATTTAGCGCATCGGAACTGTACCTTTATCCGTTCCTGCAGTTTTTAATGTTTTTAATATGCGATTGTATCGATATATTTTGTAATTTTGTATATAGATACGTCTATATATTTTGTAATTGTCTTAAACGATTATAAAATTTACGTTTATACGTATTTCTGATGATGCGATGAATAAGTAATGAAATATATTAAATACTACTATAAACATGTCAACAACACCATGGAGACCAGAATTAATTACAATAGTGTAACGTGACCTACGATAGCACCAAGTTTACAAGCATAATTAATGGAAGAAAAGCTGTATACTAAAGGAAAATAAAAAATTATTAAAAGAGGAATGGTAGAACAACACTACTAACTGATTTTGACTTAAACAATGACGATGACTAGACCCAATAGATTGGATATAGTGAGACATAGAAAATAATTCAAGCCACAATATAACAACAGTTATAAGCACCTAAGTGTTAAAAAGACTTATATATAAATAAAAGAACAAAATTAGATAGGAAAATAAATAATATGTAACCTATAGGAAAGTTGAAAAGAAAATGAAATGTAAAAACAAATAGACTGAACAAATTACTTTTGAAGTAAACTATCAAAAGACACTAATATTAAATGAACTTGAGTAACAATAATTCGTTAGGAAAGCGGTGATAAGTAATAAACATTGATAGTGCCCAGTGGTAATAAATACATGAAAAAGTGATAAATGAATAAGAAATATAATAATCAATAATGAACCATAATAGGACCCAGTGTTAATAAATGAACTACATAAACACACTAGTTACGAAAGTGCAGTGTAGTCAGAAATAAAGAAATAAACTTGTAATAGTAGATTATAAGTAATCTATTAACCCAAATATAATAACTAAACAGTGTAAATTATAAGGGACAGTTATAAGTAATCATGGGCCTAGTGTAATGAAAAAGGAAAGATTGTATTAAAATATAAGAATATTTGTGGGAAACAAACAACTGGAAATTGTTTTCCATTATTTAAAGAAGTTTGTTAGTATAGTATAAGGATGATAAGGGATATATTGTTTTATGGTTAATGAATAAAATTAACAAAGTTATATTAACCACATTGAAAATAAATATAAAAGACTAATATGTTAGGTTGAATACAGTAAGGGGAGTTAGACACTATATTCTCTAAAGTGAGTTTACAAGGAAATATTAGTGCAAATTTAATGTTCAATTTTGTTATAGGTTTCTTTGATTGTAATTAACCAAAATATTATTATGTTGCAAATTATGTTAAACAAAACCGTTTAGACACATGTAAACTTTAGATACAGGCATGGGCCTAAAAAGAGTTATTAAGTAGTTATATTATATTACATGATGATTAAAATTAATCAAAAGTTATGATTTAAGTTAGTTTGTTATAGTAATTATGTTTAGTAACATATAAAATTAACAAAAATGACTATAAACAATTGTAATGAGTATAATGTAGGTGAATTATGAACTCTAGGCATTAGGCCTATAACTAATAACCAGAAACTTGTGAAATTTAAGATAAAGCAATAGCCATTGATAAAACAAAGTGTATAATCTGTTTAGGTTTCATAATAATAGTGTAGGATACAAAACTGGATAGATAATAATTAGTTTAAATGTAATTAACAAAAGAAAAGCCAAATGAAAAAATAGTAATCTGTTATAAGTTGACAAAAAGTAAACTTGTGACGTATCAAAATAATTTGTAATCAGAAAGCAAACTAATGGTATTATTGTATTTGAGATTACAGGTAGTATAAGGGAGTTATAATAAGTTAAAGATTTTTAATAATTTTGTATAGAAAAACGTTAGTTTATATAACAATGTTATAAATTATCAACCAATGAGAACTAGTGTTTGGAAGGAGAGTTGCCATAACGACGAAACCTTGTTAGAAAAAAACCGTTAATAAATAGTATCATTCCATTATTAGAGCTTGATGAGGGTAGATGTATTAAAACCACAAAGAATAAAAAGAAATTAATTCAACGAAATTTATCAAAACTAATGTTCAAACTAATAAATTAAAACACAGAAGTAACATTAATACTAACGACTTAATAAATTTAGCAGAAGAAATTAAAATTAACCAGGAGGATTGCTGAAGAATCCCAAGATTGGAATACAAACCAACTGAAGGAAGAAGATATATGAACACATAAACGAACAATGGAACCTGCCATAACCAGGATGACTGATGGAAAATAAACATCTTAACCAGAGAACTACGAAAATTGAAACCCGGAATTAACCGAAACACCCAAGAAAGGACAAGCAGCAGTATTCGAGAGAATTATTACCCTGGATAGCAGAGACGAAGGATTGTTAAGTATATTTTAAATACGACTTCACAGTAAAAACACCAGAAAATCAACCATAAGTGAACTACACTTTCCACATCATATATCACTTTTAATAAACACTTGAACTTGATTTTATTTAACAAACACCTCAAATTGAATAACTATCTCAATCCAACATTGATTTTTTAAGGAATATGTTTTAAAACGTAAAAGTTACTAAACGTAAATAACCTCCAACCGCTAATTCCCGTAGCTATAGTTTACCACTCTAATTATAAGTATATCACCCTGTTCTATAATATTTATAAGGTATTTGTAAAATTTTGTACTTTCATTAGTCCATTTAACAACATTTTCTGTAGTCACAAGAACTTCGACCTGAGATTATAAATAAACGAAATTGTCAAAAACCATCAGAGAGTCTCGATATACGGCTGGACAGAACAACCAACCGCGAATAATTAAACATGCCGGCGCAAAAATAAAAAATAATAATTTGAAGGAAATTGTAGAATTTGAACCCAATTAATAATTGTTAATAAACAAAATAGAAACAGTAAACTGTATGTTTGATTTTATTCAACTAATATTTAAAATTTGAGCACACAATATAGAAAATTAAACTTTACAATTTTGGGTTACTAAGAAGAGTTGGCCAACCCGACGTTGAGGCAGGAAACACGAATTTGAACGGCCGAACTGGCGAGTAAACACTCTCCCAATATAAACATTATAAACTCGAATTATCGATAGGTTACAAATTGACGACAACAACGTAGAGTTTTACATTTGTAATCTCGCCTAGTTACAATAGTAACAAGTAAATAAACAAAAGCTATTTAGCGGCATCGCAACTGTACATTTATCCATTCCTGCAGTACATTTTCGATGTTTTATATAATATGCGATTGTATCGATATTTTACGATGTGGAAAAGAAGAAGCGTACTAATTGTAAATTGACCTATTACTTAATGCAAAGCGAAAATAAGTGTTGTTTTCATTTGTGAGTTTAGATGACAATGGTTTTTGGTTTTTAGTTTAGTGCTGAAATAAATAAAAGCCATGGTTGAGGAAAACATAACGTTTAATGTGTTATACAATTCTTCTAACACAGTAACACTTAAAGTAAGGAATTTAGCGTTTTTGATTTAACAGATACTTTATAAATATCTCCAAAGGCTTTATAAGCGAGTAATTTTAAATCTCCATAGGCTGTTGCACCAACATAATAATTTAGTACAAGTTAAAATAATACAAGTGTTGAAAACAGCTTTGGAGAGAATTTTACTAATGAGTACAAAATTGTTATACGAGCTGACAGAACGCCATATAGAGATAGACAATAAAAATTATATTAAAATACTTATTAAAAGTCAAATATTCGCGTGCGAAGCCGCGGGTAACAGCTAGTTAATAATAAAGGTAACATTCAGATAACGTTATTTTTAAATCATTAATAACATACCCAGTTTTCAACACGGTAATATGTTGAAAACACATTAGCTTATTATCTTATTTCAATTGCATACAAACATAATTAGTTATCAGAGTCACTTATTTAATTTACATAATGTAGTCTTGAAATTTATTTAGATAGCCCTAAAACATTAATATTAATGACAATTTTTGTAATAATAGTAGTAGTAGTAGTAGTAGTAGTAGCAGTAGCAGTATTAGAAGTAGTAGTAGTAGTAGTAGTAGTAGTAGCAGTAGCAGTATTAGAAGTAGTAGTAGTAGTAGTAGTAGTAGTAATAGTAGTAGTAAAATCAAGAAGACAGAGGATGGGATCAGTATGATACATCTGTGCAAAATATTTCCTTCTTCATCTCTTTCAAATTACGTTGTTATCAGCTACACTTAATATTTTCTTAACCCGTTCCTCTTCTCAGATCTTGTGCGACACTGTACCAGTAAGTTGACATCTTCTTTTTACCATCGGCGTCGGTACATCTGTGAGCTATAAAGTGGATCGACGGAAGATACACTACGGCAGTTTCAGACTTCTCAAGACAAATCCCGAGTCCGTTTGTCATCTAAAAATCTGAAAGAAAAAAAATACATCGGGCAACACATAAGTAATAATTATTTACTTTGAGTTAGTACAATATGAACTGAGGAGGACAGAAACTCTAAGGATAACGGAGATGTTCCAAGCCTCTGCTTATACCATCCCCGGCTCTCCGTCGAGCTGGAGGTCTATTGTTCTGAACGCTGACCAGGCTCCTGACGATGTTGTGGTCAGTAAACTTGGGTTTGATACGTGCAGCTCTAACCCTCTGTGGGTTAAAATTGATTGAATTGAGGAGGACAGTAAGGTTTTGACATGTGAGGTCGAGTCCTCATCATTGGTACAATTCCATAGATTGTGGTCCGTTTACAAAACAAGTGTTAGTCAACCAGTGTTAAATTATGCTGGTGTAGTATAATTTACATTGCGATTTTGTGCGTTCAAATGAGATATATAGCCGTGTTTAGTAGCATCTACAGAAGGTGATCAACTCGTCCTCCTTCAAGCGACAAGTGCTTCCTGGCTGCAACAAAATGTGGCATAACCTGAATTCGGGGAAACAAACCCACGACGCGACGGTGCCCGCATAGCGATCCAACGAACTGACCTCAGCAACACGGCCGAGACCGCTCAAATTGTTTAATGACGACGATACAATATATGTGGCACTGGCTGAGGTTGTACCGTATGCAAACAACAGACCACAACCAAGAAGTAGTAGTAACAAGCCAGCGTTTTGGTTTTTTTTTAGATAGCAGCGGAGCTTGATTCATTGGCACCACGACTACGTTAAGGTGCAAAACAACCAAACGAAGGTAACGCTGGGCCGACAAAAAATATTTTTACACTTGAATACCGTCCAACTACTGCATTCATACTGTATCACACACACACACACACACACACACACACACACACACACACACACACACACACACACACACACACACACACACACACACACACACACACACACACACACACACACACACACACACACACACACACACACACACACACACACACACACACACACCTGCTGCTCTAGTTAACAATATATCACTATGCGACACGGTCCTATGATACAAGACTTTTTTTATTAATTTATGATTTAAATTTTAATAACAGAAAATACATAGTACTTTTCCAATAATTTTACTACCCACACTAATTTTAGATATTTCGATTATGCGATTATTGGCATCGATATGTACGGAATATGGTATATAATTTTAATTAGAAATCGTGAAAATTTATTTGTGTATGTTATGAAATAGCTTGTTGACGATTGCAATCGTGTTTCTTTTTCATATTATTTACGAAGAATTGTTATTAGCGATTTTATAACTCCGATTTATTATTTCAGATAAATTATTTCAATTTACAGAAGACAATGGTGGCATCATCTGCAAAGAATGACAGAGGATCGATTGCCGAAAGCGGCACTGAGTTATAAAGCCATTGGTCTTATGAGATGAGATGGGTGCCGGAACAGGTTTATATAACCTAATCCTTGAAGAGGAGGAGGAGGAGGAGGAGGAGGAGGAGGAGGAGAAGAAGAAGAAGAAGAAGAAGAAGAAGAAGAAGAAGAAGAAGAAGAAGAAGAAGAAGAAGAAGAAGAAGATAACTCTGATTTATGTCTGTGACGCCCAAACCTATGCATGTTATTAGGTCAATATGAAAAGTATATTTACACATGGAAACCAATATGCCTATAAAATAATACTCGCTTTTTGTGAAATCACCTAAAAAAAAAATACCAACTCGAAGTAAGCCGTGGCAAACGATAACTGCCGCAAATTTAAACAGAATCAAATAATTTTCTGCATACAGCCCTAATTTGTAGGGTTCTCAAGACCTGTTGTTTTTGGTGAAGATCGGTTAAGGGAAAGGGGTAGTTTACCGGCAACGTTTTATGTTTTAACAAGGGTAATTTGTTTCTATGACGAACGATAACTACCGTAAATTCAAACAGAATCAAATAATTATTTTTATACCTCCTTGAATTATAGAAAACTCAAAGTCTCTTGATTTTGGTGAAGATCGGTTAAGAGAAAAGGGTAGTTTACCTGCAACGTTTTATGTTTTAACAAGGGTAATTTTTCTTATGACGAATGATACCTGCCGCATATTAAAAGAGAATCAAATACTTTTTGCATACGTTCCTGAATTTTTAGTACTCAAGGTCTGTTGATTTTGGTGAAAATCGGTTAAGGGAAAGGGGTAGTTTACCTGCAACGTTTTATGTTTTAACAAGGGTAATTTGTTTTTATGACGAACGATAACTACCGTAAATTCAAACAGAATCAAATAATTATTTTTATACCTCCTTGAATTATAGACAACTCAAAGTCTCTTGATTTTGGTGAAGATCGGTTAAGAGAAAAGGGTAGTTTACCTGCAACGTTTTAGGTTTTAACAAGGGTAATTTTTCTTATGACGAATGATACCTGCCGCATATTAAAAGAGAATCAAATACTTTTTGCATACGTTCCTGAATTTTTAGTACTCAAGGTCTGTTGATTTTGGTGAAAATCGGTTAAGGGAAAGGGGTAGTTTACCTGCAACATTTTATGTTTTAACAACGGTAATTTTTTCTATGACGAACGATAACCGGCGCACATTCAAACAGAATCAAATATTTTTTTTGTAGGTTCCTGAATTGTAATGGAATGAAGGCCTATTGATTTTGGTGAAGATCGGTTAAGGGAAAGGGGTAGTTTACCTGCCACGTTTTATTTATGTGTGTACTACGTTATCGGAGAAAAAGAAGTGGTTTTGTTAAAATTCCTTCCCAGGTTATTTGGGTGTGGTAAATCTTTTCCACAAAACCAGACGTTTCGGCAATGCCATCGACTGCCATCATCAGTGAAAATCGAGTCCACTAACGTGAAGAGGTAGTCCTATAGGTTAGTGAACACAGTACTGTAGTTAAGGCTGAAGAAGAAAGTAGTTTCTGTTGAAATATTATATTTCGAAAATGATTTTAAATATAAATCTTAGAACATGGAAGTCATGTATGCTCTCCATACCGATATTTTTGTTTCGCACAAAATTCGGTTTCCTAACCACGGCTTTTATTTCTTTGAACAGTAAGCTAAAAACCAAAAGCCATTATTACCTAGCCTCACAAATGAAAACAACACGTATTTTTACGTTTTACATTAATTGAGAATACAATCGCATATTCAAAACATCGAAAATGTATTGAGGTACGGATATTGGGAAAGTACCAAGTACAATAACACAAAACTGAGTGTATATTGAACAACCAAAACGTACTACTGTACTATAATTCAGTTTGATTAAAACTATATACAGTAATAAAACGTAATAAGAAATTATGTAATATGGGATAATACGCATATTATTTAATTACAATCAAGATGTACTAGTTTATTTGCCACACGAGATTAATTTACATGAAATATTGAATGGACACTTTAATAACTGAAAAATATCTGACGTAAGAGAATATGTTTTAGCTTGCACATCATAAATGGAACTAATAATTTAATACATAAAGAAAACGTGGTCTTCCAAGTAAATAACACTCGTTTATAAAAAATCGTGTAAATGTAGGCCTATATACGTGTGCCTGTGTGAGTGTGTGCGCGAGCGGCGGGTTGTGTGCCAAATAAACTTTAAGGATTCTACAATCGTATTCCGCTGTTGTCTTACGGGTGTCCCAAGCGTAATAGTAATGACAAGTATAAAATCGTGAATCATCGTGAATCCTGGCTTCATGGACCAAAGTGTGACAACTTTTGAAGTCAATTTAATTTGAAGACAACAGAAGGAGATGGTGTGAACACTTGAATCGCATGCCTGATATCCGTGTACCTGTGGCTGCCTTGGGTTATCACCCAACTGGGAAGAGAGATGTCGGTAGACAGAGGAGGAGATGGGTTCCGGAACAGGTGATGATGATAATGATGATGATGACAACAATCCATCACAGCAATCCAATAAAAAAGTTGTCACTTTTGCAGTGACGTCTGTCTGTCTTCTTGTGAACAATGCCATCGTAAGACGGTTTCAGTTATCAGCGTTTCAGGTCTGAAACATTGGTTCTGTATTGGCCAACAGATCTGTTTCGTTTTGCACCGAATTTTCGAAAACCAGTTGACAGTTTCTTCACGTGGCTTTTTTTCATTCAATTATAATATTTTAAGTTTACAGAAATAAAAACAGTAATTTTTAATGATTGACTTTTGTTACGAATGTTCCAAATTCGGTGTACGCAAGCTAAAGACTGATTAGAAACAGATACTTCCAGTGAGGTGGTGTGGGTATAAAACACCTGTTGCCGGTTGTGATAGGCATAAACCTTAACCTAAAAATTAATTCGAATTTTTTTTGTACCAAGTGTTCTTTTTAGAGCATTTTCTATAATTCGCTGGGAGAAGAAGAGGGTCCCGGTTCAACTGGATCTGACTCTCATTATAATTACACAGTATAAATCAGAACACAAATAAGCGAATTAAAAATAATAAAGACAAACAGAAAAACACATGACTAAACGAACAAAACACAAATAGGTACGTAGTATCTGCTACACGTCAGTTCCGAAAACGAACATAGCTGCTAACTGAGCGGTTTGCCGGTTTACACAGCGGAGCACATTGTGTGGACGAATGTGTCCCTCCTTCCACAGTTTGTACAGTGAAATTAGTACGAGTTCAATGACCGTACCCATTAAACATTGCCGATGTCTAAGCCGGCAACACAAGATGGTGCAAGTGCCCAGCAGTTCGAAAGCAATGGTAGTCTACGCTTTTCTTCAAGTTTCCCTACTAATATTGTTCGGATTTCAAATTATTCAATAACTAAAGTATTTATTCTGTAATGCAATTAATATTATTTTCTCTTATTTCCAGTACTGTTGCCGCCGGGAACAGCGGTTACATGGACGCCACGCTACTGGATACTTCAAAACTACAAGCCTTCTAAATTAGGTTTTAAAGGTATACGGAGCGATGTAGCTGGAGATAACTTACTGGAAACGATGGTGTCAAGGAACACTTAAGACATTTTCAGTTATATACATAACTACTAGTAAGCTCCCTGATCTGCAGACCTCGCCCACTATTTTAAACGAGTATATTTTTTATTTAATAAGTTTATATATTAGATAATTTTGTAATTATGAGGAAAGTGATAAAAATTCCGATTACTCTAGTATTCCTTTAGTAATATAACAGTTTTAGAGCACACAATCATACAATAAACACTAACAATTCTAAACATTCGAATTTGGGTTACAGTCCCTTCCAGATGGACACCCTGCTGGATTATCACAATTTTTTCAAATATTTAATCTCTTTTTGTGCCCTGGGACCCAAAATTTTGAAATTACCAAAACTTAACACTTCATCCAGATGTTAGTTAAAATTCTCTTTAATCGGATACCTCACATGAATTGTAGCGATTTTTTCACAATTTTGACCCCGAAAATTTTTGCTTGTCACCCCCTCTACTTTTGTAGCAATCAATCGCAAACACCCATAGGGTTCTGTAGTGTAACAGTGTGGACACACAAGGGACGTTTTACGAAAGTCGGTTGATACGTTCAAACGTTATCGTGATACATGACCCCAAACAGACAAGTTCGGTAGCTCAGCGGTAGAGACCGCGGCATAGGTCTACTTCATAGCTCTTCTTGAGACAAAAAAAAACGATACAATTTCAATGTCGTCTTAAAACGCGTTTAACGGGATTACGTAATGTTGTGATTTACTGTGTGCACGATATTAAAGATTTTATGTTTCCAACATAGTTTGGAGATACTTGAAAAAGTAATGGACAAAAAATTTACAACCCAGCTGACCACTAAATTATTCCGGCAAAAGTGTCCGTTATGAGGAGTTATTGTTGTTTTTATGGTGCTGTCTGGAGCGACAACACCAGCGTTCACTCTTTATTATGTGGAACAAGTTGCGTGAATATAGTCAATATTGGATGTTACATAACTGTGGAGCCTGTCCCGCCCGCAGCCGTGTTTCTACAGGTTTCACTAACCAAAGACACCTCGCGCAGAATAGCGAACCCATGACTACTGGCCTTGTTATCAACTATTTTTGACCTTGGCCAACAATTAACTCGCAAGTTAATTGCGGAAAAATTCGTTACAAAAATTCCTTCGAATTTTTTTATCTTTTCGATTTAGATAGTAATTTTCGCAAACAAAATGTAAATAAACGTAGATGAACTTCGGTTAAAAACTTCATATCTCAGCTTACTAACATTATGATGTGCATCGAGGTGTCAGTTATGCGTGATTTTAGTTCTGAGAATCGAGCCTTTGGTTTCCATAAATTCTCAACAAATTTTATTAGATATCACTCACGTTAGAATTATGTCATTTTTGTCCACAATCAAAAAATCATTACAATTTAAACAAGCATTAACAAATGTAGGCCTAGTTATGTTATTAAAAAGTTTGATCGCTCTACTGTGTATAATCTTAAAGTTATAAATAAACTTGGAATACGTATTTTGGTTTTATGATTGTTGTCATATAAAGTTTATAAGGTTTTATATGTGTCACATATGACTTTATAATATTTTTACCACTTTCTTTTGCCAGTTCTATTTAATCAAATTATCCTCTTTAAATTTTACTCAAACTGTACTGTATACAATCTACCGTGTATTAAAAATATTTTTCAATAGACCCTATTTCCTCCGTTAAGCATCCTGGATTCAATCATCAAAATTAATTTGTGCTCTGTTATTTCCATATTAGTTATTACTTGAGAATTGGAGAATCCTAGCTAACAAAATTTAGACACATCTGCGAAACGATTCATAGGTACGTGAAAAATAAAGCACTGAAGGATACCCGAATGAAATTTTACATAATCGTGGTTTGTCCCCACATCCCTGTATGCTAGTGAGACATGGACTTTTGGTAAAAGGAACGTAGAGAGGGTTCAGACAGCTGTAATGAAATTTCTAAGAGGCACGCAAGGTTGTTCTCTCCTGGATCGGAAAAGGAACGAGGATATTAGACGAGAAATAAACATTGTATCGTTGCATCAGAGGACTGAAGACCACAGAAGGAGATGGTGTGAACGTTTGAACCGCATGCTTGATATCCGTCTACCTGTGGCTGCCTTGGGTTATCACCCCTTACTGGGAAGAGAGATGTTGGTAGGCCGAGAAGGAGATGGGTTCCGGAACAGGTCTAGGACCTGATCCTTGGAGTGGTGATGATGATGATGATTTTGATGTATGTAAACCTAAATTTACCCCTATAAACATACACTTTATACACACACTTCTTATGTTTAGGGCTGACCGACTTGCTTGAACCGCTCTCCACACATGTAGGATAATATATAACACCGCCTTTAACTTTCCCCCATTGATACAATAGTCGTCTTTTACAGTTGAGTGTGTGCTGATCTATCTATTATCTAACCTAATGGAGTGACAGCCTTCCAATACGTTTCAGATCCACTATACAACTTTGGAATACCATCTGGCATAGAAAAGAGTTATAACAGAGATTCAGAAAAAGTAACTGTTATGTTCAGTAGAAAGATAACATTTACTTTTACTTTCCATCGGACTGAGAAGGAAGGCAGACTGGAGAGATAATCTTATTAAATAAAAAGTAATGTTAACAATTATTTGAGGGTACAGTGGAAGTAGAATGAAGAAGCGGAAAGAACATTAATGATGTTAGACGACGCCGAGAAAGCAGATTGGGTGACAACTAAAGAAGAGACAGGCCTTGAGCACAGGCATTTGGGGGCAACAATTGTGAACGGATCCTGCCAATCGGCAGAACATCACACGATGATGACTATGTGAAATACAACTATAGACCTATATATAGGCCTATAGTTGTATTAACTTTATATTTCCACTTTTGCCTGTTGTTGAGATTATTCCTGTTGTCAATCACGTTTCGACATTTTTTATGACAATCTTGAGGATGAGTTCTGCCTCCAAAGTTCGTACTGCAGAATACGTTGAGATTAAGCCACCAAAAATCATCGTAATATCGATAATACGATGCTACGATAATCGATGGATTCCTTCCTACGATAATAAGTGGACCAACCTTTTTTGGCTCAACAGAATGTGGGTAGTATGCTCTAGGATTGTCTTCCATGGATCGTTAAGTGTTTCAGTAGGCTATTAGTCCGATTCCTGACTGTCGTGTTCCGGTGGCTCCCTCCGATCCCCGTTCCTGCCTGGCACAGACTGTATCATTGTTGGCGAGAGATTGAACTGACCCTGGAATGGAGCTGATATCTGTCCGGCCAAATGTGTGGTGCATTTGCTAACGGGACCAGAGTACTGCCGTTCCTGGTACGTAGTACCTAGTAGTGCAGTGGACCTAGTAGCGGGCGTGAAATGGAGCCAGGGTTCTGGCCCCTGGTCCAGTAGCTCCACGAGGTATAGTGAATCCGAAGTAGCGCCGCGTGTTTTGGGAACCAGGGCTCGCTTCCCTGGCAAGTAGGCTGAAGACGATACGTTCTTTAGAGAGCTGGCGGCCGAATCCAAAACACGCATCCGTGAAAAGCGCGCGGACGAAGCTCGTGTTACTGAGTAGTGCGTCTGTGTGAGACCGGGGAGGGGACCCGGGACTGATTGTTGCTTATCACCGCCGATTGCGGGTGGTCTCCCGTCGGTCCAAGATCCCATCCAGATATGCATAGGTTTCGAGCGCTGGGGGTACTCCTTCCTTCGGTGGTTGGGAAATGTGAGTATCGCTTGCGCGAACGGTAAATGGTGTAACACTGACTCCTAGTAGCGCCTGGCGAACGGGAACCAGGGTGAGCAGTCCCTGGTCAATAGCAGTGTCGGGCCTCTCACGCCAGTCCGTTATATCCAGTAAGTGCACGGTTGAACTCTAGTATTTTCGAGCTCGGGCCGCTTGTTTTCCCCTCGTGGACTGGCGTCCGTTGAGTAGGCGGAGTCCTAAGTTGGACCGAGCGAGAGGGGGAGGTCACGGCAGGTTGCCTTACCACTAGCCTGACGGGGTAGTGTTCCCCTGCCGCCGCCACAAGGTGAAGGATAAGTCGTAGACCTCTGAGGGAGGTGTTCGGGCCAGCGACCATTCGGGTTTTGGGGGTCGTCGTATCCAAAAATGGTAGCACGGGACAGTGAACCAACACGGTCGGTGATCCTGTCGCCTTGGTGTTCACGAGTTGAGACAAGACTTCGTGGTGGTTGTAGTTATCCCAGCTGGTGTAGACTTTCCCTAGCACAGATGATCTGGAAGTTCGGATGTGTCGTTGAGATCCACGTACTTTAGTGCGCTACACTCGATTCACCTTCGGAAGTTCTCCTACTACAGGTTCTGCGTCTTCTTCGAGGCTTGGACATTCTACTGTCGTAGTGTATTCATACAATTTCTCTCTACTTCAATGTGTGTATCCTAAAGGAGTAGATACACACTATATTACTGTCTTCATTAGCTGCATACAGTTTTCAGTTTTTCTATTCTCGCCGAATTCCGTTATCGAACTTTGACCATATAAGCTTCTTGAAAACTTGAAGTTCGTATCTCTCCTAGCATACTACATGTTGCCAAATTGTTAAGGGTCTAGGTTTCAAGGTCGTTAGGCACGACAGACGCCATATTAATCTTATAAATTGTAATTTATACCACAGGTTATAGTAGAATAGAATCGTTCTGGAATATTTAGAAAATGACATCACCAACAGTGTCGAAACTTCGCTACGGGGACAATCAAGTATAAAAAACTCAGAAACACTGATCGATCGTAGAAATCTGGAAAGTAATCAGCCTGTATATATATCTGACATCCATGCACATGTGCACGAGTTTTTTTATGGTAAGTACACGTAATTATTGCGTTCCATTAGGATTACTTTACGAAGTAATTATTTAAATAACCAACTTGGTTACATTATACTGAGTGAGAATTTCGAAACTGAATTCTAATGTGATAAATTTGTACAGACGATATTTTTTTTCATTTTAGTGCCAAGGTTAAACAATGACACTAATCTTTATAGACAGATAAATTTTGTATGCACGTGTTTTGTGTGCATGTGTGTCCGAATATGCGTGAGCGTATGTGTGTACGCGCGCGCGTGCGAGTGTGAGTTCGGTCAAATTAATTAAAATGCAATGACTTGAAATAAATTTGTTGTCGAGTGTTTAAGATACGGTACGTTTTACAACGATGTTGTGCATTTAAACCTTAACAGCACTGGAATATTTGTGCTTAAATTAAAAAAAATAAAAACCGATAATAATAATTGTTAATAATGTACCTTAGTTGTAATCATTGATGTGAATTAAGGTTAAAAAAGGGATTATTCCGATGGGATTAATTTTGAAATGTTTAGGTTTTTCTCTTTTTAATATACTTAAGTAGGCCTATAGTCTGTATAAGGTTGGTTTCAGTGATTGCAAAATGAATATGTGACAAAAATTGTTGGCAATAAGAGCGAATCGGGCTGACGAACGATTGCTATACGTTGAATAAAATATCGGTATGGAGAACCATACATGAATTCCATGTTCTAAGATTTATATTTAAAATAATTTACGAAATGAAATTTTTCCATAGAAACTACTTCTTTTCACTTATTGCTTCAGCCTTAACCACAGTACTGTGGTCTCTAACGTATACCACCACACGTTATCGGACTCGATTTTCACTGATGATGGCAGTCGACGGCACTGCCGAAACGTCTGGTTTTGCAGAAAACCTCAGTTTTGCAGTCTTCTACAACTCAGGCACATATGTAAAAAATTATTTGGTTGTGTTTGAATTTACGGCAGTTATCGTTCGTCATGAAAAAATTTCTCTTGTTACAACATAAAATGTTGCAGGTAAACTACCCCTTTCTCTCAACTGATCTTCACCAAAATCAATAGCTCTTGAGTCCTCTACAATTCAGGGATGCATGCAAAACATTATTAGATTCTGTTTGAATGTGCGGCAGTTATCGTTCGTCATAGAACCAATTACTATTGTTAAAACATTAAAGGTGGCTGGTAAACTACCCCTTTCCCTCAACCGATATTCACAAAAGTCAATAGGCCTTCAGCTCTTTACAATTCAGGAAGTATGCAAAAAACTATTTGATTCTCTTTGAATTTACGGCAGTTATCGTTCGTCATAGAAAACATTATCCTTGTTAAAACATAAAACGTTGCAGGTAAACTACCCCTTTCCCTTAACCGATCTTCACCAAAATCAACAGGCCTTGAGGTCCTTGAGCTTTCTATAATTCAGGAAGGTATGCAAAAAAGTATTTGATTCTGTTTGAATTTACGGCAGTTACCATTCGTCATAGAAAACATTATCCTTGTTAAAACATAAAACGTTGCAGGTAAACTATCCCGTTCCCTTAACAGATCTTCACCAAAAACAATAGATTTTGAGAACTCTACAATTTAGGACTGTATGCAAAAAATTATTTGTTTCTGTTTGAATTTGCGGCTCTTATCGTTTGCCATAGAAAAAAATCTACACACAGACATAGACAGACAGACACACACACAGACACTTTTCGAAAAATGACTTTTTTCATGCTTTGATGGTAGTACAATCAGAATCTGCCGTTATCTCGAACACGATTTTTTTCGCCATCACCATACGTCCATTTCCTTATGGAAGATGGAAGTAAAAAGAACAAAATTTAGTAATAAGAGAATCTTTGCTTTCATACAGAAATAGATTTTCCAGTGATAGTAGTAAGGAATAATAAAGATATACTATTAATAAACCATAATGAATAGTGCCATGTTAAATTCCACAAAAAAATTTAATAATAAAAATATGTTTTGCAATTGAAGGAGAAGTTTTTCGGGAAAAAGTGTTAAAAATGGAAGGAGTCCAGGGTAGGAGAAAGAAAAACGCAGGTTCAAAGTGGACTAAAGACAGGAAGAAGAGACACAGTGAGAAGATGAAAGAATATTGGAGAAAAGGGAAAGAACAAAGAGTAAAGAATTGAAATTGGCATGTGGTCCTTAGATGGCCGATACATCTAAAATATGTTTTGCAATTGAAGGAGAAGTTTTTCGGGAAAAAGTGTTTTATTATTAAATGTTTTTGTGGAAGGTATGCAAAAATTATTTGATTCTCTTTGAATATGCGGCAGTTATCATTCGTCATAAAAATAAAATTAACCTTTTAAAACATAAAACGTTGCAGGTAAAATACCCTTTCCTCTTAAACCATCTTCACCAAAATCAACAGACTTTGAGTACTCCATAATTCAGGAAGGTGTACAAAAAAGTATTTGATTCTGTTTGAATTTACGGCAGTTATCGTTCGTCATAGAAAAAATTATTTACGAAATGAAATGTTTCCATAGAAACTCCTTCTTCCACTTATTGCTTCAGCCTTAACCACAGTACTGTGGTCACTAACGTATACCACCACACGTTATCGGACTCGATTTTCACTGATGATGGCAGTCGACGGCACTGCCGAAACGTCTGGTTTTGCAGAAAACATTGGACTACGGCCAAACAGCACGGGAAGGAATTTTAACAACAAACTACTATTTTGTTGCCGATAACGTAGTACACATATAAAAATTATCCCCTCCCCCTTCAACTATAATTTTCATTTATAGAAAATTACCCCCACCCCGTTCAACTAGCCTCTTCATTTATAGATATTTCATCTACGTTTCTACAGTGGATTATTAAGATCTTCTTATCAGGATACTTTATTTATCAAAATTAAGTACTTTACTCTTGTTACAACAAAAAATGTTTCAGGCAAACTGCCCTTTCCCCGTAACCGATCTTCACCAAAATCAATAGGCCTCGAGTCTTCTACAACACAGGTACATATGTAAAAAATTATTTGATTCTGTTTGAATTTACGGCAGTTATCGTTCGTCATGAAAAAATTACTCTTGTTAAAACATAAAATGTTGCAGGTAAACTACCCCTTTCCCTTAACCGATCTTCACTAAAATCAACAGGCTTTGAATTCTCTGCAATATTGGGATGTTTGCAAAAACTTATTTGATTATTTTTTAATTTACGGCAGTTATCGTTCGTCATAGAAACAATTAACCTTGTTATCACATAAAGTGTTGCAGGTAAACTACCCCTTTCTCTTCATTGATCTTCACCAAAATCAATAGGTCTTGAGTCCTCTACAATTCAGGGACGCATGCAAAACATTATTTGATTCTGTTTGAATGTGCGGCAGTTATCGTTTGCCATAGAAACAATTACTCTTGTTAAAACACTAAAAGTGGCCGGTAAACTACCCGTTCCCCTTAACCGATCTTCACCAAAATCAAGTGGCCATGAGTCCTCTACAATTCAAGCACATATGTAAAAAATTATTTGATTCTGTTTGAATTTACGGCAGTTATCGTTCTTCATGTAAAACGTTCTCTTGATACAACATAAAATGTTGCCGGTAAACTACCCCTTTCCCTTAACCGATCTTCAACAAAATCAACAGAGCTTGAGTTATCTACAATTGAGGAAGGTATTCACAAAATTATTTGATTCTGTTTAAATGTGAGGCAGTTATCGTTCGTCATAGAAACAATTACTCTAACAATTAATAATTAAATGCACTTTCACTTGTGAAAAAACTTACTTTTTGTTATATCCTAATACGCACGTTTCGGAGTAGTTTCCTCCTTCATCAGTGAGGTATAAATGCAGAAAACACAACGGACACAATTCAGAATCTCGCGCCAACCCCCTTCCATGTACACAAATCCCCAAAAAACCGTTACAGACTACCAACGCCTTGATGCTTTCTGTATTTATACCTCACTGATGAAGGAGCAAACTACTCCGAAACGTGCGTATGAGGATATAACAAAAAGTAAGTTTTTTCACAAGTGAAAGTGCATTTAATTATTAATTGTTAAAATGCTGTGAAAGAAGTGATGACCATTCAAAATAATAATAACAATTACTCTAGTTAAAACATAAAATGTGGCTGTTAAAGTACCCCTTCCCCTTAACCGATCTTCACCAAAATCAACAGACCTTCAGTCTTTTACAATTGATGAACGTATGCAAAAACATTTTTGATTTTGTTTGAATGTGCGGTAGTTATCGTTCGTCATAGAAAAATTACCGTTGTTAAAACAAAAAACGTTGCTGGTAAACTACCCCTTTCCCTTAACCGATCTTCACCAAAAACAATAGGTCTTGAGAACTCTACTATTCAGAGTTGCATGCAAAACATTATTTGATTATGTTTGAATGTGCGGCTGTTATCGTTTGCCATAGAAAATACCCTTGTTAAAACATAAAACGTTGCTGGTAAACTACCCCTTTCCCTTAACCGATCTTCACCAAAAGCAATATGTCTTGAGAACTCTACAATTCAGGGCTGTATGCAAAACATTATTTGATTCTGTTTGAATTTGCGGCTGTTATCGTTTGCCAAATAAAAATACCCTTGTTAAAACATAAAACGTTGCTAGTAAACTACCCCTTTCCCTTAACCGATCTTCACCAAAAGCAATAGGTCTTGAGTACTCTACAAATCAGCGCTGTATGCAAAAAAATATTTGATTCTGTTTGAATTTGCGGCTGTTATCGTTTGCCATAGAAAAACTACAGATAGACACACAGACAGACACACAGACAGACACACAGACACACACACAGCCCCTTTTCGAAAAATGACTTTTTTTCATGTTTTGAGGGTAGTACTACTCACAGTTTGTGGTGGACAGGTAATTCGCAGTGCTGTGAATATATAGCCTAATGGATATTGTAAACTTTAATGATGGGAATGAAGATATTATTATTATTATTATTATTTACCTTTCACAATCTTCTATTGTAGTGTTTGTTACACTCAAACACTGGATTCGGCCAATGACCGAAATGTTTGCCCACGACGCGATGTGGACAGACCAAAATACCCATAACGTGACGTGGGCATTTGTATTCGGTCATTGTCCGAAATTAAATGTCCACAACGCGTTGTGAGTAAACGCAGTTGCTCAATAGGCGATGTAGATTCTTCCTTCGGACTTTGCGCAAAATGGTATTACCCACAACGCGTCGTGAGTATGAGCGTTTGTCCACTACGCGTTGTGGGTATTCCGTATTTGCACAACTGCTCGAGAAAAGTGTAAAATTCGCTTAAAGCAGCAGGCTGAGCGAATGTTGAAAAATACTGAAAAAAAGCTAACACCCGTGTCGGTAACGGACAATGTATCGGTGAACATACCTGAGGTTGATCGTGGGCGACTCGCTCCTCGAAATGTGATGGCAGTCGTGATGAATATGAATGAAGATCTTCACACACTTGGTACAAAACATGGATCGTTGGACAAACAGTTTGCCAGAAATCAATTTCAAGTGATTAAAAGTAAATTTATAAAAACTGACGAGGTACCCGAAGAACCAATTAATATAAGACATGAAGCAATGGTGGTGTCTGGGTCAAAACAAGGTTTCGTGAAATGCGGTTGAAAAAAAATTTGTGCAGGAAAATCGTGCAAGTGTTTTAAAAACAACTTAAAGTTCAATTCCAAATGCCACAGTAACACTGCTTGTGCTAATAAGTATGCCTCATAAAAATTCAAAAGTCAAACCTCCGCTCAACAGTCCCTGAAAGGACCAAGGCGTACCGCGCGGCTGTTGTGTGCAATGTGACGGTTGCATGGCTAGTACAACGCGCCACCAGCCGCTAGTTGCGGTATTCACAGCCAGGAGGCGGCGCTGGTATCTCAGCGCCTGCTCAAAAGTTCGGCCTCACGACGCCTGAGTGCACGCCGTGCGGAGCCTCCGCCGGGAATTGAACCCGGGACCACGAGCGCATCAAGCGCCCGCGTTAGCCACTAGACCACCAGGAAGGAGGCTCTATAAGTAGGCCTCATAGTCAACAAAATTAATAAAAAAGTAAAAACATCAATGTAAAATTTCAGTATTGTTAAATAGGCACTAAGTTAGTCATTTAATTTTAAGTATTGTATGTTATACATTACCTGACAATTGTATTTTTTGGAAATAAAAATCCAAATAAAATATGTAACCTTGCTTAAAAATATAAAAATTATAAAAAACAAAAATACCCAATAACAAAAAAGAACCAAAAATATTAAAAAATGAAAGAGTAAAACAAATTACGCAGTGGTGCACTTTGCCCGTGCCCATATTTTCGGTCTTTGGGTAAATGCCAAATGCACACAACGCGTTGTGGACAAACCCTCATACTCACGATGCGTTGTGGGTAATACCATTTTGAGCAGAGTCCGAAGGAAGAATCTACATCGGCTATTGAGCAACTGCGTTTACCCACAACGCTTTGTGGACATTTAGTTTCGGACAATGACCGAACAGAAATGCCCACGTCACGTTATGGGTATTTTGGTCTGTCCACATCGCGTCGTGGGCTAAAGTTTCGGTCATTGGCCGAATCCGGTGTTTGAGTATAACATATTCATTATTCATAACCTAAAGATACCATACATTCTCAACATTCAAATCCGAACTCAACAGTAGCCAAACACATAAAACAACAGGCTTGTGAATATGGTCCAATACAGCAACAGTTAACCGTATTGAAAACATCCAATGATGAAATTAGATCTAAATATATGAACAATACCGAATATACAAACATGTAAAAGAAGAGGGCCACGAAAATCTATTGAACATCATGACGGACTTCAAAAATCGTATCATATTTAAGATATTGCGGCAAAATGAAAATCAACATAATCAGTTGATATAATATATACGTAGACCTGAATGTAAACATAAACACTCCGCAACAAAATCAGTTCTCGAGAATCTTTGGACACAAACGTACGTTTCACGATCATTACTGTATTGTATCTTTAGGTTATGAACAACGAATACACCACAATAGAAGATTGAGACTATACGTACCATTAGTAAGCAATAAGTGTGTGTATGTTATAAATACATCACATCATCATTAGTTATTTATCTTTCACCTATCGGTGAGTTGCACTGTTCGGGTTGTGTAGGCGCTATGTGTAGGTGGCACATCTGAAACAGTGTTGTACGACAGTTTAGGAGTATACATAGGCCTACTAGTAGTAAGGTCCCTGTTAGGACTCACCCCACCTGGAAGCACACAACGTCTTACACAGTACTCAGGGCGGGTTTCACCCTGCACACAACATATACGACCAATTGGTCAGGGTGATCAGCGCCATCCAAGACAACTCTGCCCGAAAACATCCTACTATCTTATCCTTACTCGATATCCGCAAAGCTTTCGAGTCCGTCTGGCAAAATGGTCTCCGTTTCAAGATCCTCGGATTTCACTTCCTGCCGTAACATCATAAAATGCCTCTCGACGTTCTTGGACGGACGCACAGCATAGTCCGAGACCGCCAGCTTCTTTCGGCACCATTCCAACGTAATGCTGGTGTTCCGCAGGGCTCCGCCATTAGACCGCTACTCTACATACTCTTTACCAAAGACACCCTACCCTCCTCTGAAATTTCGTACCCTGCAGTGGGTCTGGTCCAGTATGCCGATGATACGGCCTACCGGGTCTCCACTGCAGTTTACTGGCAGGCCTTTTCGAGACTGCAATTGGTTTTAGGCTACAACCTTTAATTGATTACTATAATAACTGGAGGATCTCCGTAAAAGCTGACGAAATCCAAATTTGTGTTCTCAACTCCACAGGACGTAATATGAATCATTTCTTTCAATCTCCAGTTTGCATAGAGTAACCCTGAAGCGTGTCTGCAAATATCTAGGCATCACGCTTGACTCCAAACTTACTTGGCCACCACGTATCAAACGAACCACAGACCTAGCCCGCAAAGGAATCCGAACCCTACGAGTTCTTAGCAACAATGATCATTGCTCCAGCGTAATACTCAGCCGTATCTACACTGCTTGGCTTCGCCCCATCATGACCTGCGCATTCCATCTTGCTAACTGGTTAAACCATCTGCCCGCCTTAAACCACACGGAATTACTGAACGGAGTGTCCTCCGACAATTTTACCTACGATGTCTCAAATCCGCAACCAGAAACTCCTCTCTGTATGCCTTCAGTAAACTCTTTCTCACCCTAGACTCTTTCCTGTATAAATTAAATTAGAAATGTGCCCAAACTTCCAAGAAACGTGCCTCCATCCTGTTGAGGTATGGTTAAAAATAATTAATAATTTAAGTACAGGAGCAAACACACACTTTATTGAAGAACAGTTTAGTAGCAAGTATACATACAACGGACACACGAAATACACATTACAAAAGCAGATTTAAAACTGAACTCACTGGTCGAGTGCATCTCTGTTTATATAGAAAAAAGCTTCCAGATTTTTCCTTTTATTTAAAACTTCCAGAACATTACTTTTGTAGACTTCTCACAGTAAACAAGCATGTGTGTGGGCTGAGGCCCCGCCCAGGTAGCTAGACCTCCCACCGCACAATAGAAACTTTCACTCTACAATAACAGGTATACTTACTTAAAATTGAATGCAGAGTTTTCTAGTAAATTCTCAACACCCTCCCTAAAACTCTACATTCTCACAATCACATTAATTTAAAAATTCATTTTTACTCTTAAGTCCAAGTTTAGATCTTAAATAAACAAATTTTGGTTTTGACAAAGCTTTCGTAAGTATATCAGCAACTTGTTCATCACTTTTAACATAATGCACATCAATTTCTCCATTTTGAAAACAATCACGTACATAATTATATTTCACATCAATATGTTTTGTCCTTTGATGGAATTCAGGATTACTTATAAGTTTTAATGCACTCATATTATCTATATATAAATCATATTTATCAGTCTTACAATCGCATTCATTAAATAACTTCTTTAACCACATTATTTCAGTTGTTGCTAATGCTGCACTTACAAATTCTGACTCGGTTGTTGATAATGATACAGATTGTTGCTTCTTACTTCGTCAAATAATTGCAGCATTTGCATACATACAAGCTACGCCAGAAGTTGATTTACGTGTAACTGTATCGCTAGCATAATCAGCATCACTATAAGCTTTAAAGTTGCCATCCTTACAATATAGTAATTCAAAATCAATCGTACCTTTTAGATAACGTAAAATTCGTTTAACAATTGACCAATGAGCTACACTTGGTTTGTCTAAAACTCTAGATACAATATTTACAGCAAAACTTATGTCCGGACGACTTACAATTTGCAAAAACATCAAATTGCCGACAGCTTCACGATAAGGTACATTACTTACAATAGTTTATGATAAATATTCATCATGATTACAATCAATTGGCGTGGATACAATATTAGCTTCTGACATATTAAGCTTTTCTAAGATTTTGTTAATATAAGTACTTTGATGAATGAAAACAGACCCATCATTCAATCTACAAATTTCCATTCCAAGATAATTAGTAACTTCTTTAGTACTAGTAATTTTAAATTTTTTACTCAAATCATTCAACAATTTATCAATCAAACTTTCATTTGAAGCTGCAATAAGTCCATCATCAACATAAATTGCTAACAAGATCTTATTATTATTATTGTTATATATGTATAAACATGGGTCACCCGTACTTTGACAAAAATCTAAATTTACAAGAAAATTAATGAAGTGCTCAGTCCAGCATCTTGGTGCTTGTTTTAAGCCGTATAAACTTTTCATTAATTTACATACGCGTGAGCTTCCATCATCAAAACCTTCAGGTTGTTTCATATATATATCTTCCTTTACGTCACCGTATAAAAAAGCCGTTTTTATATCAAATTTACCGATATGTAAATTTTCACGAGCAGAAATACTAAGTATCAATCTTATTGTCTCAAAGCGAACAACCGGACTAAAAGTTTCTTTATAATCTATATCTTTCTGTTGCGAATAACCTTTAATAACCAACCGCGCTTTATAACGTTCTGTACCATCTGGATTGAGCTTCTTCACAAAAACCCAACGATTGTTAATCACCTTTTTATCTTTTGGCTTTTCCACTAATACCCATGTCTTATTTTCATACAAAGAGTTCATTTCGTCCTGTATTGCAGCTTGCCAACTATCTTTTTCTTTACTTGTAATTGCTTCGTTATAATTTGATGGTAACTTTTCAGCAATAAACGTGATCGGACATCCATAATATTCTGTAGGTTTTAATTTTGTTCTATCGCGCAATTGTCGTCCAGTTTGATTGTTATCGCTATCTGAAGATTGTAAAGGTTCTCTTTCTTCAAACTCATTTGATTCATTTTTAAGTAAAAGTTCATTATTTTTAGGAGTCATAATTTCATTTTCTTCAGTTTCTTTATTATTATTGTTCAAAGAATTCAAAATAATTGAATCAGCTAATACTCTTTCAGGTTTAAAAAGTACATCTCTACTTATAATGACATCTCGCACTTCCGGAACATATACACGATAACCTTTACAATCCTCATGATATCCGACCAGATAACCTCTCATCGATTTTTTATCAACTTTCTTACGCTTTTCTTTTGATATATGTACATAACACATGGTTCCAAATATTTTAAATCTATCAACAGTAGCTGTTTTTCCATTCCATAACTCATAAGGAGTTTTATTGGGCCTGTTCTATTAATTACATGTACAGCAGTATTCATTGCTTCTGCCCATAAGAACAGAGGTAAGTTTGAATTTGAATATAACATTGATCGAGCAGCCTCTACAATGATTCGGTTATCGCGCTTTGCAATTGAATTTTGTTCGGGCGTATATGGAACATTAATCGAATATTTTATACCTTTACTATTTAAAAAAGAGATCACAGCTTTATTATCGTATTCTTTACCACCATCAAAATGAATTTCTTAAATATTTGTTGCAAATTGATTCTCAATCCCGATACAAAATGATTTTAGTTTTTCTATTACTTCAGAGTTTTCTCGAATAAAATGAATTTCTCTATAACTTGAAAAATCGTCTTTAAAAGAAACAAAATATAACTTTCTACCGAGAGACTCTACTTCCATAGGACCACAAACGTCAGTATAAATTATTTCGCGAGTTTTAGTGGCACGATCGATCTTTTTGTGAAAAGGCAATCTATGATTTTTGCCATAAGTGCAACCTTCACAAAAGAAATTTTCATCCGTAAATTTTATATTTAGATTTTTCAAAAAATTCTTCACATGTTTTACATTTTGATGGCAAAGTCTTTCGTGCCATAATTGTAAAACATTACCGTTGGAAATGCTCGATCTACTCTTTTGTTCTACCACGTTACATTCTTTTGGAATTAAAGTTTGAATGTCTAATTTTAGCAAACTACAGGCTCATATTCGGAACCAGTTACAAGAATTTCATTACCATGCTTTAAAGTACATCTCGTAGCATTATGTGTTATTTCATAATCTATACCCCTTTTACCCGCATATTTAACAGAAAACAGATTATACATTGAATCAGGAACATTGTAACAGTACATATGTCACCACATCCACCTAAGTACTGAAAATTAATTTAAAGGCCACCACTAGAAAAAATACATTAAAAGATCTAGAATACCACCAAGTATACTAAAGAAAAGTACCATAAGTTTGAATAAGTGAAGCATCATTGAAAGGAATTCACTAGTAAATGCACCAAGAAAGAAGAAAAGAAGAATAAAAACGAGACGACCGACATACTATACCCAATAGATCAGTAAGAAGGACACAACACAACAAAAGAAAAAAGAAAAATCAGTGAGAAGGACACAACACAACAAAAGAAAAAAGAAAAATCAGTGAGAAGGACACAAGACAACAAAAGAAGAAAGAAGAGTCAGGGAGAAGGATACAACAAGGACAACTTCAAGAAAGAAGAAGGAAGAAACAGTGTGAAGAAGACAAGTGAAAACCTCATCATGTATAAAATGAACAATAGTGAGGAGGAGATCAGTGAAGAAAGAAGAAGGAAGATAACCAGACCAAACACAAGAATAAGGGAAGAAAATTGAAGTATAACAAACTAACATAAACATTGAAAGAATAATTGTATTAAGAAGAAGGAAGAAGTGTTAAATAATTATGTGATATAAATCCCTAAGCTGTATAGTAAAGTCAACACTGACAACAACTCATTTAATGAACACATTTATTGTTTATGTGAAACACAAACTGTATTGTAAATAAGGATTAAATATTGTAAATAAAGAGTCACAAGCAACCTGAATGAGGACAAGATGAGTTTATGATAGCTAAATGATGTGTAGTTATAGAATAAACAGAGGAATATGCAACCAAAATAGTGAATGACCAATTGTACAGTGGGAATGATGTACATACAAACTCACTAATTAACAACAAATAAGATAATACAGGAGTAAACTAAATGTGAACTATTGATAACCAATAACCAATGTACAAACATGAAACGAAAACCAGTCGAATAGACTAAGACAGAAATACACAGCCATTAACAACACACTAATGTTTACTGAACCTATGACATAACCTAATCTGGGCATTCAGTTTCCAATAAAACTTGATAAAAAATGAATCAAAACAATGTTAGACCAAAATGTAATGAGCTAGGAAGTAAATAGAGCATATAAGGAATGTTTTGTACACGATAGCTAATAGTATAACAGGATATAAAAGCTACATTTATGTAATACAAGTATGACCAAATGCTGGTAATGGCAAAGTGACACTATGCAACCAAAATTATGTAATAAACACATTGTACAAAGAAAGTAACCCAATTAATGATTTGATGTCAGACAGAATATTATTCATATGAGCAATTGCAACCAAAATAACCATTTCAGTCGTTTATATAAATGTAATTATAACTAAACCATTATGACAAGTAGCTGCAAGTAAAGTTTACAGCAACCAAACCTTGCTAATAACAGGGTCAAATGCAGAGTGGACTGCATCACAATAACGATAAGGTCCTAGTGACTATTTCAGTTATCAATTAGAAAACAATACAACTAAAATGTCTATGATATTAAGCATACTACCAAGTAACGCCATATAGGCATAACAGCCTGATTCATAAGTGATAGTTAAGGCATTAAACAAATAATGTAGGGAAGAAGAACACTGTCAGTAGTGACTTAACCCATCAATATTTAATTACAACATGTTAAAAGCTAATTAAATACTCTTATTACTGAGTAATAAGCAAAACAAAAATGTATGACAATAAGTTTAAGTGTGAATCTATGAAAACGGACATAGTATTAATATTAGGACATAGTTTTAAGGGAAAATTGTACAGTAGCTTAAGAATGAGACATTACAATAGAAAATAAAATAAAAACCATGAAATATTAATAATTAATGGTTTAATGGACAATAAGCATAAATGCTAAGTGCTAAGTCAGCTAACCCTAATCAGAAATATATGATAAGGGGACTCAAATTAATCGTCTTTCAAAAACACGAACAATGAGAGTAAGCACAACATCCTCAGTACAATTATAAGAAAGATATTAGACTTTTAAAATAATTGTATTGTGCTTAGCCCTTCCGCGTGGGCGTGTGAACCAGAATTTGTTAATCTTGTTCCCAAAGACTGACGCTTATGATAGCGTCTATTTTGACGAAGTCTACCGTAAATAAACGAATTGGAAAAAACTGACCAATCAGAGCCTATAAAAAATCCGAAATTCATCATTCCAACCGAGGAACCACATACAGTCTTTCAACAAGAACGAAGCGGACTGCACGCTCGCCGACGCCTCAGAAAAACGTGAGTTTGACAGCAACACAGCGTCAACCAAATTAACCTCAAAGTGAGACATAAATTACCTACATTGAAGAATCGGTGCTGTATATTTACAAGTGTACTCTATTCGGAGTTTATGCGCATAGGAGTGTGTGCAGTGTTGTGATCAAAGTTAAATAATTAATTAATAAATTTTAATTAATTAAAAAAGTGTTTATAATCAAAAAGGTGTAACCCTTCGAACGACGAGAGACGCAAGTATTCATAACCACAAATATAATGTTATGATTAGTTTATAAGCATAATAACTGAACGCTAAAAGCGATAAAAATTGAAATATAGAAACAATTAAATTCCCTATCCTTAACAGAAGGGAACTGATAAAATACAAATGAACAATGTTGAAATTGAACGTTCTGAGTAATGACAGTTTTAACTATTTGTATACAATAAATACCTAGGATAAGTAAAGACATTGTAACATCAATGAAGAGTATATGTGCTCTTATGCTATCAGTAGACTAGAGTATGAAATATTTTGTTCCTAAATTCAATTAATAGTTTTCGCCGGAGTGCGATAACTATAATAAATAAATTACCATTACCTGAAATAGGAATATCCAATTTCACAGGTGATTATAGTACCTGATACTGGATTATCACCGTTACTATTAATTAATAATAAATAATTCACTACTTTTAACCAAATCAGGTTGCACTAAACAATATGTAAAGCATGTGCCTAACTACGAACAATGGTTCATATTTTATCTTTTTTCATTAATAATCATTGAATTTTTATTTTATATGTTTGTTCTAACCGTAGCTATTATTTCAAAGAAGTGTATTTTGCAGTCTAAAAGAACCTACTACTTTTATTATTATAATCATGATTCAATTTTAAAGTCGAACATTACGACATAACCTATATGTTGGTCAAAACACATTGTATTACTAACCAGAGGCAGTCATGCCAACTAGAGCTCATCATTTGTTTTAGAGTTCATGTTCACTTTTGAAATATTAATTGTTAACCAAAAAGAAGAGCAAAACGCCTTATTGTATTGAATTTCACTGTGTGTTATTTGAATAAATTACCATTATTATTTTTTACCGGTGAAAGAGTTGACTTTTATTGTATCAGTAAAAATACAGCTTAGAGGAGGAAAACGAGGCGGTTGGTACCATGCTGAGAATGCGAATTATTCAAGTTGAATGATTCCATGTTTTGTTTACAACCGCTCAGATCAATATATTTACAATCTTATACAATAATACTATACATGAGTTATTATGTGTACCATGCCTATGTTTGTGTATGTTAGTGTATAGGAAGAAACAACTGATCTCCTCACAACCGCTGATCAACAAGTCAACGGAACGTCAAGTGGACATCCTAACAGTGAATATAATACATAAAATTAAACTATTTAAACAGACAGCTAATACGACGAAAAAACAAAGGGTAAGTACCGACTTATTCAATCCTGGATTCAACAATAGGTTGAATTGAGGGGAATAAGTCCCTAAACGGTAAAATAATAATAAAATTTGATATTGAACAATAACGATTAGCCGAGAGCAAGACCCATTAACAGTAAAAGAACCCTGAGACTACTTAATAATAATAATAATCAAACTATAAACTAAGGACGGATCTCGTCTTATTACAAATTGGCTAGCCCAACAGTGTGGCTTTTAAAGGAGAGTGTCATTCGTCATATTACAACATATAATACATTATAGATAGTACCTTCTACTCGTTCACTATTTTTATAAGTTTCAAAGTAAATATTACCTTTACCATATGCAGACATTGTCATACCGTTGCCCATTCTTACACTGACTGTTGTTGTATATTCTTCGAACGTTGAAAACCATTCTCGATGCTTCGACATATGATCCGTCGCACCCGAATCCACAATCCAGAGATCATCCCGATTGCCACAGCTGCCTTTGTCACCTATTAGTGCTATCCTCGATGTTGATTTCTTCTGTCCAGAAGACGAGTTACTTCTTTCTTGATTATTCGACCATCTTCGCTGTCCATTATTCTTATTCATGAAGCAATTGTTACTTTTATGACCTTTTCTTTTGCACGTATAACACCTGAAGCAGTCCCTTTTTAAATGACCTTGTCTTCCACAATTATAACACTGCTCTTGTTTCAAATTATTCTTCTCATATTTATAAGAGTCATTCTTCTGTTCTTTATGACCGATTTTCAGATTAGCTAGCAACGCTGTCGTCTCTTCGTGTACTTCCTTTTGCTCTTGTAATCTAAATTCTTCTGCCATCAAGCGCTCAGTCAAATTTTCGAGATTCTTCTTATCGTCAGATACCGAATCCCAAGCACTGTGAAAATGATTAAACTTTTGTGGCAAAGATGTTAAAACACGAGTCATCACCATAGTCTTTTCAATTTTTCCCCCGAGATTTTTCATTTTTCTAGCCAACTGTTCTATTTTTGAAATATTATACGTAACACTTTCACTCTCTGTCCACTTAAACTCAAAAAATTGTTTTTGAATCATCGACAGATTTTCATCAGATTTTAGATCATATGCTGTATTCAATTTGTCCCACATCTCCTTGGCAGTAGAACAACCCATTATAAGTTCGAGAGGCTTTCTCTCCACTGTTGTAACAATTAACTTTCTGGCAATTTTGTCCGCCTTCTTGAACTTTTCCAACAACGCGTCACGATCTTCTGCACCTGCAGCTGGCTCGGCTAATCTTCCTTCGCAAACAACCAGCACATCATCATCCTCTTCCATCAATGTGCGTACTACGAAGCGCCATTGATGCCAATTATCTTTGTCTCGAAGTTTTTCAATTTTTATATTCGGTTCCATTTTTGCACAAATATTTTATACTTGCACTCCAATTACACACTGCGCTCCGATTTTTAAATGCCACTGGGCCCATAACCTGTTGAGGTATGGTTAAAAATAATTAATAATTTAAGTACAGGAGCAAACACACACTTTATTGAAGAACAGTTTAGTAGCAAGTATACATACAACGGACACACGAAATACACATTACAAAAGCAGATTTAAAACTGAACTCACTGGTCGAGTGCATCTCTGTTTATATAGAAAAAAGCTTCCAGATTTTTCCTTTTATTTAAAACTTCCAGAACATTACTTTTGTAGACTTCTCACAGTAAACAAGCATGTGTGTGGGCTGAGGCCCCGCCCAGGTAGCTAGACCTCCCACCGCACAATACAAACTTTCACTCTACAATAACAGGTATACTTACTTAAAATTGAATGCAGAGTTTTCTAGTAAATTCTCAACACATCCAATCCATCGCAGCCTCCATTAACAGGAATATCAGGAACACCTACATACCCTCCTTCCTCATAAACCGTCTTCTGACAATTGCCGATTTTTCTTCTTCTTCTTCTTCTTCTTCTTCTTCTTCTTCTTCTTCTTCTTCTTCTTCTTCTTCTTCTTCTTCTTCTTCTTCTTCTCTACAAGGATAAGGTTATATAAACCTGTTCTGGCACCCATCTCATCCTCGGACGACCCACGTCTCTTCTATCAATGACTTTATAGTTCAGTGCCGCTTTCGGCAATCGATCTTCTGTCATCCTTTGCAGACGGTCCCACCATTGTCTTCTATAAATTGAAATAATTTCATTTATGTCCATTAATTCGAGTTCTCCTCTGATATCTTCATTCCTTATTCTCTCTTGCAATGTATAATTTAAAGTATTTCGAAGAAATTGCATTTCAGCACGCTGAATCTTGCCGCTTTCCTTTTTTGTCATGACCAACGTCTCACTCGAATAAATCAATGTGGTTATTACAATTGTATTATAAAATTTAAAGCTTGTGCTGTGTCTTGTTTTATTTCTACGTTTTCTATGATTAAATTATTTTACCTTAATCCGTCACTGTGACCGCTTGGTTTCTGTCTTCTTACGCGTTTCGGATTAAACTTAATCCATCATCAACAAATATGATTATAATTCATAATTATTTTCTATGAATCGTACAACAAATATTCCTAAATTTATTTACCTTATATTTCTATAAATTTATTCCTAAATTTCTCTCCTATATCATATTCAGATTGATAGCTTACTGCACAGCCGAGACATTTGAAACTCCTCACTTGTTCAAAAGTGCTGTTGTTTATAACTATCTTAGTCCTCACTGGATATTTACCTTTAAAGGCCATGGTTGCCGATGAAATACACGCACACACAGAAACACATTACAACATACTCCACCTCGTGGTAACATGATCTCCTAATTCCATAACGCTTCCTCTCTCCACACATTATAATATGCCCTCTTCTTTGTGTCCCTCCACCTTTACCTTGGCGCCGATGTTACGCTTTCTTCCATCTTTAGCCCCCTGCACTACTCGACCCTGCTATGGCTGTTTATTAATTTAGCACTTCCATCCCCATTTAGCTGTCCACACTGTGCCGAGTCGAGTAAGATCGGCGCGAATAAACAAAAATCGTGTACGGTATTTAACGAGAAAGCTGACGAAAAATACTGTACTGTATTTAGCGGGGGTGGCTACGATACTGTAATGAGGTAATAAAATTGCGCCTGATTGGTGCTGCGCTCTGGCGTTCGCTGCTGATTGCGAGTTGAGAAAAGACAGCATATACGATTCTAAACCTGTCTTTATTCTGGTCCTGAATCAAACAGACGCCTTGCCGTTTTCTCCGACAGAAAGAAGTTTTTAATTGCACCATCTTCCATCTATGGCAGGCTAAATTAACACAGATCTGCGGTAAGTCACTGCAATATACTTATATACATTAATTTAAAGTTATGCAAAAAGGAAGTTGTTTAATAAGTGCAGAAATAAATGAAATCGGTTAACCTATCACACCACGTGGCAAATTAGACTATGTGTAAATTGTATTAATTGTATAACAAACTGAATAATTATATAACAGTAAATGAAATCTTAACTAAGGCACCGTAATTGAATAATGTTAACCCACAGGGGTAAAGTTTATAAATGTATACATGCCAAGTGGTGAATCAAGTTAGTATGAATAATTTAGTCACCCCAAATTTATTGAGAAGGTTGAAGAAAGAGAGTCATAGTAAAAATATAAAGTTTAAATGGAAACAAGTGACAAACTTTAATAGAATTGAGAATAATGTAAAGTCAGAATAATATGTAATTTAACTAAACTAAATGTTTTCCAAGATAGGGCCATATGCCAGTATAACCTGTTGCAGAGTGTGTCAAACTTTCATTTTAAGTAGGCCTAAAGCTGGATTTAATATTATAAATGGATTTTGGTGCGTGTGAGGTTTCTGGGGGAATTAGTTTTGGGAACTTATCGCTGATAATATTTTGTATACATAGGGTCCCTCGCTGCAAGTCGAGGAACAGCCCCAACCTGAACATGACCATCTAGACTCTCTCAACTTCATCTGCCGGAGGAGAATAGCGAGGACAGGCCACAAACACACTAAAATGTAGACCAGAATACCACAACTTCACATCATGGAATAAATCAGGTGACACCAAACCATATTACTTTTATACAAAGGGGATGTAACCCACTAGAACCCGTGGACATATAGTTACACAACATCAATGACTTTAAGCTTTAAACATTTTAATTGGGTCCCCGGTTAACGGGACAGAATAGTGCGTGGACTTGGGGGGGGGATCTTTTGTTCATTTTGTAACTCTGTTTGTATTAAATGTGAGCCCAGAGGTTGGCATGTATCTGTGGCTGATTACCATTCAGGCCTGTAAATTTCTTTCTTGTTTTCAGTAGAAGGGTTACCTTAGTGCTAGTAAGTCTATCATTCACCATGTAATTTCACTGGTTAAATTTAGTTTTCATTTTATGCTTTGATTTCATATATTTATATTCAGTTTGGGTCATATAGGGATAGAAGTTTCTTTGGTAGTTCAGTCGGGTCACCAGTTTAATCCTGTATAGGTGGATTTTCATGCAGACTTGAACATGCTCTTGGGACAGGTGCACGATCTTGGTGCACCATGGGATGGTGCAGGAGTTATGCACGATCTTGCCTAGGAACATGTCGGCCTTTGGGCCAAATTAATTTGAAAAGGTTATAAGGCATTATGACATCTTACTGTTTTCAATATTTAACAAAATTTATCATGTTTAAATTCTTTTTAATGGATTATGATCACTTGTGTGTTTACTGAATTCTAATTATATTTACTCCAAGTCTAAGTGCTCAATGTGGGAGCACTTTATAATAGTATCAGGCATTATGCCAACTCCTGAATTTAGTATGTCCTGGGGCCACTGGTGTTACACATATATATCTTGATTTATTAGGTATTAAGACCTTGGAATAGGGGTTGTGTGCAAGGATATTTATAAATTGTAAATTATGTACCTCATGGGGTGAAAGAGGTGTGGCAAGATTTTAATGATAGAAGTTGTAATTGTCCTGTGTTGTGGACGTGTGTATGTATTGTATATTCGTGTGTATTTTTGGGGGTTAGATATAGGGCTAAGTGGGGACAAGTAACATTTTTTTAAGGAGAATATAGAATATAAATTTTATATTTATTGATTTTTTCAAGTAACATTTTTAAGGAGAATATAGAATATAAATTTTATATTTATTGATTTTTTCAAGTAACAATTTTAAAGGAGATATAATGAGTCTGTTTATAATAAAAAAGATTTTATTGGTTCTTAATTTTGTGAGTTTTAATTGCAAGTCCCGTCTCACTGGATCCAGCGCATTTTTAGCTTCTCTAGGCTTTGGCCTAGTTTTAATTATCTTGTGGCCCCTCTTTAGAAAAAAACAATTTTTTTCAAAAAACCCATTTTTTTTATGTAACTACATAAAATTTTTTTTAGGTAACTACAACACTTAAAGAGGGGTTACATTTGGTAGCAGAACGTGGTTGAGATTAGGGTCAACCTTGGGTCCTTTGGGTGTGACGGGGCTTGCAGACTCAGGAAACATTTTGGGGTTCGAATCGGACTTGAAATAATCTCTAGAAGTCCCTATATCTATAAGTACCGATGTCGTGTTAGGTTTATGGTTTTGTTTATTATATGTGTGTATCATTACCCGCCTGTTGGTATCTTTGAACTGTAGGTCGCCACGCGGTGTGAAATTTTAGGGGGGGAAAATTCCTTGGAAACTCGAATTATCGCAGATCTGGGCCTAGGTGGAGATATGGTTCGCGTATTACCTTGCCCATAATAGGGGAGGCGTTTTATTTATGCGGTATGGCCCGATCGGCAGTCTGTTTCCTCCGAGATACGGGAGCCGAAGTCATTGCAAATATTTTGAGAATTTGTTGTTGTTCGTTGGTCGGTAATTTTGTCATGTTGTGTGTTAGTGTGTGTGTTGCGTTCCTTAGTGTGCAGTGTTGTTGAGTGCTAGTTCAGGTAAGTGGGCTGGGTCCTCGCAACGGTAGGGGGACCCGCAGTCTGCTTGAAGGAAGAGTATAGTACTCAAGTATTTCCTGTGTTCTTATTGTCATTTTTGTAGGGTGTTAGGTGTTTTGTGGGAATTATGTTTTGTTGATTTTGGTTGTGAATTGTGCAATTCTGGCGGCGGTATGCTCTCAGAAATTGCCCCACCCCCTTTCAGGAGTTCTCCAGAAACTTTCGGTGGTAGATGGAATAGATGAGGACGGGTTGCTGGATTTCCTGGACCTTGTCCTGCAGTTGGCAGATTTCCCGGGTGTATCCGATGGGGAGGTCTTGTCCCTTATATACCCGTATTGCCGGGGTTCGTTGGCAGGGTTGGTCACCAACACTCTGCGTCGGGGCGGCAGTGTCGACGCTTTTCATGGGGAAGTATTGGATTCCTTCATACCCCATCGACGACGTTCCCAGCTTAAGTTAGATTTATTCTATCGCCTACAGGCCAACGGAGAGGCGTTGGGGGACTTCGTGCACGACATACGGAAAGCTGCCCGGGTATTAAGATTAGGGTTGCCCGAGACGGAAGTAATACAAGCAATTCTGGAAGGACTGAATCCCCAAGAGAGATCGCGTTTGATATTCGCAGACCGCCCACGTTGTTTCGCGGATCTGTACCGGTTGTGTGTGGTTTCTAAGACTGTCCAGGCAGGGGACGAGTCCCGGGGAAGAGCTGCTACGGATGTCCAATACTCCAGTGGTCTGTTGGGAAGAGCTAAAAAGGACAAACATGGCGGTTGGAGAAGAACACAAGAGACTGTCAAAAAAACTGAATATTCCGGAAGTAATGGAGGCTACAAGGGGGTGACAAGTGAGAAGACGGTAGCAACGGTTACAGCAGAGAAAAGAAATAAGTACGAAATTAACAGGGAAAGAAGAAGTTATATTAGAGAACAAACATCGGCAAGTAGGGATCCTGTAGGAAGTCTTTATTCCTATTTGGAGAGAAAGGAAACTTTAAAGCTTCCAGAGGAATTACCAGTGCCTAATAGAGTAGTGGATGAAGAAGGTGAAGCGGAAGAAGAAAAGCGGAGTAACTTCTGTGGATCAATACAAGACGACAAGAACACGTCTGTTGATACTGAATTACAGGACTCTGAGAGGACGTCATGGTTGAATCCAGATGCCGCAGAATTTGTTCCGGTATCTCCATCTCGGTTCATGACGGATCCAGATCTGGTAACATCATCATCGCCTACGCCGGGAGATGAGAAGTCACTTGATGGTGGAGCTTTACCATCGTCAGTAGAATTTAATTTAGACATTGCACATGGACCTGGACAGCTGGATTCCAGGTTGGGAAAGGTTGAGGAAGTTGTAGTTGCTGAGAGTGGTGAAGTAGAGGAATCGAAGTAAGAGGCAGAAGAGCGGTCTGCACATGCTGCGCAGGGGAGTATAAGTGTAAGTGTTAGGGAGGCTGCAAGTGTTTCTGAGGTTACGGGTGGACACGGGGATGTCCAGGCTGCAAGTGTGGTAGAAGTAGATGAGGCAGAAGTTGAGGAGAAATTGGGTGGCAGCGTTGTGGAGTGTGGGAGTGAGAATGATGTAGTGTGTGAAGATGTGCAGGCGCTTTCTGTAAGTAGTGTTGAGGATTCCGAGGAATAGAAAGAAGTTTCATGCGGACCAGGTGAGCAACTAGAGGATGAAGATGTGCAGTGTCGTGATGGTGATTTGGATTATGGGGACGAAGAAGGGGAAATTGTAGAAGAGAAGAAGGTAGAAGCAGAGGAGTTAGAGGTTGAGGATAATCCAAATCGGGGTAAAAGTAGTCAGGTAAGTTGCCTTGATTCCAATTCAGAAGAAACAAATCAGTACAGCTCAACACGAGATAGTTTCTCAGAGAGAGGTGTCCAAAAGGTACGAGTACCTAAAGTTCGTCATAAAAAGGTGAGAAGAAGCTGTTAACGGGTAGCGGGTAGATGTTCCCCACAGTCCCAGAGGTGTTCGTCTACTTCAGGGTTGCGCCCCTGCCTCCGCGAGCCTTGGTTTTCTCCACCCATCCTTATTCTCGGAGGGAACCATGTCCTTACCCTTAGTCCTAGCTATTGACCTTTTAATGATCCTTGCCCCGTTTCATCTTCCCGATTTTCCTACCCCTCCCCTTAAAAAAAAATAAAATAAAATAAAAAATTAGAAAGGAAAAAGAAAAAAAAATTAGAAAAAGGAAAAAAGAAAAATTTCAGAAAGGAGTTAAAAAAGAAGTTAGTTGGAAGAGTTGGGACTAGGTTGGTGTAGTGATGTTAGTGATAGATTGTTGGTTGTTGTTTTGATTTTTCGTTGTTAATAGTGGTGGAATTTGTTTGTTGATCATTGTAGGGTCGGGGCCATGCCGCATTCCCCGGTTGATTTCCCTGGTATGTTATTTTTGGATTAAGTGTGGGTTGTTAGACGATGCCGTGCTGAAGTAAACCCCCTCTTGCCAGTTACGCTGTATTTAAAGAGTAAGACAAGGGATTGATGTTCGCGTGCCCTCTATGCGGGTTTTCTCTGTCCGGCTAAGCGGGGCCGTCCGCCCTAGTGTAGGGATGTGGGCCAGCCATATGGCAAGGATGGAGATGCCTTGTTGGTGCATGTGGCTGGTCGGTCCGAGAGGTGGACGAGAGGAGTAGTACGGTCACTCACATACCAAGGTGGGTGATACCTTGTTTGGCCTTCGGACGAGTATGTGAGTGGGACCAGTAGAAGTAGGTGGTGGTCACCAGAGAGGGTGACGTGTTTGGGCGGTCCCGTGGGGTTGGCATGGCGGAGAGGGTCACTTGGGGATGGTTTCAGTTGAGAGGAGTTTTTGTTCTGAGCCACTGCTCTCCTGAGAACAAAGGCAACTGGGAAAACCGAGGAACACCTACGTTTTAGTAAAAAACATTGGGGTACACTGCAGGGTAATCCTCTGTCTAAGTGTGGGGCAACTATGTTGCCGTTTTGGGGTGGGGGTGTGCAGAGTCGAGTAAGATCGGCGCGTATAAACAAAAATCGTGTACGGTATTTAACGAGAAAGCTGACGAAAAATACTGTACTGTATTTAGCGGGGGCGGCTACGATACTGTAATGAGGTAATTAAATTGCGCCTGATTGGTCTGCGCTCTGGCGTTTGCTGCTGATTGCGAGTTGAGAAAGGACAGCATATACGATTCTAAACCTGTCTTTATTCTGGTCCTGAATCAAACAGACGCCTTGCCGTTTTCTCCGACAGAAAGAAGTTTTTAATTGCACCATCTTCCATCTATGGCAGGCTAAATTAACACAGATCTGCGGTAAGTCACTGCAATATACTTATATACATTAATTTAAAGTTATGCAAAAAGGAAGTTGTTTAATAAGTGCAGAAATAAATGAAATCGGTTAACCTATCACACCACGTGGCAAATTAGACTATGTGTAAATTGTATTAATTGTATAACAACCTGAATAATTATATAACAGTAAAAATGAAATCTTAACTAAAGCACCGTAATTGAATAATGTTAACCCACAGGGGTAAAGTTTATAAATGTATACATGCCAAGTGGTGAATCAAGTTAGTATGAATAATTTAGTCACCCCAAATTTATTGAGAAGGTTGAAGAAAGAGAGTCATAGTAAAAATATAAAGTTTAAATGGAAACAAGTGACAAACTTTAATAGAATTGAGAATAATGTAAAGTCAGAATAATATGTAATTTAACTAAACTAAATGTTTTCCAAGATAGGGCCATATGCCAGTATAACCTGTTGCAGAGTGTGTCAAACTTTCATTTTAAGTAGGCCTAAAGCTGGGTTTAATATTATAAATGGATTTTGGTGCGTGTGAGGTTTCTGGGAGAATTAGTTTTGGGAACTTATCGCTGATAATATTTTGTATACATAGGGTACCTCGCTGCAAGTCGAGGAACAGCCCCAACCTGAACATGACCATCTAGACTCTCTCAACTTCATCTGCCGGAGGAGAATAGCGAGGACAGGCCACAAACACACTAAAATGTAGACTAGAATACCACAACTTCACACCATGGAATAAATCAGGTGACACCAAACCATATTACTTTTATACAAGGGGTTGTAACCCACTAGAACCCGTGGACATATAGTTACACAACATCAATGACTTTAAGCTTTAAACATTTTAATTGGGTCCCCGGTTAACGGGACAGAATAGTGCGTGGACTTGGGGGGGGGGGAATCTTTTGTTCATTTTGTAACTCTGTTTGTATTAAATGTGAGCCCAGAGGTTGGCATGTATCTGTGGCTGATTACCATTCAGGCCTGTAAATTTCTTTCTTGTTTTCAGTAGAAGGGTTACCTTAGTGCTAGTAAGTCTATCATTCACCATGTAATTTCACTGGTTAAATTTAGTTTTCATTTTATGCTTTGATTTCATATATTTATATTCAGTTTGGGTCATATAGGGATAGAAGTTTCTTTGGTAGTTCAGTCGGGTCACCAGTTTAATCCTGTATAGGTGGATTTTCATGCAGACTTGAACATGCTCTTGGGACAGGTTGAGTTATGCACGATCTTGCCTAGGAACATGTCGGCCTTTGGGCCAAATTAATTTGAAAAGGTTATAAGGCATTATGACATCTTACTGTTTTCAATATTTAACAAAATTTATCATGTTTAAATTCTTTTTAATGGATTATGATCACTTGTGTGTTTACTGAATTCTAATTATATTTACTCCAAGTCTAAGTGCTCAATGTGGGAGCACTTTATAATAGTATCAGGCATTATGCCAACTCCTGAATTTAGTATGTCCTGGGGCCACTGGTGTTACACACATATATCTTGATTTATTAGGTATTAAGACCTTGGAATAGGGGTTGTGTGCAAGGATATTTATAAATTGTAAATTATGTACCTCATGGGGTGAAAGAGGTGTGGCAAGATTTTAATGATAGAAGTTGTAATTGTCCTGTGTTGTGGACGTGTGTATGTATTGTATATTCGTGTGTATTTTTGGGGGTTAGATATAGGGCTAAGTGGGGACAAGTAACATTTTTTTAAGGAGAATATAGAATATAAATTTTATATTTATTGATTTTTTCAAGTAACATTTTTAAGGAGAATATAGAATATAAATTTTATATTTATTGATTTTTTCAAGTAACAATTTTAAAGGAGATATAATGAGTCTGTTTATAATAAAAAAGATTTTATTGGTTGTTAATTTTGTGAGTTTTAATTGCAAGTCCCGTCTCACTGGATCCAGCGCATTTTTGGCTTCTCTAGGCTTTGGCCTAGTTTTAATTATCTTATGGCCCCTCTTTAGAAAAAAAAAATTTTTCAAAAAACCCATTTTTTTTTTTTATGAATCAATACAACACTCAAAGAGGGGTTACAACACTACACTCACACACTAACGTTCACAACTGTGTACTTCTAGTTTCTCCGCCTCCGGCCCGCACTGGCGTGCGTTCCCTCTTACCTACTACCATACGGTTGAAGGGGGCCAGTGCCCAAATCGGTCCGAGACTTTTCCTTCGTTACAAGCCTCAAACAACCAAAAAAAAGAAGTCCCTGAGCCGCAGAACTCGCTCACTGTTTTAAGTACATTTATTAAGATAAATTACAATATTAGATATTTTTTCAATCCTCAGAAAAATAAAAAAACCAAGATTACTCCTCTATTTTTTAGTAAAAAAAAAGAATCACAAAGCAGACAATCTTTCTATAAACATTAATACTTCGAAACTACTGCACTGTATATTTTTTAAGTTAAATGTATAACTATAATACTTAAGCCATAAACAATGGGGCACCTTACCTATACCTAGATACCTATCTTGTAGGTTTGGTATTGTTACGACGTTGCAGAACAATCTACGTGTTTATCGGATGTTCTAGAGGAATCCGGCTGAATGTTGTGGCGTAGGCTACGTGATTTCAACGTGCGCTCGCGAGACTTTTCTGGACGTCGCCCACCGCGCACTGTGTCAAGGCCGCAATCTATTGCGTCCTAGTGTAGAGCTGATGCGTAGTGTTTTCTAGTAGACGCCTATTATCGAATATTCTGGAACCTCGGCGGGGTATGAATACAAGTACTCGGCGACGTTCAGTTTCAGTTTGAGTTGCGAATTATTGGAGTGCGGTTTGTAGTACTCTGGCGAAGTATTACGTGTTTTATAATTGTGCGAGACTATTGTAATACAATTGTGTTTTATTGTTGTAATTGTCAATTGTACTTACTGTACTTGTAGCATAATTGTTACTTAGAAGTTAGAATATAAGAAATTCTTAGTTGTGTGGGAAACAGAGACAGGTGTCAGGTGTGTATACGAGACTGTAGCATATGTAGCATATGTTTTGAACATAAAAATTAGTTTTAGGGAATTTTCCCAGGGTTGTGAATTGTACCTCACCCTTTCTCAATAAGCGTGACTGTCCAGGAAGTGATAATCGTAGGAAATCTGGCGAGACACATCAAATAAGAATTAATGGTGGCAAGGTCCAGACAGGAAATATAAAATGTCACACAAATTTGATATCATTTTGGGGAGTCAAGTAATGGGTCACAAGGGTGAGGCCAGGTGTACTCCGAGAGAACATTGGTGAAGACAGGTGTTGTATTTGCGTGAGAACTTTAATCTTAGAAGGAAAACACCCCCAAATCGTGACGTAGGGTCACGTGATACAGTCTTTGACGAATAATAGAAAGTGTCATAAAAATTGTATGAAACTGCCCTTACTTCAACTAGTTTTAGCCTATCATAGTTAAGATTTTAGAATTAAGAGGAGGGAACAGTCCCACCACAAAAAATTAAGGGTTACACCCATGATGATGTACTATAAAAACTCTAGCATTCGCTGTAGAAGACAGATCTGATTGGTAAGAGGTCCGAGAGAACTTACTCATCTTTTCTCATTTTTATTTTGACTTTGATCTGTGTTGGAAGGTGTTCTTAGAAAGCCGGAAAACCAGATGTTGTCAATAGTTTGTTTTTGTAATTTTTGAAGTAACTAATAGTAGTTACATTAATTTGTGAACTAAATACTAGTAACTGAAGGTACTTAAAGTTTAAAAGAGTAATTGAATTAACTGACTTATAGTTTGTCAAGAGGAGTTTGTATAAAGTACTTGTAAAAGTTCGTTTGTATTTTGCTAATCACAATAAATTGTCTTCAAGTAGAACGGTTCATTCTAATGATTCAACTTCACCTCCGGAACACGTCAGACAAACAGTTGTAACTTAGCAGCCACTCGATAGGTTACAACATTATGTCAGTTAACATTTTTATTCCGTATGAACAATTTTTAATTGATCTGTTGTAAGAGACTGTCTTGTTGATTACAAACCGTTTAATTGTGATAATTAAAGCTGGCGATTAGTGACGTAACTGGTGTCTTGTGTTTTGCTTTCCACTGTACCATACGACGATCAGTTGGACCGTCGTAACAGTATGATTCCGTAGGTATCCCACGACCATGGAACCTCTGCGCCAAGGTAGGCGAAAGGCATTGTCCATGGTCTGCACAACCCTCACAGTCTGCCTATATCTATACTTTGTACAAAAGTACATAAGTGATAACAATACGTAACGTTTTATACAACTTAGTTTATCAGCATTTCATAGGCGACCCAAAGTTTGCAAGGGCTGTTGAGAAGTATTGATTTTGTTAATTTATTAAACGACCAAGTTGTACTCACGGCCGACGTCAATGTTGTTAAAAGTGCTACTATTGGCCGTGGACAACATCCAGTTGTTGTCGACAAACGTTCTACCTGATGACTGATGCTGTTTTCCAGCTTCGATCGTGCCGGTATGGAAGTTTATATAAGTAGGCCTACATAGTGTCTACCTCACCATTGGAGTGAATTGGCGGACACCGTGGTAATTGTTTCAGACACTGATGATGGCCTCCGATGGTGTGGCCGAAACGTTTGTCAACAACAATTGTGGACCGCGGCGTAACAGCCCGGCTGCTAGTAGCACTTTTAACCGAGTTTGTGTTTTGAATAAAATTCCTCATAAGTTGACGCTCCACAAACCCTTTAGAATTTTCTTAAATTTTGGACTTCCATTATTGGCTCATGATGTCGTAAATTCAAAAAATGTTCACAGTAGACACAGCATTCGGATTCTAATAAAAAATTCATTTAGTCTAATACCAAATATGTATTTTTACAATTTTTATATATTTTTTATCTCTTTTTTGGGCCTTAGTATCAGAAAATTTTGGAATTTGCGAACCTGTTATATTCAGATTTTTTGCTAATTTATATGACACATGGACTTTTGAAATTATTTCAAAATTTTCACTCTTAACATTTTTGCTTAAAGATTTTGGCGTATTGAGGTGGCATGCGTAATTTAAGGTAAATATGACCCACACTAGGGCCTCGACTGTGTGGATAAAGAGATACCCGTCGTAAGCCACATTCTAAACCGTAATTGAGTACAGTCTTCTTTCAGAGAGAAAATTCCGCTATGAAAAGCAGCATAGATTTTCACTTTGGAGATTGGTCACTTCACTGACCATACACGCAACGACATACACGTCGTTTTAAAATATCAGCAGAATAGTGTTTGTGTTGGCGCGCGCGGGGGCGTTTTTGATGTTTATTCCCTAACGTATGATTTTATGCCGAAAAACACATCAAATAAATGTCAATCAATTACATTTATTATTAAAACCTATAACGTATTGCATAATGTCACTCAGCTAATTTGAGACCAGCTGTTCAATGAGAAACAGACACAAGTTTTGACGTCATCGCTTCCAGACTATACAAACACGTACACAAATTATTGTTAATTCTGGAAACCCATTGGGTGGGAGCGTGCAACAGATGTTGCGAGTACATACTACGGAATATGTCTCAACATTGCCAGCATTTGTTCTTTTTCTTCAAATTGCTATAAAGTAGACATGTTTATCGGCAACACGCCTAACAACCAATTTCTACGGGCCACAAAAAAATAATTTTATATTTTAGAAATTATTGGTATAATTTTATATTTTAGAAATATTTTACCTACTTCTCGCTATGGTCATTACGTATTATCCGTACAATTCCGAGGCTGTTCGTTACTTCTTTGAGCAATCCATATTTTTCCAGTGGATAGGTGGCTAACCTTGTCCACCAACCCTCCTCCTTTATTCGGGCTTGGAACCGGCAGTGGTATCCAATGTCATACTCAATCCACACATTTTCATTTACCACAGGCGGAGTTTAAAGCCAAGAGATAACCAAGCAGACACCAAGAAGAGCATTGGTCCGCCAAGGAAGAGGTGGAGTGATAGCATGTAGGACCGTTGTTATAGAACCGGACAGAGCCCTAACAAGGAAGTTAAAGAAGAAGAAGAAGAAGAAGAAGAAGAAGAAGAAGAAGAAGAAGAAGAAGAAGAAGAAGAAGAAGAAGAAGAAGAATAAGAAATGTTTTAATTTATTTGAGAAAAGTAAATTAAAAAAAGAAGAATCGTAAACAAGTTATTCGTTTCTTTAATAAATTATTGTTTTTTTGAGTAACAGTTCTATAGCACTTTGCAGCATGAATACTGATAGTCAAAAACATCGCGGACCCGGTATAATCAATTTAATTTTTTTTACCGAATTCCCTTACGCATACAGTATAATCAGTCCCTATGGACAATAAGCATTAAGCAGTATGGACAATAGCATGTTAGATAATGCATTATAGTATACTTGCAGAAAGAGGTTCCAAGATTCCAGTAAACGAATTCCTGGATCAACTTCGTAATGTAACATGTATAAACCGAAAACACTGAACACTAATCAATGTCTGTTGGGAATATCAGACGGCTTAAAGCATTTGAGTCTCAGAGGTTCATCAGAACCATCCGCTGAAGTAACCGTTAGTCCGCTTGGGTGGGCTCTAATAAGTACACTACATTTTGTCAATGTCTTGCTGCCTCAAGAAATTGCTCGAACAAAGATTTAAGGCAGCTGTTTGTATTGTTACAAATAATAATTGCATTACTCAGGTTAGCAGTAAAATTCCAAACATCTGGCTTCCTTCCATTCGTAAAGCACTTTAGTTGTTGCTTGTTTTACTTTTACTATAAAAGGTTTGGGCCAGTTGTGTCCCTGTCGCAGTGTTTTGTTGGTGTGCAAGTGTTCGTGGGCATTGTGCTTGTGTTTGGTGGGTGTTGTGTGTTCTTTCATAGTACTGGTTTGTATTACCTCCATGTTCCTTAAGGAAATGAAAGTATGGTAATGGCAAAAAAAATCGTGTTCGTGATTATTGCAGATTCTGATAGTACTACACTGAAAACATGAAAAAAAGTCATTTTTCGAAAAGTGTCTGTGTGTGTGTCTGTGTGTGTGTGTCAGTCTGTCTTTGTGTCTGTCTGTCTATCTGTAGATTTTTTTTCTATGGCAAACGATAACAGCCGCAAATTCAAACAGAATCAAATAATTTTTTGCATACAGCCCTGATTTGTAGAGTACTCAAGACCTTTTATTTTTGGTGAAGATCGGTTAAGGGAAAGGGGTAGTTTACCAGCAACGTTTTTTTTTAAATCAAGAGTAATTTTTTTTATGGCAAACGATAACAGCCGCAAATTCAAACAGAATCAACTACTCTACTCTTTTGCATACAGCCCTGAATTACAGAGTTCTCAAGACCTATTGGTTTTGGTGAAGATCGGTTAAGGGAAAGGGGTAGTTTACCTGCAACATTTCTAATATTTTAACAAGGGTATTTTTTATGGCAAACGATAAAAGCCGCAAATTCAAACAGAATTAACTACTTTTTCCATACAGCCTTGAATTTTAGAGATCTCAGGACCTATTGTTTTTGGTGAAGATCGGTTAAGGGAAAGGGGTAGTTTACCTGCAACGTTTTATGTTTTAAAAGGGTATTTTCTATGGCAAACGATAAGAGCCGAAAATTCAAACAGAATCAAACACTTTTTTGCATACTGACCTGATTTGTAGAGTACTCAAGACCTATTGTTTTTGGTGAAGATCGGTTAATGGAAAGGGATAGTTTACCAGCAACGTTTTATGTTTTAAAAGGGTATTTTCTATGGCAAACGATAAGTGTCGCAAATTCAAACAAAATCAAATAATTTTTTGCATACCGCTCTGATTTGTAGTGTACTCAAGATCTGTTGTTTTTGGTGAAGATCAGTTAACGGGAAGGGGTAGTTTACCAGCAACGTTTTTCTTATCAAAGGTAATTTTCTTCTATGGCAAACGATAGCCGCAAATTCAAACAGAATCAAATAATGTTTTGCATACAGCATTGATTTGCAGAGTACACAAGACGTATTGTTTTTGGTAAAGATCGGTTAAGGGAAAGGGGTAGTTTACCGGCAACATTTGTTTTTATCCATGGTAATTTTTTCCTATGGCAAACGATAACAGCCGCAAATTCAAACAGAATCAACTAGTCTTTTTTATACCTCTTTTAATTATACCGAACTCAAGGTGTATAGATTTTGTTGAAGATCGGTTAAGGGAATGGGGTAGTTTACCTGCAACCTTTTATGTTTTAACAAGGGTAATGTTTTCTATGACAAACGATAACTGCCGTACATTCAAACAGAATCAACTACTCTTTTGCATACCTTTTTGAGTTATATAGAGCTCAAGGTCTGTTGATTTTGTTGAAGATCGGTTAAGAGAAAGGGGTAGTTTACCTGCAACGTTTTATAATTTAACAAGAGTATTTAGTATGGCAAACGATAAGAGCCGTAAATTCAAACAGAATCAAATAATTTTTTGCATACAGCTCTGAATTGTAGACTACTCAAGACATATTGATTTTGGTGGAGATCGGTTAAGGGGAAGGGGTAGTTTACCGGCAACGTTTATTATCAAGGGCAATATTTCTTCTATGGCAAACGATAACAGCCGAAAATTCAAACAGAATCAAATAATGTTTTGCATACTGCCCTGAAGTTTTGAGAACTGAAGGTCTATTGATTTTGGTGAAGATCGGTTTAGAGAAAGGGGTAGTTTACCGGCAACGTTTTATGTTTTAACAAGGATAATTTTTTGTATGACGAACGATGACTGCCGTAAAATCAAATATTTTTTTGCATACCTTCCTAAATTATAGAGAGCTCAAGGCCTGTTTATTTTGGTGAAGATCGGTAAAGGGAAATGGGTAGTTTACCGGAAACATGTTATGCTGTAACAAGAGAAATGTTTTCATGACGAACGATAATTGCCGCAAATTGAAACAAAATCAAATATTTTTTTGCATGCATCCTGCATTGTAGAGGACTGAAGGTCTATTGATTTTGGTGAAGATCGGTTTAGAGAAACGGGTAGTTTACTTGCAACGTTTTATGTTTTAACAAGAGTAAAGTACTTAATTTTGATAAATAAAGTATCTTGATAAGAAGCTCATTATAATCCACTGTAGAAACGTAGATTAAATATCTATAAATGAAGAGGTTAGGTGAACGGGGTGGGGGTAATTTTCTATAAATGAAAATTATAGTTGAAGGGGGAGGGGAGAATTTTGTATGTGTACTACGTTATCGGCAACAAAGAAGTAGTTCTTTGTTAAAATTCCTTCCCGGGCTGTTTAGCCGTAGTCCAATGTTTTCTGCAAAACCAGACTTTTCGGCAGTGCCATCGACTTCCATCTCAGTGAAAATCGAGTGCGAAAACGTGAGGTGGTATACGTTAGTGACCACAGTACTGTGGTTTAAGGCTTAAGCAATAAGTAGAAAGAAGTAGTTTCTATGGAAATATTTCATTTCGAATATGATTTTAAATATAAATCTTAGAACAAGGAAGTCCTTTATGGTTCTCCATACCGATATTTATTGTTTTGTTTTGATTACATGTATTATGTGAGCTTATGTTATTAATATTTTGTTAACTCTCTGTCACTCGTTTTTATAGTATTTTTTATTTCTTTACACGTGTTAGTATATAATTAGCCTGAGGACGGCTGCCGATTGTTTGGGTGGCCGCACTTTGCATTTCTGTGATGCCAAAAGTCCGTCAGTTAGATTTATATTCAGATGTGTACAATCCGTCACATCCATCTTTTAAAAATATCTAATCTTCGCGGATTGTTGGCAGACATAAGGCACGGCGTACACGTATGTCTGAAACGTACAAGGAACCGCTGACTAAGGCACAGACCACTTTAGAAATTATCGTATGTCAGATCTATTTGGGCTTCGAGCTGGCGTACAGTTAGTAGTATTTTGTTATCAACTGGTAACTGTGGGTTACGGTCAAGTAGCCAGTTCAGCTTATTTGAGGTCCTCTTCATACTGATATCGTGTAATGAAAATATAGTTCTGGCACGTTAGGCTTGAATCTAACCTGTAGTACCAGGCAGTGGCGTAACCAGGAGCTGCTGCTGCCGAGGGGTGGGGGGTCTTAAATTCCCGTGATCTTGAAGGGTGGATCCCACGTTTTCCTAAGGAAACATGAGAAATTCAGAATTCTTCACATACAATTCGATAAATATATTTTTATATTTTTAACTTTATTCCGATAAATATTATAATAAAGGCTTCCATGTGTACCACCTGAAGTAGTGTAGGAGAAGGCAGGGTAGGCTGCCTTATGTGAGCCGTACGGCATACAAGAAAGGCAGTGTGGCCAGCACTACGCTTCAGCTGCCCATTATTATCCCCAGGATGTTATCCCAGGTACTCATTTTCAACAGACTGAATCGACCTGGGGGCTGAAAAACGCACGTTGATTTTATGGTGCGGGTCCGGGACCTCTAGGTTAGTAGCCAGGTCCATACCCACTGGTCTATTATATATATTCCGATAAATATATTTGATAAATTCTTTGCGTCTCACAGTTTTCTAGTAAACCAACGTGAAGTATAAGGATTGACTCCTGTTTTGCAGCAAGGACTTGCAAACCTTGTGAGATGCTTCACGAGAGGCCCATTTCGAAAATAATTGGGGTGCCGCATACTGACAAGATGGAACGCAATCCTGGCTAGCGCTAAAATGGACCTTTTTCTAACTTTCAGTTCAGGTTTGATAGCAATCTGGAACATCCCTCGACAGTCAAAACAATATGATTTTTTCCAGACAGCCAATTATACACAATCAGGATGTCCAGCCGAAAAAATCTGATAATATTGTTAGTAATCGATTACCTCTTAGAGCACTAAGTAATTAAAATATACAGGAAGAAGGAACGTGAGTAGGGCACCTGAGAAGAGGGTGAGCACCGTAACATGCGTGTAAGCCTGCTACCTGAAGCGAAGAAGAAGATCACCCAGTACCCTGTCTTCTCGTTCACGCCTACTTCTAATTTAGATTGCACTCAGCCTTGTGAACTTTCCGGCAGCATCTTGACTGGCGTGCCGTCTTCCACTCTCAGAACCTACCTTATTCTGCACTGCACTTGTTAGGCGATAGTACTTGTTTGCTGCTGATGTAGGCCAATGGTACCACTGTTAATTAATGTTATTTATAGCTACAGCATTATTTCTTTATTTATGTTATTTACAGAGTACATCTGTAGTCCTGGATCTGAATGGTAGGCTCTCAGGTGACATTTCAATATATAAGGGAGTTAGGCATGGATGCTGTGTTTCCCCAACCTTGTTTAATATATACATTGACGACATGTTGAGAGCATGGAAATCCAGAGTGACTTCGGGAATACAGATTAACAAATCAATTTGTATGGGTTCCCTGCTATAGTTCTTATTCAAGAAAATGAGGATGATTTACAAAGAGCTATGTTTCAATTACAAGAAGTGGCATGAGAGTGGTCACTGACAATTTCAGTAAGAAAGACCAAAACCATGGCCTATAAAGATAAATCTCCAGTGAGGACTGAGATAGTTATAAACAACAGCGCTTTAGAACAAGTGAGCCGTTTCATATATCTCGGCTGGTCAGTAAGCTGTGAAATTGAATATGATATAAGAGAGAAGATAAATAAATTTAGGAATATTTGTGGTACGATTCATAGAAATCTTAGAAACAAAACAAGACACAGCACGAGGATTAAATTTTATAAACAATTGCAATATCCACATTGATTTATGCGAATGAGGCGTGGGTCATGACAAAAAAGGAATGCGGCAAGATTCAGAGTGCTGAAATACATAGTTTCTTCGAAATACTTTAAATTAAATATTGCAAGATAGAATAACGAATAAGGATATCAGAGCAAAACTCAACGTAAAGGACATAAATGAAATTATTTCAATTTACAGAAGACAATGGTGGGATCATCTGCAAAGGATAATAGAGGATCGATTGCCGAAAGCGGCACTGAGAAGAGACGTGTGTAAAGCCATTGGTAGAAGAGACGTGGACGAGATGGGTGCCGGAACAGGTTTATGTAACCTAATCCTTGAAGAGGAGGAGAAGAAGAAGAAGAAGATGTTACTAACAGTTATTTAGTCAAATATTCTAATACTAAATGTAATTTTCTCTATTAATAATAAGCACTAAATTTTATTGATAATGTTATAAATAATTCCAATAACAAAAAGAAACACATGATCTTTTAATTGATCGATTTAAAGGAGAACGAAAGCACCCAAGCACGTAAAAGCATTAACTAAAAAGAGTCATGAACACACAAATAATTGTTCAAAATGACACAAATTCTGCTTTTCATAACAGTAAAATTAAGGGAGAGACATATTATAAAGGGGGGTCAAAGGTTGGTAAAGAGTCTCGGGGGTTATGCAGGTTGCCGATGCCTGCATAACACTAAAACCCAGGGAAATGCTCACTGAAACCATCAGCTCTGCCAAAAAATCCTACTTCCACGTCCAAGAAGACATGAGTCGCGTGACCCCTGGGCAATGCACAGAATACAATGGGTGTACGTTGTGTAGCAAACGGAAGAGGGTAAAAGGCGAGTTTCCGGCGCCTGAAAACTGGAACAAATCGGTTAAGGAATGGTAACCCCTACAGAAGAGTCCGTGGACCTCCAAGTCGGGGGTTGAGGCGATGGGCTAGTAGCTCATCCCTTGGAAAAAACGTTTATATACTAAGGATCTCAGTGACAAGCCTTGGAATATGGACAGAATTAGGAATAAACGACCAAAGCAACGGAAACGGATAATGAACTTGGCAACTTGGAACATACAAGGTCTAAACACAAAACGGAAAGAAGTATTTGAAGAGTTTGAGAAAATGAAAATTGATATAGGTGTTCTTACAGAAACTAAAAAGAAGGAGACAGGTAATGAAGTAATAGGTCAGTACATCCATTTCTATAGCGGCGTTAATAAGAGTGAGAGAACAAAGAGGGGTGTATCAATAGTGATACATCAGAGATTAAAGAAAGCAATAAAAAAGTGGCAGGAAGTGAATGAACGGATTATGTTCTTGGAACTGCAGAAGAATGGCCATGATATAGTGATAATTGGGGTCTATGCACCAACAGACGACGCAGATAGTTACATCAAAGATCAGTTTTATAACGATTTGACAGAAGTTGTAAGCAACATAAATCCGCAAAAAGAAATGTACCTTATGGGAGATTTTAATGCTCGAACAGGGAGTGCAAACAACAGTAAAATTGTAGGCCGATATGGGGAAGAAACTATAAATGAGAGTGGCCGAAGGTTAATAGACTTTTGCGAAGCACATGCTCTCAGAATACTGAATGGGTATTTTCCTCATAAAAGAATTCACAAGAATACTTGGATACAGTCTACAAGAAACCTGAGCTCTATAATTGACTACATGATCCAACCGCAAAACTCAAACTTACAGACGCAAGACGTTCGGGTGTAAAGAAGTGCGGAGTGTGGATCGGATCATTTCATGTTGAAAGCTAAGGTACTGGTAAAGTATAAAACAAACAGAAGATTAAGTATTGTAACAAGAAGAACGAAGTGATGGAAACCGTTAAGTACAACATAGAAAGTTTACGACATGACTCTGTAAAATGTTTGTATAAAATAAGATTAGCGAAAAAATTGAGAGACAACGAAAATATCAATCCATCTACGGCAGAAAACTGTTATAATATGATTAAAGAATGCATACATAGTGGAGCAAGAGAAGCATTAGGTGAACAAATTATAGACAGAAGGAAGAACCCAGAATGGTGGACAAAAGATATAGAACGAAAAGTGAAGAAAAAGAAACAATAGTATCAGAAATGGCTAAATTCAGGAGATAATGAAGACAGAAAATGCTACGCAATAAGTAATAGAGAAGTAAAAAGAGAATTTACAAAAGCAAAGCAGGAATTATGGGACAAAAAATGTGATGAAGTTAACAAATATATCGGAGGGACAAAAGTACGAGAGGCCTGGAAACTAATAAAACAATAAATACAATACAATAGAAAATTAATAAACAATTTCGAACAGAAAGAAAAGAAAAATCCAATAATCCAATAATAAACATGAGTAAGTGGAAAGAACACTATGGAAAACTATTAACTGAGAACAGAAATGCATATAAAGAAACGATATACCGAATAAGAGAGGAAGGAAGAGAGACTGTGGAACCAATTTCATCAAGGGAGGTAGAAAATACAGTTAAAGAAATGAAGAACAATAAATCCACTGGACCGGGAGGCATTCCTATTGAATTGGTGATATATGGACCTAGTAGTCTGTGGCAACTATTAGCAAATATTTTTAATAAGTTAATAATTAAGGAGAAGAATTACTACAAGATTTTAACATCTCTTTGATTAGTTCTATATATAAAAACATAACAGGGGGATAACATTATATACAACATTATATATAACATCAAATAAAAACATTATATATAACAGGGGGATTAGAGTAACTAGTTCAATAGGAAGGTTGTATGGTCGAATCCTAAAAAACAGAATTGAAGGAGAAATTGGTAATGTGGAAGAACAGAGTGGATTTAGAGCGGGAAGATCCTGTGTCGACAACATATTTTCGTTGCGACAAATAATTGAGAAACGAACGGAAAGAAATTTAGAAACGCATTTGGTATTTATAGACCTCGAAAAGGCTTATGACAATGTCCCACTAGTCAAATTATTTGAAACTTTAGAAAATAGTGGAATTAACCCCATATACGTAGGAAGTGTATATAACATCTACAGAAATGTTCAAGCCAGGGTGAAAATAGGACGAGAAGTGTCCGAGTCGTTTAATATTAGTAAGGGACTGAAACAAGGATGTTGTTTGTCTCCCACTTTATTTAAAGTATAAATACAAGGAGCACTGGAGACATGGAAAAACAAGTGCAGCAGAATGGGAATAGAATTAGAAGAGAAGTGTTTATACACTCTTTTATTCGCAGATGATCAAGTGGTGATAGCCAATGATGAAGAAGATATCACTTATATGATGAGAAAACTAGTAGAAGAATACGATCGATGGGGATTAAATATAAACTTAAAAAAAAAAAACAGAGTACTTAGCCACAGGAAATCGAACATCAGATCTTCAGTTATCAGATAATACTTCCATTAAGAAATGTGAAAAGTATAAATATTTAGGAAGTATAATTAGCGATGATGGAATATGTGATGAAGATATAAGACATCGATTAGTTTTACGAAAAAGCACCATACGCCAATTAAACTCACTTTTATGGTCCACCAAAATCGGGCTACCGACAAAGATCAATATTTATAAAGCCATTGTTGAACCAATTACCACCTATGGGTCAGAATGTTGGACAATCAACGAAAATAACCATAGGGAGATTGAAGCTGTAGAAATGGACTATCTTAGACGAGCTTACAGAGTTTCTCGTCTGGAACGTGTGAGGAATGACGTAATAAGGGAAAGAACAAATAGAAAAGAAACTGTAACACAAGATATAAAACGTAAACAGCTTTCCTGGTACGGACACCTAATGAGAATGAGTGAAGAAAGAATATCTGTGAGTGTGCTCAGATACAGACCTAGCAACAGAAGAAAAAGAGGCAGACCTAGATTAAAATGGATAGAAGGGATCGAAAGGAGTATGGAAGAAATGAATCTGAAGAATGAAGATACACAGAATAAGTTGAAACGGAAACTGAGATGCGGGATGTGGCAGTAGATGTGGGATCCTCGCTAATATAATATATATTGTCACCGGACAAAAGGCTTGCCGCATGACAAATGGCGCCAATCGTACACTCTAGTGTTTTTGGTGGCCCTAAAAAGGACCGAGTGGCGAGAAGGCTGATGTTGGTCGTGCCGCGCTACGATGTTCGGCGGCTGCGCCTGCTGTTCGTGGTGTACTACAGTCCTCCTCTTCTTCCGGCACCGGTTGTAGAGTCGGCTGCCGGCCCAGCGAAATCCATCGCTGGCGCGGAACGGGAGTGCGAAGACGCAAGAACGGCGGCGGTTCTATTCTTCGGCTGTTCCTTCCGGCTGACTCCGCGCCGATGTCGTCCGAGAGAGGAGAGGAGATGAAGTGCGTCCGTTGGCGTGGCGATGAAGAGTGCTCAAAATTTTTTTTTTGCTGTTTGAGACCGACCAGTATGGTCGGACTCGGGCTGTTTTGGAGGCGAGCTCCCTTCAGCCGTGTGGGTAGGGGGTTTTGGGGGGACGTACGCCAGACGACCGGAGCGCGGAGAAGGTGGAGGCACTTAGTTGGGAGAGTACTGTGTGTTGGTTTTCTTGTGTGAGGTGTAGTGTGTAGCCATACACGAGCGGGTGAGGTAGATGGATGTGGCCGTTATAGTTGTTCTGGGGCATCTGTATTTATTCATGTTGCTTTGTTTGGTTATTTCTTCATATTTCTCAAAATTTTCTGCCGGCCCGGGTTTTATTAACTAACCGGGATCGCTGATTGGCTAGCTCCGCACACGCAGTTGGTCACGTCTCGGCGGTTGCTGATGCCGGATTGGCTCGCTCCGAGCACGTAGTTGGTCACGTCTCGGCCGCTGGTAACGGACAGCATATGTTCGCATATCGCTGCCGTCACAATATATATATATTTTATTTATTAAAAATAAAATAAATAATAAAATAGGAAATGTAAAAGCTGAGAAATTTAAATTTTAATAAATCGCACATTTAAACTAATTTTATATCACTACCATAAATCATAATAATATTTAATAAAGAGATTAAATGGCAAAAAAGTAATGCGAGTGTAAAGATAGGGAAACCCTTTATTAATTTTACCCTGCATAGACATGCACTAACCGGAATTAACCTGAATACCGACCCATAAACAAACTAATAATCCTTGTAAATTGATATTAAATAAATAAATAAACAAGAACACAGTAGTGTACTATAATAAATTCTGTAATAAAGAATATATTCAGATAATTAAAAGGTCAAACTTTAATCCCTTAAATAGAGAAGAAAGGTGGAACTATTTTGTTGCGATGCGTAAACTCCGCGCAGTTAACTAACCCGTCCTAACATAGTAATTCAATCGAGATGGAGCGCTCTCGTAGTAAACACACGCTTGAACCATGTCCCAAATTACGACAATATGTTTTTTCATTTAGAGTACAGCTATAACAATGTCCAGCGGAAAGTAGTGGCAAATTAGTGTGCTAATAAGTTTAAATGTAATCTATAAAACCAAAAGGAATAAATAACTGTGTGAGGGATGACATCTCATTTGTCTAATTTGTAATATCTCAATGTTGGTAAAAATCTTAAGGTACGAGGTAATTAAGTGAGAACTTTTATAAACAATAATGTGACGTGCATTTCTGCGACAAACAAGAACATTTACGGCACTTATACTACTAACGATGCTTAACTACGAGACTTCTGAGGACCTCAACCCTACTTCATTATGAACTAATCACTTCAGGAACTTCAGCAGGAAAGTAAACTCCACTAAAGATCAACCTTTGACGAACACCACAAGGACCAAGGACCCGGACATCGAGTAAACTTCTGGATATCACAGGTGACACGGAGACTTGTCCTCCGTGATTAATTAAAATTCTAACAAATGAATTGTTAAAGACAGTTTAAATAAATATATAAAGACTTTAATGATAATCACTTTATAACATGTAATATGTCTTACTATTCAAAAATATTTGTAGTAGCCAGTAGTGCTTATGTATATATATAAAGCTTCACTGATACAAAAATTTTTGATTAAGTCCATTCTTCAAATGGCCCCCCAAATAGTATGATAGAATATGAATAAGTGAGCTTAACTCACAAACGAGTTTATGGTCCCGGATCCGTGGATAATGCTAGCACATATAAATCCTTATTTTTTGGCCCCCACCTTTATTCACAAAGTATTTTATAAATTGTAAACTTTTACTAAGAAAACCTTATGTGGGAATATTTATGTAGAGCTGTTGTAGTAATTGTTTAATAAAGAGATGTCATTACTTTACACAAAAATACTGAGTGAATAAATCATCAGACCCCAGGTAAAAGTTTCTTTAGTTATAACTACAGCTGGTTTCATTAATAATTAAAAGTTAATTACGAGTATGGCAGACCATGCAATTGATCTGAGGTAAGTATGTACAGGTTCCCGATGTTATAACGTAGGTGAGACGTTATAAAATGCGCCACTCTGCTGCTTTGTAAAAAAAAAATAATAATTGTGTGCATCGTGACGCATATAAAATGCGCCACGCTGCTTTCTTAAAAAATAATTGTGTAATATAGTGACACATATACCATGTGCCACTCTGTAGATCTATTCACTCAGGTACTTTAAATATTTCTCAAATTTTAAATAAAATGAAAATAATAAATATTATTAGAATAGTGTAGTATATAGGTAACTTTAATTGTGAATTAGATATAGGAGTTTACAGATGTTAACAGAAGGACACATGTATACGAAACAAAATCATGTACGTACTTGTCAAAAATTTCATTCATCAACGTGTCGGTTTGTCAACAAATCAGACCGGTTAATTTCTTGTTCACGCCTGTTTAAAACTGTCCTAGTCACCCTCCGCAAAGTTGAGTTAGACAATACCCAACCCTCTTCAATTGTTCTATTGTTATAACAAGCGTGTATCATCCTGTGCCTAGTAACCAAGTATTTCCCCCTGAGTTTAAAGTATATTGACGCCTGTGTGAGATTTCTCTTTCTCTGAGATTTAATTCTCGCACTACCAATGTAAATTTTAAATGCGAACTAAAATCGTTTATTTGTGTAAACAAGAAAGAGTACTATAGAATTTAATACTAATAGTAGAATAAGTATTTATAGTGACTCACATTAAAAAAAAAAAAATGGCTTTAGTTAACCCCCTCTATTGTTAGATAAAGTGTTCGACCCCTTACCCCGAAACAAAACTTTTAAACAAAGTAAAATTAAATCGAATTAAACCAAAACAAGTGTACTAATTTTATTTTATGGAATGATGCTTCCCTAAGTAAATAAACGAGTCCTAAACAAATAAAAAAAAAAGAAGTTTCTTAAATCTGATAAAAGCAAAAAAATAAAATAAATAATAAGTCATTTAAAATAAAAAGCTGAATAATATCTTAAATTAAACTAACGTGTAATAAAAGTGTAGTAGTAAAATAAGTAAAAAGAAAATAATAATAAAAGTATATTTGAATAGTGTAAACACCCGGTCGTGGCCTGTTCGAAAAATATTTCCTTCCCCAGCTTGCCAGTATAAGACAAACTCGTTCGTGCAGGAGATAATCGTGTTTAGTATTGTAGTAAGCCACCCCTATTGTTATGAACTCCTGCCTAGGTAAACAATAGCCACCACCCCTGTGTGTAATACAATGCGTCTAGTGTAAAGTATTTGTCCCCTCTTGCTTAGTTTGTAACAGCTGATCGTTTAATAGAAAATAAAGATTCCTCTTCGTGAAATTCCGCTTGTCTCAGTAGCGTAAGATATTAGAATTAAGAAAGAATCCAAGGTTGAGTATGGGATCAACTTTAGATTACAATAGTATAATTAAGAGATATAGAGATAAGTACGTAACACAGTCACAACGGCGCCGCACTGAAAAAGGTTAAAGAAAGTGCAGAAAACTAACTAATAGAGTTAGAGTATGCTAATGAAATCAGTCGGGCCACGATAATGTGAAGTTACGAAAATTAGGAGTAATAAATAAGATTAAGTTAGCAGTTAAGAAACAAGAGAAAGGGAACTTCACGAAAGAAAGAAAACGAGTACTAAGTAAATTTCACACGGTAATCCCCAGGCATACTCCCAGTACATTGCTGAACAAATAACACATCTATTTCCCCACCTGGTGTCTTATTTAAGCGGCGGAGTATGTGACGATTTCATTAATTAAAAATAAAATAAATAATAAAATAGGAAATGTAAAAGCTGAGAAATTTAAATTTTAATAAATCGCATATTTAAACTAATTTTATATCACTACCATAAATCATAATATTTAATAAAGAGATTAAATGGCTAAAAAGTAATGCGAGTGTAAAGATAGGGAAACCCTTTATTAATTTTACCCTGCATAGACATGCACTAACCGGAATTAACCTGAATACCGACCCATAAACAAACTAATAATCCTTGTAAATTGATTTTAAATAAATAAATAAACAAGAACACAGTAGTGTACTATAATAAATTCTGTAATAAAGAATATATTCAGATAATTAAAAGGTCAAACTTTAATCCCTTAAATAGAGAAGAAAGGTGGAACTATTTTGTTGCGATGCGTAAACTCCGCGCAGTTAACTAACCCGTCCTAACATAGTAATTCAATCGAGATGGAGCGCTCTCGTAGTAAACACACGCTTGAACCATGTCCCAAATTACGACAATATGTTTTTTCATTTAGAGTACAGCTATAACAATGTCCAGCGGAAAGTAGTGGCAAATTAGTGTGCTAATAAGTTTAAATGTAATCTATAAAACCAAAAGGAATAAATAACTGTGTGAGGGATGACATCTCATTTGTCTAATTTGTAATATCTCAATGTTGGTAAAAATCTTAAGGTACGAGGTACATAAAGTGAGAACTTTTATAAACAATAATGTGACTTGCATTTCTGCGACAAACAAGAACATTTACGGCACTTATACTACTAACGATGCTTAACTACGAGACTTCTGAGGACCTCAACCCTACTTCATTATGAACTAATCACTTCAGGAACTTCAGCAGGAAAGTAAACTCCACTAAAGATCAACCTTTGACGAACACCACAAGGACCAAGGACCCGGACATCGAGTAAACTTCTGGATATCACAGGTGACACGGAGACTTGTCCTCCGTGATTAATTAAAATTCGAACAAATGAATTGTTAAAGACAGTTTAAATAAATATATAAAGACTTTAATGATAATCACTTTATAACATGTAATATGTCTTACTATTCAAAAATATTTGTAGTAGCCAGTAGTGCTTATGTATATTGCGACAACACAAATTACTAAACTATTGGCGCATAGGATATGATAGTATGTGTATTTCAAATTACAAGTCTATATTGGAGGGTTTAAGATTATTTATTGTACAAACACAAGTTATAGTTTATATGGTATATTTGAAATGTACAGAATGTAATGTTTGATATATAGTCTTTCTTTTAAAGTGTTAAATAATGTTCATACGCAAGACGTGATACGTTACATAAGAAGACTCCCACGATGATGTTGTTGAAGAGAAGGGCCGGTCTTTGCGGTATAGATGGATCGTCAGGTGTGGCTTACAAATGACAGACGTTTCACCAGAAACGTTTACAGCTGGGCTGGCGTCCTGTAACAGCTTGGCTGATGTCCTGTAATAGCTGGGCTGGTCCTATAACAGCTGGGCTGATGTCCTGTAACAGCTGGGCTGATGTCCTGTAACAGCTGGGCTGATGTCCTGCAATTCCCACGATGAATCCGACACTTCGCACACACAACGGTACTACGGATTTTATCACTCGCAAAACTTATATAGAGTTTAAGACCAAGTAATATCTCAGGTGACAGTGAGTTTAATCAATAACGGTATATTGAGCTTATACTTCTCCGGCTTCTTCAAGTGTTCTCGCGAATATCAAGGTCTACCGCGATCAGCAGACCACCCTATGAGGAAATCTTGCACTAGCACGGAAACGTCTTGATGGAACTATTGCGTAACAATTTATACTACTGTCACTGCGGAAAATCTCGCACAGTGAAACAGTTACACTCACTTCTTACACACGTAATACTACAATATTAATATCGTGCGTAAAGATATAAAATCAATTGTTATGCGTCACACGCGTTACTATCCCCGAAAAGTCTTAACAGATCCTTGCAAGCGGTATAATCTTGTACAAGGAATTGTATGTACCGTTCACGGTAGCAGCAGTGAAGAACTGCTTGTAAATTTTCGCACAATGCGTTAAAACACTGGTGTGTGCAAATGTACCACACACACAGTTCTGAGTCTTCCCGTTTCACTAACGACGAATAGTTTTTACAACACCTTGCAAGCGGTAGAATTCTTGTACAAGGAGTGCACGTTCCGTTCGCGGTAGATGGCGTAGAAGAACTACGTAATTATACGCGTAATGCGTTTAAACACACCTGTGTGCAGATGTACTACATACACAGTTCTGAGCCTTCTCGTTTCACTATCGACGAATAGTCTTTACAACACCTTGCAAGCGGTAGAATTCTTGTACAAGGAGTGCACGACCCGTTCGCGGTAGATGGCGTAGAAGAACTACCTGTGTAACGACAGGCATAAGAAAATTTCCAACCACCAGTCAGCATTCTATTAGTGGATGGAAGTCACATGGTTAGTAAAAGTGACAATGCACTTTTCATGCATCAGAGTGCATTTACCTTGTAACAGCATGCATAGCGGTAATCAGACTACTCGTATCTCATGCATGCTGCCTACATATTAATAATATACATGAACGTAAACAATAGTCCGACAGGTATAGGGATTGTAGTGATACACACGTCTCAGTTCAGTTAATGGCCACACAACGATAATACTTCACGCGCCACCCGGGAAACGTTTACCACTCGCGCACGCGCGCACATTTCCACTAACACAGTACATGGATCACCATAAATAATAATGCACAGTTTTTTTAAACTAAACCCTTAACCTTACTAAATACAATTGATAACAACCAAACTTAACCATCTACCAAAATATAATATGAATGTCCGTTGTCTGTGTAATATATGACTTGCCCCGCCTATCATGATCCTGTGATTCGTTGCAATATATATAAAGCTTCACTGATACAAAAATTTTTGATTAAGTCCATTCTTCAAATGGCCCCCCAAATAGTATGATAGAATATGAATAAGTGAGCTTAACTCACAAACGAGTTTATGGTCCCGGATCCGTGGATAATGCTAGCACATATAAATCCTTATTTTTTGGCCCCCACCTTTATTCACAAAGTATTTTATAAATTGTAAACTTTTACTAAGAAAACCTTATGTGGGAATATTTATGTAGAGCTGTTGTAGTAATTGTTTAATAAAGAGATGTCATTACTTTACACAAAAATACTGAGTGAATAAATCATCAGACCCCAGGTAAAAGTTTCTTTAGTTATAACTACAGCTGGTTTCATTAATAATTAAAAGTTAATTACGAGTATGGCAGACCATGCAATTGATCTGAGGTAAGTATGCACAGGTTCCCGATGTTATAACGTAGGTGAGACGTTATAAAATGCGCCACTCTGCTGCTTTGTAAAAAAAAAAATAATAATTGTGTGCATCGTGACGCATATAAAATGCGCCACGCTGTTTTCTTAAAATATAATTGTGTAATATAGTGACACATATACCATGTGCCACTCTGTTGATCTATTCACTCAGGTACTTTAAATATTTCTCAAATTTTAAATAAAATGAAAATAATAAATATTATTAGAATAGTGTAGTATATAGGTAACTTTAATTGTGAATTAGATATAGGAGTTTACAGATGTTAACAGAAGGACACATGTATACGAAACAAAATCATGTACGTACTTGTCAAAAATTTCATTCATCAACGTGTCGGTTTGTCAACAAATCAGACCGGTTAATTTCTTGTTCACGCCTGTTTAAAACTGTCCTAGTCACCCTCCGCAAAGTTGAGTTAGACAATACCCAACCCTCTTCAATTGTTCTATTGTTATAACAAGCGTGTATCATCCTGTGCCTAGTAACCAAGTATTTCCCCCTGAGTTTAAAGTATATTGACGCCTGTGTGAGATTTCTCTTTCTCTGAGATTTAATTCTCGCACTACCAATGTAAATTTTAAATGCGAACTAAAATCGTTTATTTGTGTAAACAAGAAAGAGTACTATAGAATTTAATACTAATAGTAGAATAAGTATTTATAGTGACTCACATTAAAAAAAAAAAATGGCTTTAGTTAACCTCCTCTATTGTTAGATAAAGTGTTCAACCCCTTACCCCGAAACAAAACTTTTAAACAAAGTAAAATTAAATCGAATTAAACCAAAACAAGTGTACTAATTTTATTTTATGGAATGATGCTTCCCTAAGTAAATAAACGAGTCCTAAACAAATAAAAAAAAAAGAAGTTTCTTAAATCTGATAAAAGCAAAAAAATAAAATAAATAATAAGTCATTTAAAATAAAAAGCTGAATAATATCTTAAATTAAACTAACGTGTAATAAAAGTGTAGTAGTAAAATAAGTAAAAAGAAAATAATAATAAAAGTATATTTGAATAGTGTAAACACCCGGTCGTGGCCTGTTCGAAAAATAATTCCTTCCCCAGCTTGCCAGTATAAGACAAACTCGTTCGTGCAGGAGATAATCGTGTTTAGTATTGTAGTAAGCCACCCCTATTGTTATGAACTCCTGCCTAGGTAAACAATAGCCACCACCCCTGTGTGTAATACAATGCGTCTAGTGTAAAGTATTTGTCCCCTCTTGCTTAGTTTGTAACAGCTGATCGTTTAATAGAAAATAAAGATTCCTCTTCGTGAAATTCCGCTTGTCTCAGTAGCGTAAGATATTAGAATTAAGAAAGAATCCAAGGTTGAGTATGGGATCAACTTTAGATTACAATAGTATAATTAAGAGATATAGAGATAAGTACGTAACACAGTCACAACGGCGCCGCACTGAAAAAGGTTAAAGAAAGTGCAGAAAACTAACTAATAGAGTTAGAGTATGCTAATGAAATCAGTCGGGCCACGATAATGTGAAGTTACGAAAATTAGGAGTAATAAATAAGATTAAGTTAGCAGTTAAGAAACGAGAGAAAGGGAACTTCACGAAAGAAAGAAAACGAGTACTAAGTAAATTTCACACGGTAATCCCCAGGCATACTCCCAGTACATTGCTGAACAAATAACACATCTATTTCCCCACCTGGTGTCTTATTTAAGCGGCGGAGTATGTGACGATTTCATTAATTAAAAATAAAATAAATAATAAAATAGGAAATGTAAAAGCTGAGAAATTTAAATTTTAATAAATCGCACATTTAAACTAATTTTATATCACTACCATAAATCATAATATTTAATAAAGAGGTTAAATGGCAAAAAAGTAATGCGAGTGTAAAGATAGGGAAACCCTTTATTAATTTTACCCTGCATAGACATGCACTAACCGGAATTAACCTGAATACCGACCCATAAACAAACTAATAATCCTTGTAAATTGATTTTAAATAAATAAATAAACAAGAACACAGTAGTGTACTATAATAAATTCTGTAATAAAGAATATATTCAGATAATTAAAAGGTCAAACTTTAATCCCTTAAATAGAGAAGAAAGGTGGAACTATTTTGTTGCGATGCGTAAACTCCGCGCAGTTAACTAACCCGTCCTAACATAGTAATTCAATCGAGATGGAGCGCTCTCGTAGTAAACACACGCTTGAACCATGTCCCAAATTACGACAATATGTTTTTTCATTTAGAGTACAGCTATAACAATGTCCAGCGGAAAGTAGTGGCAAATTAGTGTGCTAATAAGTTTAAATGTAATCTATAAAACCAAAAGGAATAAATAACTGTGTGAGGGATGACATCTCATTTGTCTAATTTGTAATATCTCAATGTTGGTAAAAATCTTAAGGTACGAGGTACATAAAGTGAGAACTTTTATAAACAATAATGTGACGTGCATTTCTGCGACAAACAAGAACAATTACGGCACTTATACTACTAACGATGCTTAACTACGAGACTTCTGAGGACCTCAACCCTGCTTCATTATGAACTAATCACTTCAGGAACTTCAGCAGGAAAGTAAACTCCACTAAAGATCAACCTTTGACGAACACCACAAGGACCAAGGACCCGGACATCGAGTAAACTTCTGGATATCACAGGTGACACGGAGACTTGTCCTCCGTGATTAATTAAAATTCTAACAAATGAATTGTTAAAGACAGTTTAAATAAATATATAAAGACTTTAATGATAATCACTTTATAACATGTAATATGTCTTACTATTCAAAAATATTTGTAGTAGCCAGTAGTGCTTATGTATATATATAAAGCTTCACTGATACAAAAATTTTTGATTAAGTCCATTCTTCAAATGGCCCCCCAAATAGTATGATAGAATATGAATAAGTGAGCTTAACTCACAAACGAGTTTATGGTCCCGGATCCGTGGATAATGCTAGCACATATAAATCCTTATTTTTTGGCCCCCACCTTTATTCACAAAGTATTTTATAAATTGTAAACTTTTACTAAGAAAACCTTATGTGGGAATATTTATGTAGAGCTGTTGTAGTAATTGTTTAATAAAGAGATGTCATTACTTTACACAAAAATACTGAGTGAATAAATCATCAGACCCCAGGTAAAAGTTTCTTTAGTTATAACTACAGCTGGTTTCATTAATAATTAAAAGTTAATTACGAGTATGGCAGACCATGCAATTGATCTGAGGTAAGTATGCACAGGTTCCCGATGTTATAACGTAGGTGAGACGTTATAAAATGCGCCACTCTGCTGCTTTGTAAAAAAAAAAATAATAATTGTGTGCATCGTGACGCATATAAAATGCGCCACGCTGTTTTCTTAAAATATAATTGTGTAATATAGTGACACATATACCATGTGCCACTCTGTTGATCTATTCACTCAGGTACTTTAAATATTTCTCAAATTTTAAATAAAATGAAAATAATAATTATTATTAGAATAGTGTAGTATATAGGTAACTTTAATTGTGAATTAGATATAGGAGTTTACAGATGTTAACAGAAGGACACATGTATACGAAACAAAATCATGTACGTACTTGTCAAAAATTTCATTCATCAACGTGTCGGTTTGTCAACAAATCAGACCGGTTAATTTCTTGTTCACGCCTGTTTAAAACTGTCCTAGTCACCCTCCGCAAAGTTGAGTTAGACAATACCCAACCCTCTTCAATTGTTCTATTGTTATAACAAGCGTGTATCATCCTGTGCCTAGTAACCAAGTATTTCCCCCTGAGTTTAAAGTATATTGACGCCTGTGTGAGATTTCTCTTTCTCTGAGATTTAATTCTCGCACTACCAATGTAAATTTTAAATGCGAACTAAAATCGTTTATTTGTGTAAACAAGAAAGAGTACTATAGAATTTAATACTAATAGTAGAATAAGTATTTATAGTGACTCACATTAAAAAAAAAAAATGGCTTTAGTTAACCTCCTCTATTGTTAGATAAAGTGTTCGACCCCTTACCCCGAAACAAAACTTTTAAACAAAGTAAAATTAAATCGAATTAAACCAAAACAAGTGTACTAATTTTATTTTATGGAATGATGCTTCCCTAAGTAAATAAACGAGTCCTAAACAAATAAAAAAAAAAGAAGTTTCTTAAATCTGATAAAAGCAAAAAAATAAAATAAATAATAAGTCATTTAAAATAAAAAGCTGAATAATATCTTAAATTAAACTAACGTGTAATAAAAGTGTAGTAGTAAAATAAGTAAAAAGAAAATAATAATAAAAGTATATTTGAATAGTGTAAACACCCGGTCGTGGCCTGTTCGAAAAATAATTCCTTCCCCAGCTTGCCAGTATAAGACAAACTCGTTCGTGCAGGAGATAATCGTGTTTAGTATTGTAGTAAGCCACCCCTATTGTTATGAACTCCTGCCTAGGTAAACAATAGCCACCACCCCTGTGTGTAATACAATGCGTCTAGTGTAAAGTATTTGTCCCCTCTTGCTTAGTTTGTAACAGCTGATCGTTTAATAGAAAATAAAGATTCCTCTTCGTGAAATTCCGCTTGTCTCAGTAGCGTAAGATATTAGAATTAAGAAAGAATCCAAGGTTGAGTATGGGATCAACTTTAGATTACAATAGTATAATTAAGAGATATAGAGATAAGTACGTAACACAGTCACAACGGCGCCGCACTGAAAAAGGTTAAAGAAAGTGCAGAAAACTAACTAATAGAGTTAGAGTATGCTAATGAAATCAGTCGGGCCACGATAATGTGAAGTTACGAAAATTAGGAGTAATAAATAAGATTAAGTTAGCAGTTAAGAAACGAGAGAAAGGGAACTTCACGAAAGAAAGAAAACGAGTACTAAGTAAATTTCACACGGTAATCCCCAGGCATACTCCTAGTACATTGCTGAACAAATAACACATCTATTTCCCCACCTGGTGTCTTATTTAAGCGGCGGAGTATGTGACGATTTCATTAATTAAAAATAAAATAAATAATAAAATAGGAAATGTAAAAGCTGAGAAATTTAAATTTTAATAAATCGCACATTTAAACTAATTTTATATCACTACCATAAATCATAATATTTAATAAAGAGGTTAAATGGCAAAAAAGTAATGCGAGTGTAAAGATAGGGAAACCCTTTATTAATTTTACCCTGCATAGACATGCACTAACCGGAATTAACCTGAATACCGACCCATAAACAAACTAATAATTCTTGTAAATTGATTTTAAATAAATAAATAAACAAGAACACAGTAGTGTACTATAATAAATTCTGTAATAAAGAATATATTCAGATAATTAAAAGGTCAAACTTTAATCCCTTAAATAGAGAAGAAAGGTGGAACTATTTTGTTGCGATGCGTAAACTCCGCGCAGTTAACTAATCCGTCCTAACATAGTAATTCAATCGAGATGGAGCGCTCTCGTAGTAAACACACGCTTGAACCATGTCCCAAATTACGACAATATGTTTTTTCATTTAGAGTACAGCTATAACAATGTCCAGCGGAAAGTAGTGGCAAATTAGTGTGCTAATAAGTTTAAATGTAATCTATAAAACCAAAAGGAATAAATAACTGTGTGAGGGATGACATCTCATTTGTCTAATTTGTAATATCTCAATGTTGGTAAAAATCTTAAGGTACGAGGTACATAAAGTGAGAACTTTTATAAACAATAATGTGACGTGCATTTCTGCGACAAACAAGAACGTTTACGGCACTTATACTACTAACGATGCTTAACTACGAGACTTCTGAGGACCTCAACCCTACTTCATTATGAACTAATCACTTCAGGAACTTCAGCAGGAAAGTAAACTCCACTAAAGATCAACCTTTGACGAACATCACAAGGACCAAGGACCCGGACATAGAGTAAACTTCTGGATATCACAGGTGACACGGAGACTTGTCCTCCGTGATTAATTAAAATTCTAACAAATGAATTGTTAAAGACAGTTTAAATAAATATATAAAGACTTTAATGATAATCACTTTATAACATGTAATATGTCTTACTATTCAAAAATATTTGTAGTAGCCAGTAGTGCTTATGTATATATATATAGCTTCACTGATACAAAAATTTTTGATTAAGTCCATTCTTCAAATGGCCCCCCAAATAGTATGATAGAATATGAATAAGTGAGCTTAACTCACAAGCGAGTTTATGGTCCCGGATCCGTGGATAATGCTAGCACATATAAATCCTTATGTTTTGGCCCCCCCCCTTTATTCACAAAGTATTCTATAAATTGTAAACTTTTATTAAGAAAACCTTATGTGGGAATATTTATGTAGAGCTGTTGTAGTAATTGTTTAATAAAGAGATGTCATTACTTTACACAAAAATACTGAGTTAATAAATCATCAGACCCCAGGTAAAAGTTCCTTTAGTTATAACTACAGCTGGTTTCATTAATAATTAAAAGTTAATTACGAGTATGGCAACCCGTGCAATTGATCTGAGGTAAGTATGCACAGGTTCCCGATGTTATAACGTAGGTGAGACGTTATTATATATATATATATATAAATATATATATATATTATAACGTCTAATTACGTGGCAATCTTCCTTCTATTAAGCCCCACGTTTGTGTGCCAATTTATAACGTCTTCTCTACCTCTTTTAAAAGCCCCAAGTTGTTGGCGTCAATGTATAGAGAAGCCGATAGGGTCCTTCTATATTTTGTTTGATCAGTAATTGATTATGTAACGTGACTCGCCTCGGCGTTGATCTTCAGTCTATTGCTAACGATGACGATCGCGAACGCACTAATAACCAGTACCGAATGTGTATCGTTCTTCTCCTTACCTGTCCTTATATTAATGTACCTTAATTCCGATTAGGCGCCAAATTGTTTAACTAAAACATGCAGGAATTTTCTTCCTGCGTCGTCTTCTTTTTCTTCGATAATAATTTAAACTTACCCAAACGGACTGGCGCGAATTCAAATCTCAAGTGGAGTCTGAAGTGTTGTCAACCTATAATTCTGGTAAAAAATGTTTTCTTCACTGCTAAAGTACACAATTATTAAGACATATATCAAATAAAACAAGGAACGATTATTAGTGTTCAGTACTAATTTATTAGTGTCCAGATTCGCTGATTATTTGTAAGTTAAGTACAAAATATTTGTTATTATAAAAAAGTTTGCTACGGCTATTAAATTTTACTCGCTCATCGGGTGGTCAGGCGTGACTTCAAGCGTTCTGGTTAATGATACAATGTTTTGTTCAGAACGATGAATAAGTTCTTTGGATTGCAACAAAATAAGCAAGATGTTTATGAAAGTACACAACCTTACATCAATGTTAATTAAATACTGTACAGGTTTACTTACAACTCGGTTCTTAGTGTCTAAAAAGTGTGTCAACTTATAGGCGTCCCATAGAGGTTAAGTTACAGATTCAAATAGGCTGATGCAGTTTTAAAATAATTTTTCAATAATGGTTTGTGAAGTTGTTCAGTTTTTATAGTTTCAACTAATCTTTGAAAGAATTTATTATACCAAGTTCAGAGTGAGAGTTATTGTGTTGTGGAAAAGTTAATTAATTTTATTCGCAATTATATAGAATTCATTTATACTTAACAAAATCTTGTTGTTTCTTCTGATTAGTCCCAGGTAATTCTTCAAAATATTGTTGATTATAGTATTTAGTTCTTCATCATTCGGGTTTTCTTTTTTTCTATTTTATTTAATCAATGTTTTTTTTTTAATTTCAATTATTGAATTTTGATTTATGGTTTCATCATGTGTTCAATGGATCCAGATTCAATTTCTATTATTCATATTTGTTCATTTTGAGTACATTTCCCTCTTATTACTTTTTAATTAGAGCGGATTCAGTTTGGCATCTGCATACCTTCAGGGTTAATAATGGACTGTCTAAAAATTCTAACGGTTTTCTTAATTACAAGCATAATTCCCTGCTTCTGATTGGTTAAGAATTTTGTTTACATTGTTATGAAAGCTTGGGTTTTTGGCCCCAAATTGACCTAATATTTTATAATTGCTATAATTCATTGGTGTTATTACCAATGTGTGAGATATTAACATCAATGTCTTTATTTTCTTTCAAAGATTAATTTGATATCCCATAATGCGGGGCTTGGTCCTATATCAACGTTTTGACCAATTTGCTAATGTTATTTTATTACATATTTCACTTATTTTTTATGTTTACTCTATTTCTGACATACCCTTATGGTTAGATAATTGAAATTAACAAGTCACTTTGTCTTATTTCTCAAATACAATGGTTAATTGCTTATAAATTGCTTTTTCTGAATTTTGACAGTTAGACATTTTATAGGCCTAAGCTATTAATGTCTGGAATTTCTTAATTTACACAATTTAACCATTACCTATTACTTTCATAGGTTCTGCTTGCCATTACTTAGTTATAGTGTCTACGTTTGAATGACTTTGGGCCATTTTACAATAAATAAATGTTATTATAATTTAAAAAAATCATTCCTTGAACTTTGCTAGTTCATTTGTCTAACATCCTTTTTCCATATCTTATTACAATTGTGAGTAGTATTGTGATTATTAAACTTATACAATTGCTTGTCTGTATTTTCTAATATTTCTTACACAAATTTTTTACCACTTAATCTTTTTATGGTAACATATAACATAAAAACGGTTTATGGTCTTCTCATGATCCAGCCCCATTCCTTCTTTTAAAATACAACTTTTGTAGATAAACTAACAACAACTTTGGTGCATGGTGTCTTGACACCATTTACAATACTGTGATCACCATCCTTGTTACTATTTTATAACATAGGATGTTTTACTATTATTTAAATCATAAGTAATTTGTTTCTTAGTTATTAACACAATAAAATTTGTTGACATACTAACTTTGTTGTCTACCATTTGTATGAACATTTAACATTATTTCTTAATTGAACAAAAGAATTCCTTTAATTAAATGTAACAATACGGTTTTTAAATTGATCTTATTTTCTACTAAAACTTATCTTTTAATAATCGTCTAACATAATTCTTATACCATAGGTTCTACACACTACTAATGTTTCTTATTGTTTATCTATCAACATTTTAGTATTGTTTACTGTTTATTACCACTGTTCTTTTTGTTTATTACTACTATTAGTTGTTTATATTAACTCATCCCTATCCTATCTATCACCTTCACTTACACTGTTTAAGTGTTTATTAAACTACAGTCACATTTGTAATACACTCTGTTTAAAGTAGTGATTCATCTTCAAATTCTTTAAGTTTTACAATCACTGTTGCTATCATATATTAGTTTGGTTCACTGGTTATCATTAACACTCACTACCTACCTCTCACTCATGGTTTAAATTAGTTTTGACAAATCTAATTTTAAAGTCAGTTTTCAAAACCTCATGTGTTTGTTTTTATATTAATAATGTTATTTTAAAACACATAACATTCTAAATCACAAAGTTAGTCATACAACTTTGTGTAAAGTTAGTTTTTTGGGCTATTAACATTAGTCCCTATAATTCCTTCATCAAGTCTTTACAATTCGATTCTATTCTACCCTTTCTTGGTAGTATTTTTATCATCATAATATAATAACAATGGGTTTAAATGTTTATTACTGGTGGTGTACTTTCTTTTACATAACGTGGGTAATACATGCTACAAAATGAAATATTAGTTAGGTTTTTATTCGTTTACTTTTTATTTTATAGCCTTTATCTGGCCAATCACTGGGGTTGGGTCACGGTCATTTGTCTGTCAGTCTAGTCTATTCACTCATTTATTATCTTTGTCTACTATTTTTCTTTTTATTCTCTCATTACCTTTGTAATATATAGTTATAATATAGTTATTGATCATTATGCTTCAAATTAGTTTACTTCTCTTACAGCTATATTATATTTGTGGATCCCTTATAGGGTCTGAGTTCTGCAACGTTATATAATGCCCTTCCACCAAAATTGATCATTTTATAAAACGTGATTCTAAGTTTTAGTGAAAATATCAATTGTATTGTATTTTCTCCTTCTTGGATTCTCCTGCTTCATTTAATTTTCAAGTTCAACTTTTACTTCTTACTTCTTTTAATTCTGAGTCTCTTCTTCATTATTGTTTCCTTTTACGATCTGGGTTATTGATTTTTTATTATAAATTATTCCCTGTAAATTCTATTTTCCCTAACTATCCCTATTCTGTAGCTGAAATCCATTCGGATGGGCACTATTGGCTAACCTAACTCCGTCGTTCAAAACTACACTTTTTCTGAGGTCAGAGGAACATCATCTGTGCTCAGTTAAATGATAGCTGGACCTATTCAACAGTCAATCTTAATTAATAATTCTTCCATGCAGTCATCTCGTGACTAATAATAACAATAATCTTAATAATATTTGAAGGGAATTTTTTATTTCTTATTTCATTAATACTCAGATCGAGTCATATTTATTTCTCACCTCTTCCTGTTGGTATCATTTGACAATACTTGAAGCGTTGCTATTTATTGATACAATTAACATTTTTATTCCTTTTCATTTCTTCCTTGATTCATCTCACTTTTTACACTTTTTTAAATAGTTATTTTTCTTACTTTCTTCTTGATAATTTTGTTTGCTATGGTTCTTTCTTTGGTTTTTTTGGTTGGTTTATAACTTTCCTCATCCACTATTCTTCTTGGATTCTATTTTCCTTGTAAACTTATTTATTTGCTTTGGTATATCTTCTCATTCAATTTGTCTTGGTCGTTTAGTCATTTTTTTTTCGGTCACTGATGGTCGTCGTGGTATTTTTTGATAGATGCCTGATTCTATACCCCTTTGATTTTCTTGGTAATGGGGTGAGTGATCTCATACGTGTTGTTGCCCTTGTCCTTTGTTATAATATAAGGTCCCACGTATAACAATAATAATTTTTTCGTAATTCCTTCGATTGTGCTGGGTAATTCTCTGTTTTTATTTAAGACTTTTTCTCCTATATCGTACTTGAATGTTTTGTGTTGGTTCTTGAAATATTTATCTTTTTGTTGTTCTATCTTTTCTGCTATTCTGTTATAAAATTTTCTTTATTCAAATTGATATTCTGGGTTTATGGAAAACTCAATTATGTCATTTATTTCCCTAGGTGTTGGTCGCTCGAACATCATTGTGTATGGTGTGGCTTCTATGAAGTTGTGGTATGATAGGTTTATAAATTCCTTTGCGGATTTTAGGTAATTGTGCCATTCTCTTTGTCTATTATGACAGTAGGTTCTTATTCGACCCACCTGTCTTAGTACTCTCTCGGCTGGGTTGCTGCTGGGGTGGTAAACGGATGTCTTGTATGTTTTTATACCATGTTCCCAGAGTTTATTTCTCCATTTCTTTCCCTTAAATTGGGTTCCGTGATCTGTGATTATTGACATAGGTTTTCCTAAATCAGGTATACATTTTTTAGGATTATTTCAAGGATTTTCTTCGTTGTCGCGCGGTTAATCGAGTGTAGTTTCGTGTATTTTGTGAAGTGATCAAACATAATGACAATGAATCGGAATCTGTGCCTTCCTCCGCTGTGTGGAAATGGTCCACATATGTCCAGGAATACCTTTTATAATTTTTGATTTGATATTATTGGTATCATCATACCCTCTTTTTTCTCGTTGTTACACTTCACCATCTGGCAACTATTACATTTCTGGATCGTTTTACTTACTTTTCTATAAATATTTTTAATATAAACCTGTTCCTTCAATGCCTTTATCACTTTTATGGCTCCCATATGGCCGTACCTAATGTGGTAGTCCAGTATTATTTGTTCTTCAACTGTAGCTGGAATCACAAATTTCCACCCTCCATGGTGAGGGTTATTTTTAATAAATAATATATTGTTGTGTATCTTATAGAACTGTGTAATCGGTTCTTCCTCATTTTGCACTCTCTGCCGGATACTCACTATTTTCGGGTCCAAATTTTGATATTTTATAATTTCTTGGATTATGTTTTCTAAATCAATTCTGTTTTTTATAATATTATATACCTTGACCAATTGTTCCTTTTCTCCTTCGAAAGTTTGCTGTTGAATGTTTATACGGGATAATACGTTGGCGGCTGTGTTTTTTCTCCCTGGTATGTACTCCCAGTTAATATTGTATTCTTGTAACGCCAATATCCATCGAGTTAATCTCCCGTGACTGAGTTTACATTGGTTGAGGAATGAAATGGATTTATGGTCACTTCTCACTGTGATTGGGTATCCCAGAATATAAGTCCTGAATTTGTTGCAGGCAAATACAACGCTAAGTAATTCTTTTTCGGTAACGTGATAGTTGCGTTCACAGCTATTTAAGATTCTACTTGCGAAACTGATAACCATGTGTTGTCCCTTCTCATCCTTCTGGTATAAAGCAGCCCCTAAACTAACATCACTCGCATCACAGTTCAGGAAGAATGGATTCTTGAAGTCTGGGTGGTGTAGAATAATTGTAGATAAAAATTTTTCTTTTTCTGGTTGAATATCTCATTTTGTTGGGGCCCCCATGTCCACTTATCTTTTTATGACAACTGTTTTTGGAATTTGGCGGTTAAATTAGAGTAGTTATCTTGGAACTTCCTATAATAGTTGCAAATCCCGAGAAAAGATTGCATCTGTTTTCTGTTCTTAGGCGTTGGAAAGCGCTGTATAGCTATTTTCTAATGATGGAGATATGCCTTTCTCAGTTAAATTAAATCCCAAAAATTGCACTTCACGGTCTATAAATTTCGATTTGTCCAGCTTAAGAGTTATGTTGTTGTCTGACAATTTTTTTAATACTTGCTCCACTCTAGTACGGTGTTCATTCCAATTTGATGAGGTTATAAGCAGGTCATCCACATATACTGTGGTAAAATTCAGAGTGTCTTGTCCTTCTCGTTGGAATGTTCTGATCTCCTCCAATTTACTCGACCATAATTCTTGATCACTCTCCTCGTATAGTATCATTCTGGGCGAGTCATGGGAAAAATAATTCTGAATTATTGGGTAGCTGGTTGGTATTGAAGGTGTTTTGCTGCTGTCCATTAGTTTGGCCGTCCATATTCCTTCTTCCGCTGTCAGGGATACATTTCCTCGTTGTAAGTATATTGAATGGCAGTCCGCTTGCAACCAGAAATACCATTGGTATTGTTACTCCATGGCAAGGTAAGCTCCAATGATACCTGTTTTCTTATTGTTTTATTCTGTTTACCCGTAGCACCGATGATCGTAATGTTGTTTATTGGTAGAGCTGGTATTTGTGTTTGGCTTCCTTGCTGAATCCTTGTTAATTCTATGTTGTCGATCAAAGAAATGTTCGACCCTGTATCGATCATGATGGTTGATTGTGTTCCGCTTAGTTGAGCATTTATGTAGACAATTTCATTGTTACGACTTGGCATTGGATTATTTTCTTCTTCTATCAACTCTTCCCTTGTTTTTCAAATAGTGGTTTAGTATGATTGTAATGGTCTTGTCAGTCATTTGTCTTATTACCCCAGGAGGTGATGGGCTATTTCCAGTTTTCACCCACCTTAGCAGTTTAAATGAGGGTTGACCTCATCATTCCTGTTTTCCGTGCGAACTCTCAAAACTGTTTAATTAATCCATCTTCAGACACGCGTTATTGTTGGTTATAACGTAACGGGTATCAAAGTGAACTTAAACTGGGTTTACTGTGTGAGGTATTCTACAGTACCAGAAGTATTTAATAGTTTACTTATTGTTGTAATATTATCATCAGTAGTTTCCGTGTGAGTGGAAGATTTCCGCTTAGGAAGATCTGCTGACCGTGGTAGATCTAGTGTTACGAGTGAACACTTGAAGATTCCGGATAGGTACAAGTTTAATATACCGTTTTTAGTTAAATACCCACTGCTACCTGAGATACTTGTTTTATTCTAATTACTGTGTAAAATTCCATTACGGTACCACTAGAATCAGTGTTCGAGTGCGAATCGTCAGTGTCAACGTATGAACTTCAGGACAGCCCAGCTGTAATCATCGCCAGGCTCAACCATCTGTAATCGTACGCCACGCCTGACGACTTCACTACAAAAAAAACCCTCTCTCCACATTGCCGTGGAAATCTTCGTATATGTAATGTACAACAAATCATAGATGAACATTATTTAACATTTTAAAAGACTATATCTGCAAACACTATTATTATTTATTCTTGTTAAATATATCACATAAACGATTTCGTATTTCTTGTGTACAATAAATAATCTTAAATCCTCCAATATAGACTTTTGCATTATAACACACGCACCACCATATCCTATGCGCCAATAGTTAAGTTATTTATGTTGTAGCATAGTGATAATTGGCGCTTAGCAACGTAGGGCACGAAAAATAGCTATACTTTTACGCTATTCTACTTATTTCAAATAATATAAAATTTGTTGGTGAAATCCGACATATAATCTTGGTTAATGTAGTATTTGCGTGTGGGTGGTTCATGTAAATATCTGAGGATATAAATTACCAGTTGTGCATATTCTCTTGTGTATCATATATGAACAATTTTATCAGTATAGTGGAGGTCGATTATTATTTGTTTGTGTGTTAGATAAGGTTGTTTACATTTTGGTAAATTGAACTGCTTACTGTGTGCATTTAAACTGGGTTACACTACAATAATAATCTTGTGATAATAATTTTCGTAGCCTTTAAGTCAGTGAATTTAAATTTTAATAAAATTTTAAATTAAAATTTTTTCTATGTGGCGTATACAGCAGAAATACAGAATACTTTAGCTGCCTTATTAGCTAATATGAAAATAATTTTCGAAGAAAATAAAGCCGGTAAAGAAGAAATGAGAGCGAATATACAGAAAATTTCAGAAGAAGCCATTAAACAAAATAAAACGCTAAATGAAGAAAACAAAAAAAATATACGCGGCCGTGCAAGACCAGTCCAAACAGAGCAAACAGCTGTTAGAATCTACTGAAAAACGAATTAGCGAGAAAGTAGAAATTGTAAGATCCAATATAGAGTCGGCGTTAGAGATTAACAATTCACGTATTAGTGAATGCGAGGCTAAAATCTCCGGGGTTGAGGAGAAGGTAGTACAGCACGCGTCCACGATGAGTGAATTAGTGGCCGAGCAAGACCTGCGGATCCATGAGCTGAAACGTCAGATGTCACGACTGCAAAGTACGTCGTCGCCGCTCAACCAGACTACATATGTCTACAAGACCCTAGACGACGCTAATTCACAGCTGAAATTCTTCGGACGGGAAAGTGAAAACCCCATAAACTTCATTAAAATCTGCCAACGGGACATGGAAGCGATTGGGGACACTTTAGGTGAGGCCGACAAAATTAACTTTGTAGTAAGACGCTTAAAGGGTACTGCGGCAGAGTGGTTCTCCGTTATCCACGATAAGACCAACATCTAAGAAGATCTGGTAAAGCATTTCAGTGTTAAATACTGGAATGAGGAGGTCCAGAGAAAGATCCGCGTGCAACTGCAATTTGGCAAATATTCTAATACCAAAGGTTCGAAAGAAACGTACTTAATTCAGTTGATATCGCGGGCTAAATACTTAGAACCTGAAATAACTGAATCGGATATGGTCAAAAAACTGGCACACCATTTCGGACGCGGCATACAAATTTCTGTCATTACACAAGGGCTACTTACATCCTTAGAAGAGCTACTTCTATTGCTCACGAAATGGGAGGGTGTTGACAATCAAAATAATAATATTAACAGTAATGAAACACCACGAAAACAGTTTCAATTTCAACCACAACAAAAGCAGCCACAATCACAACAACATAAAAACAAAGTAACAACTCAGAAATTTGGTACCAACAGAGTAGCAGCGGTTACTGAAAGTCATTCAGTTGAAGAGCAGAAAAAAAAGGTGTAAGGCTGTACGGCGTGGGTCCGGGTAACAAAATAAATATTACACATAAGAATACAAATAAAAATACAAAAATCAGATACAACAATAAAAAGCAGTTCAATCGATCGAGTGTGAATAATATTAGATGTAAGAATAGATTCGTTGTGTCTGGCCTATATCCTGCAGAAATTAGGGATAGTTTAGTTTGCAATAATGATAACAATGAATGTGATGAAAATATTAGTGTTGAAAATGACACTAACCTTACCGTCAATGCTAAAATCAATTGTTGTGTTGGTGAAGTATTGTTCGACAGCGGCGCAGAAATCTCGCTGATGGACGAGCGGTTCCTATTAAAACACAAAAACCACTTCAAAAAAATCCCGATTCTGCCTGTTAACCACGAAATTATAAAATCGGCGACGGGTGAATCGCAGACAGTTGACAAACAAGCACTAATAACAATATACGTACAGGGAGCAGAAATAGAAATCACGGTACTTGTAATTAAAAAACTCGTATATGATGTTATTTTGGGAGTCGACACATTAAATAAACTGCACGCTACCATTGATTTTCCGAACATAACATTGAAATCTACAATTAATAGTAAACAACACACTATCAGATTGGGACGCGGGAAGGTAAGGAGAGGTCCGTATGTAAGCCGTATACGTTAGTCCGACCGGCGGTTCAGCAATCCGATAAGATAACGCATAACTCACTGACCCCAATGTTCAGATAACGGGCAGCGAGCAAAATCAACTACATCGTGTGTTAGATAAATTCAAGTCTATATTTTCAAATAAACCGACGACAACGAATGTATACGAACACACAATTAAAATCACGGACGAGAGTAAATTTGTGCGAAAAACGTACCCCATCCATCTACACTATCAACAGCAAGTTGATGAAGAAGTCAATAAAATGCTGGATAGTGGCGTGATAGAACGCACAGATAGCAATTTTTTGAACCCCATGGTAGTTGTCAAGAATAATAATAATGACATTAGGTTATGTCTTGACATGAGGAACCTAAACACCATCACAAAAAAATGCTACGACTGTGCTCCGAATGCGGAAAAACTATTTGTTAAATGCCAGGGGGTTAAATATATGTCCCGCCTCGATCTGAAAGTGGATTCTAGCAAATCCCTCTTGCAAAGGAATCACGTAAATACACGGCATTTCTGTACCGAAATAAATGCTACCAATTCAAAGTAGTCCTCTTTGGATTGGTAACAAGCTTAGCCGCCATGGTCAAGTGTTTAGAACTAGCTTTAGGTCCTGAAGTGGAAGATTTGCACATTTCTATAATATTACTATTATCTTCTCTGCTTTTCTTTATGACATAATAACAATACTTTCAAACATTTATTATATAATTTTAGTATTCAATCACTTTCTGCTACAGTTCGTTTCTTGATATATATAAAGTAATTTTAAAATTTATGTTTATATTACCTCAAGATGTTATATTTTTCCTATTTGGAACATGTTTCGAGAGATCCCGTGCTCTCATCTTCATGTTAGGAACATGTTCCGAATAGGAAAAATATAACATCTTGAGGTAATATAAACAATATAAACATAAATTTTAAAATTTTAGTATTGTAACATTCATTTCTTTTTTAGGCCTACTTTTCTTTTATACCATATTATTGGTTTAAAGTTTGATCTGGCCTTTTAACTATTAACTCTAACTGTTAACAATAATACCTTGAATAATATTAATGGATTCTTATCCTGAATAATAATATAATATAATGGTATCTTATCTACTACTGTTTTTGGTCCTTTTCCAAAACTAAACTCTAGTATTGTTCACTTAATTTGGTGTCTTTATACAGATTGTGTTTGCGTTTTGTTTTTAGTTAATCACTTTCCTTCCGCACTCTCACATTTATATTCTTGCTTATATTTGATGTTTTTTATTTATATTTTGTGTCACACCTGCACTTGTACTGCTTCACTGTACTTAGTGTCAATAGTGTTATACACCTTTATTTTGTTTCTTTACACACTGTACTGGTTATTATTAATCACATTGGTGTTATCACCATTATCACAGAGTGTTTATTACTTAGTGTTTATTTGTAATTCACTCCCTATTCATATCATGCACTCTTGGTTCACTTTGGTCAATGACTATTTTGAGTATTAGTCTATCTCTATTATATTTCATTTTTGTTATTATACTTGTCTGTATCATTGTTTGTGTATTTTATTATTTGTTTATTTCATCATTATTCTATACTTACTTAGCTAATATTACAACATTTTCTTTTGGTTTGTACTTTCAATATTCAATGGTACATTTAATTATATTTACTTTTCTTAGTTTTTTATTTCATGGGTTTATTTCATATAATTTGTCATTAGCCAATCACTTGGGTTGGGTCATAGTCATTTGTCTCGTATACGTTACAGCCATTCTAGTGCTATTTATTCAAAATTGTTAATTCTTCTTCTTTTATCTACCTTTAGCCGCATGCTTTTACTTTATATTCTATGGTATATCTTCCCTTGTATTGGGCTGCTTTTGGTATAGTAACAATATTTACAGCTACATGTTAAAATACATCCAAAATATGCCAAAATCTAACATACATTCGCAACTATCATTAATCCACTATTCTTTCAACCAGGCGTCTCTTATGCCTAGAAAGTACATTATCGACAATCCACTGATTTACGTGGTCGGTGTTTGTGTGTGGCACTGATGTAGAAATATTAACAGTTTGTCGCTGTCTTACACACAGCACAAGCCCATTCGACTGCGAATACCAAAAATTCGTAAACACCTGGTCTCCAATGTTACCATGTTCGTACATATCAATTTACACAATTTAAAATATTCGTGCATGTGTACTTGACAATCAAGAACCCATGTTTTCCAAACGTGTAATAATAAGACCTCAACCCAATATGCAGTGTATTACTAAGCAGTTTATACACCCGTTTATTAATTACAGCTTTATAATTGCAACAATCAGTCATTGTTACAACTATCCTTAGCAACAATGGTGTTGTACTCTATTGTTTAGCTGTCTTGTGAATTAATTCAATTACGCACTCGACCAAAACGATGTGCTTGTGCAGTAATTTACAGTACAATTACTTATGTAACACACACGCGCGCACACACGCACACAAATAATAACCATTAATGAGACACTCTAGATTTTAATGGAAAAGTTAATTTAATGGATATAAGAATAATATGGATAAGAAAAACAAAAATCGAAATTTTCATTTTAGCTGTGTGTGTGTGTGTGTGTGTGTGCGCGCGCGCGCGCGCGTGCGGGTGTGTGATATTAGACTAAGTCTTTATCGATTAGTTCTCGAGTTTTGATTGATGACTTTTGCACAGACTTGTTCGGTTGCAACGTTTCTCGATGTTCCTATCACGATCTGGCAAGGAGTCTGTGACGGTGTGGCAAAAACGCTATTTATCGGATGTGTTAATGGGTGAAATCTAATTGACTGAGTGGTCCTGGCTATTTTCGGGAAGAAGCCTTCTTCTCGCCTCTTGAAGTTTCAAGTGGACTGTTGTGATATCCGTTGGCCAGGGTGAGAACCTTTTGCAAGAAAAGGCGAGGGTATTAAAGCATTCGAGTCGGGCGGCAATTTTGTGGTCTGTGTGTTTGGGTTTGCGTGCTATGGTGTCTGAACTATCTAAAGCTGAAGACCGCGTTTCGCTGTGTCTGCGAAGCCAGCATACGAGACTGAGCTCGCAAAGTATCAAGGTGGCCCACGTGGTAAATGCATGAAGTGAGACGGGTCAGTTGGAAACGACGGTTATTGCGTGTGTCAAGCTCAGGTGATATTGATTTATTAATAAATTCATGGTCTGGTTAATAAGAAAGGGGTGTGGACTGGTTTGTGGTCGACAGTACGATATATAAACTGTAAGTGAATTGACTCTGTTGTAGATGTTAGAAGTTAAGTTTTTATTTACTTACTGAAACAGAGATGTGCCGATCTCGGGAGTTCCTGTACACAGCAGCCGGCGAACACAAAATTTAAAGCACAAAATATCCTACTACAACGCAAATCTGAGTTTCTTTCGCTTCCTTCACACCTTTGAGGTCCAGTTAGTGGTGTACCTGCGGGTAGGGGAATCAATTCCTCACAGAGCTGTTAAAAATTTAAGAAAAATTTCATAGCCACTTAAAGAATGCTTATCTGTAATTTTCGCGTGTGAATTTGTAAGGCTTATAAACAATTGTGAAGCGGTCGCGGCGTAGTGGCTAGCGTGTGTAGCTGCTATGCTGTCGGCGCGGCTTCGATTCCCGGCGGGGCTATCTGATTTAGATACGACCGTTCCCCCTCGCAAGGCAATAGGAAACCAGCGAGAGGTATCCTGCCTAGTATAAACCCTCCCCAACTATTGCCGTTCGGATCCGACGTTAAACTGTAGGTCCCATATACCTGTGAGAGACTCCGTAACACAAGCACCATGGGTATATGCGGGGAGGGTACAAACCAGTCGAAAGACTAAAGGATCCAGTAAATAATTGTATACATAAAACGAATTAAAATAATAGTAAATTAGGAACACAAAGTTAGAGTTTTCTTAATAATGACAATCACTCATCATTTTCAAAATAAAAGTTCGTAATATTGTAACATTAAAAAAACAATTGCACTCGCACCAGCAAACGAAGGAAGAGCCTATTGTTCTATGTTAACCCTTTTTGCTCAGACACACTTTGCCTTAGTGGGCTGCCTATATCATGACTCCTCTAGTCTGATATCCCTGCGGTTTGAACCGTCGTTTTTGTACAAGTAAACTAGCAGTTTTGTTGACTTTAATTCGAGAAAATGAGAAGATTTTATTTCCAGACTTTACGTTAAAAATGATGTATTTGAACACGACCTATAAGAAATTATAGACAAAACTGTTTTTTTTCCAGATTGTCTTCAGAAAGACTCATTTTCACAAGAATTATTAAGGGCGAAAATTTATAATTGAAGTGATTTGTAATAACCTGAGGTTTATTATTTTTAATTTGAATAAAAATTAGTCAAGAAAGAATATTTTGAAATCAGTGCTTTCTCATATTTTTTAACCCTTATACTTCACCTTCGTTTATTCGTAAACTTTGAGACGCGAGGAATTTATAAAATGTATTTATAAAAAGTATGAAAAGGCTTCTGAATTTCTCATTTGTCCTGAGGTAAAAGGGGGAGTCCAGTCTTCAAGCTAGTTTCACCTCCCTTCCTCCAGTAGCACCTCCTTGTTACTCCACTGCGTCCTTTTGACCACCGCAGTGTCGGCAGTGTCGGTGGGTCGCGGAACCGGAACACATCGCAAAGCCTTCAAGCTGACGACGACGACGACGATTATTTCACTGTCAGTCGTGTCGATTTAATTACACTATTGAACAGCGGTGTCGGATCGGGAACTTTTTAAAACCAAAGGTTTTTTTTTTTGGAAAACAGTTCAATTATGTTGCAGAGTTAACAAATACATAGATACTAACATCATACAAGGACACTAATACACGGAAAGAAACCAGAATTAAATTTATAAATCAACGGCAGTCACCCTGAGAAGACCACCTGAAAATATCGCTAGACAGACACTGAATTGGAAATCCGCAAGGTAGCCGCAGACGTGGAAGACCGAGGAACACCTGGAAGAGGACTATGGAAAGAGAGCTGGCTGGTGTCAACAAGACATGGAGGGAGGTGAAGGCCCTGGCAATGGACAGAACACGCTGGAGAAATTTCGTCGAGGCCCTATGTTCCACCTAGGAATTTATGGACTTAAGTCAAATTAAATCACAATGGCAGTGGCTGTGTTAATGTACGGGTGCGAACGGTGGGCGCCTACAAGGAAGATTATAAACCAAATTCAAAGTTCATAAATGAGTTCATCTGAGACGAACAAAGGGTTGCAGAAGGCGAGATCGTTTGCGTAATGGGGACATTGCGGATTAACTACTACAGGTATTGTACACAAACTATACAATCCAGAAATATCGCCTGGAATAGTCACAACATGTGGACAGAATGGAGGATAGACGGCTACCTAAAGTAGCGTATAGTATAGCTACATTACTATCTTCTCTTTGGAAGAAAGGATGTAGGAAGACCAAGAGCAAGATGGGAGATAGGCCGAAACACGCGATGTGAAGTGAAGAAGAAGAAAGAAACATATAGATGAACTGATGTGAAAAATACGTTATAAGAATTAAGTGAAATTTACTTAATTATATTTGTGTGTGATAAATAAACTTTTTATAGTTTCTAACGATGAAATATTTTGCCTATTCATTCTCGCGTTCACGCAAATTCCTAATCCAATTTACACCTAACACGGAGACACAAATAATATCAAAAGACTTGGATTTCCCACATGGCATGTCCACTGTAATATATTTTTTCTTATAAAATTTTTACCAGCGAAAGTATGAGCGACGAATTTATATGCTAATTATAATTATGCTATTTATTATATCAAAAGGTGGCACAGATTCACGCTAATATTTTGTTAACTTTATGATATCAACGGATCAGTATTTCCACAATACACTACAATTACTTCGCCCGAACGAAGCGGTGATAAATCTAATCGAGTGTTAGACATTATACGAACGCTCTGGAAACTATCAAACATCCATTTGCTCGTAAATTAGCTTTATATTGTAAGGCTTTGTTGCTTCTGAATGCGTATGCGTGTGTGTTTGTGTGCGTTCCAAGTCGTTTACGATAAGGAAACTGATAAAGAACGTAAATACATGTGAGGCAGCCGGATCACATTACTTATTCATAGCTTAATATTTTTCGTAATATGATTTAGTCTGGTCGAGGAGAAAGTGTAAAGCACAGGCCCGCCACACACGCACACACACGCTATCAGACAGGGACAATTTACTTACTTTTTTGCGTTTCCGAAGAATAAAATTTATTTCATTCGGTAATTTACTTTTTTTTCATCTTGTTTATTTTTCTCCTAGATTAAAAACAATTTATCATCTGAGAAAATAATTCATATCCGGGCTGTTTAGCTGTGGTGGATTGCGTAAAAGGAATCTCGGTTAGGGGTACTCCGTCAGGGGTACATTCGGCTCTGTATCCTTTGTCGAACACTTACAAACAGATCGTATATGATTTTTTTTATCGATGACTCCGGCCGTGATAGCTGGTACTGCTGATCCGTTGTATCCTTTCGACAATCTTTCTTAAAACCGTTTCCTTACAAACTTTAAAAAGAATACCTTTAGAAATTTGCGTTATATATTTTTTGTTTGTTTGTATATTTTCACGGATAATGTCTTCATTTTGTAATATTCATTTTCCATCTCCTTTTACCGTCGAGCGTCTCAGGTCACTCTACGACTTCCTATCTTACGCGAAGGCGTTTCCATTCTGTAGCGAGTGGAAAGCTTAGAAAAATGCATTTTGTCTAATGGCCAGGATATTTCTTAGAGTTGTTACATAGCTTAGCGTTTCTGAGTGTTGTTATCGTATCGTACTTTTCTCGTGTACATTAATCTGGGATATGGCTGGATTTTCAAAGTAAAGGATTTGACTGAGGTTTTAGCCTACAAAAACTGCATGAAGCCGAACACATTATTGCCTGTCCTGAACGGACTATTGACACCGAACTTCGTAGGGACACTAACTGAGGAACGGATAATGGAATAAACCGGTGACCGCAAAATGGGCCCAACCTCTTATAGGCCTTTACTGCATGCAACTCGTCAATTGTAAACTATACATAAATTGCGGATTTATACGAATTTTGAAAACATATTATATACTGTGCGTCTATAAAACCCAGACTTACACGAATTTTTCCCATGACTACAAGTAAGAACTGAAAATCAAGTCGAGTTACGTGAAAAGAATGGCTAGGAAAATACGACAACAAAGCAGACTGTATTTTCAAAACAGAATCTAACCATTCGATGGAACCATTTGAAAACGGCCATTGGATGTAGATTAAGAGCTGAACCACATGACTGTCGTAGATTAACGTGAAATTACCAATTTTGAAAGTCTCAGCGTGAAAACGCTCAAGTTAGGGTATCAAGATCACGGAACGCCATACGAGGCCACGCCATGTTGGAGGGAAACATGTGACGGGGTAGGAAAGAGGTCTGAAGAGAATGGCTGAGAACTGAAAAACGGAGGGAAATACTTATGAAGAAAAGAAACTGTTAACAGATAACGAAGACAGTAAGGAAAGCTAGAAAAAGGGAAGAGCTTTGTTGAACATCAAAGCCGAAACGTTACAAGAAATCTAACCAAATAAATTAAAATTACTCAGTAGTATTGATTTTGTAAGTTTCTTTAGGAAATTATTAAAGGATTTAGCTTTATTTAAATAATTAGTGGGTAAGAGTGGTATACTAGGTACTCTCAATAACAGTTACCCGGAAGCATTAATTCTTTATGTAGTAAACAAATAAACATTAATGTTCATGTTTATTTAGTAAGGCGGCCAAACGGATATGGTAATTTCCATAATTTCAGTGCAAACGACGATGCAAGTGGTATTTTGGTATTTTCTTCGCAAAAGGTTACTCTTTAATTTGGAAAACGAAAAACACGAAAAGAACCGTTCGATTAATAGGAAAATTGACGGCCGGTCGGGGCGATGCTAAAAAACGCCCGAGTAATAATAAAGACATATGTAAATCTCATAAATTTTATTTAAAAGAGCCGAGAGAGAGAGAGAGAGAGAGAGAGAGAGAGAGAGAGAGAGAGAGAGAGAGAGAGAGAGAGAGAGGAGAAACTGGTTTGTATCGTCCTAAAGAACCGGTAACTGGGACACGGGAGCGCGCGCACGCACACTTGCACACTCACAAATATTTGCCCTATCTGCTGGATTTGGCTTGGTGCACTTGTCGGCAGCTAGCCTCGTCTGCTCGGCCCAACTGATCGCGTCGCGTTAATATCCCATCCAGCCCTACACGCTGTCCTTAATGTATACATCCATAAATATCTGGGAACTGTACCTTTATCCGTTCCTGCAGTACATTTTTGATGTTTTTAATATGCGATTATTTCGATATATTACGATGTGGAAAAGAAGAAGTGTACTAATTATAAATTGTCCTAATTCTTAATGCAAAGCGAAAATACGTGTTGTTTTCATTTGTGAGGTTAGTTGACAATGGTTTTTGGTTTTTAGTTTACTGCTGAAATAAATAAAAGCCATGGGTATGGTTTATAAAATAAAAGTTTTGGTAGACGGAAACATAACGTTTAATGTGTATATGCAATGCTTATAACACAGTGATACTTAAAATAAAGAACCTAACGTTTCTGAGTTGACAAATTAACAAAACTACAATAGCAAATGTAAACTGAAAATTAAAAATATTTATGGTTAATGGAAAACACACAAAAAATAATGCATTAAGGAATGACAACATACACTCAACAAGGGGTGACCCTTGGGCCACCCCTCCTTACTTTCGAGTTAACGAGTTTTGCATTACACACGTATCGGTTTCCGTGTGTAATTTCAGTTCTCATGTTAACCTAACAACATTAACTGTTGGCGTCACAGGTAAGCAACTGTAATGTGCTACCGCTACAACCATTTTTCATTCAAAAGAAGACAAAGAACATCAACTGCAATTGCCAGTCAACTATTTTCCAGCATACGAAATTGAAAATTGTATAATTCTTTTACCTACATAAAATTATGTGCGATATTCACTAAAGATCGAAGCCAAAGAATCGTAAATCGAAGTATCGAAAATACGATAAAGAAGCGGATAAAGGTACAGTACCAATATCTGTTCAATTATTGTGTGTACACAAACTCAAATACATGCACCAATCATTAGCACGTACCTTTCTGACTGCTCGTACAGGACATGTAGACCTAGTTGGTGGTTATACTTGTTACTGGTCGGTTTACTGTCTCTGTATATTCTAAACGTTCGATGTCAACAGCATAGTAAAACTATTTTCGTGCCCGCAATGATTATAATAAGTTGTACATTGGACTAACTAGTAGAAAATTCACAGACATATTTAAAGAACGTATACCCGAAAGGAATAATAGTTCAATCAAGTTTAACTTCGTATTTCACACAATGGCAAATGGGATTAGATCTACACGATAAATGAAAACGCATCTTTACACCGGATTTGCGGAGAATATGAAGCCTGTGCACTTCTACGGTAAATGTCGATACGGTATATGAGGCTGCACAACGTAAGAACAAGGTGAATGCAAAAATGGTCTTATGTTATCAGTAAGATAAGTGGCCATTTGAACGGTTCGACAGGCAACGTGCAGTTCACGCTGATCAGTGCGCACTGTTTTATAGTGTCAGTATGTTATGTGTGGTGTGTGTGTGTGTGTGTGTGTGTGTGTGTGTGTGTGTGTGTGTGTGTTCAATAATTTTTATATTAAGTTTTTCGAAAGTTATATCAGATCCCAAATACATTAATATATTAATATCCTAAAAAAATTAATATATTCTCCTCGTAAAGGACATCCACGTACCGATCTTTATGTAGATCTAATGCCATTTGTCATTGTGCGAAATGCGAAATTAAACTTGACTTAACTAATACTGTTTTTGTGTAGACGTTCTTTAAATTCATTTGTGAATTTTCAACCAGTTAGTCCAATGTAAAATTTGTTACAATCATTGCCGTCTATATTCTCCTGTTTTAGTTACTATTTATATAAATGATGCCATAAGGAAATGGGAATTGGACGCCCCCAAAGGATTATACTTGGGGAAAGGATTTTAATTAAATATTTTAATGTATGCAGACGATGTTGTAATCATCCAATAGAATGAAAATGACCTCGAAAGGATGTTGTTTTATCTTACTAACATTTTAACAGATTACAATAAAACTATTTCCATATCCAAAACAAAAGTTATGGCTTTTTCTGGGGCAAATCATGTAACGAGCAGAAAATTTTAAAAATTTCAAATTTTCACCTCGGCAAAGTACGTTCACACGAGGCAAGTGTCAACGACTTATGGTGGAGCAATAAATAAGGAGTAATGAGAAGGTGTCAGTGAGGCGTTGCTGACTTGACAATAGAAACGCATTAAGTTCAATCCAACTATAGAATTTGGTGGCGTAAGATGACAGGGAAAGTTTCGTCCAGAATTATTGCTCTCCGCAGCTGTAACAAAGTAAGGAGGACATTCACACCCGTACCAAGAATTGTAGCAGATGTGGCCGTGTCACGTCAGTCGACGATAAGCGACAAAAACAAGTGATGCTCCATACTACAATGAAACGGATACGCTGCACCTTAAGTAACAATACTGGAAGATAGGCTGACAAAAACTAAAGTCATGTTACACAGCTGGAGGTATCGTCTAATTGACAGACAAGAATTTACGAAGGGAAAGTTGGGGTGACTTCAACGACCAGCAGATGTTCGAAATTAGTAATAGCCAGAAAAAAGGGGTAAGAGCATAGAACAATACGCCAGGAAGACTGTAAGTATAGATAATGGGAATCTATAGAAACGCAGAGTTTACTCAGACAATAGGCTGATAGACAAGTTGTTTATAGCCATAGTTTCTTCGAAGCGGGTCAACGATCGTCAAGCCAGAGAGCAGGGAGACCTAAGGACCTATCAGAGACCTTCAGCCAGCGAGAATTTTGTTGGTGAGGGATGTTTCCATAGCAACTGAGACGAAGAACCTATCGGAAGAACTATGACGTAGGATTTTGACAGAGTGGGACAGTATTTTCCGAGAAAATCAAAAACTGACCAATCTCGAAAAGAAGTGGGCGTGAAGCGCGCCAGAGACAAAATTTTGAGTAGGGACGAATTAATAAAACTAGCTGACCAGGAAGGCGGAGAGGCAGTCATACTCAATTTTCAGCAGTCATACTCAAATTTTAGACAGTGATATTCAATTTTCAGACAGACAGTCAACACTTAAATTTTGAATAGTTATACTAAAGTTTTTACCGTTAGAATTTTCAGACAGTTTACATTTCAATTATCAAGTAGTTTAACTACAAGTGCGAGAGACGGTATATTATAAACTTTCCATTGTTTACTCGAATCATTCGGAAGTTAGATAAATAACAAGGAACTTAAAACTTAATAATACATTCATATCGCGGTAGTGAACGTTACCGGAGTGCGCAGTAACGGACTTAGTGAAATTTACACCAAGTGAACAATCAGACCGTTACACTAACAGACAGCATCACTTAACGATATACAAATTATTGGAACTTAATATTGTGTATCAACAACATAATGAACACAAACATTAAACAAACTAATCAATTATAGGATCGTTTGTGGAAGCAGCGACAAATGAAACTAGACATGTATATTGACTTAAAACGAACACACAGCAAACACAGTAAGATAGAACATTGATTGAACACTGAACTTCAATTACCCACACATATACAAACACCTACGCGAGTGGTAGGAAGAATAAAGTGATAAGTGGCAGTGATAAAACAACTTACGACGGAATGTATCCACGAGCCATCTCCATCACCAGAACGAGACTTCGTCAACAACTAATGGATATTCACTAACCAAGTAACCACTATTATAATTACTTCTAATTAATAACTTCTACTGACCTGGTTTCTTTCAAAGAATTCACACCTGAGAAAATTATTAAGAAAAGTAATGAGTAAATCTGATAAAGTATTTAATGAACGTATAAACAAAAGCTTATTTGGGATTTAATGAACGCATTAAATAAGTAGAATATTGAATTGTAACATCATTTGATTTATATATGTATGTATGTTTTTCTTTGTTTCAGCATATATTAAGATATATCTTTGTTTATTATAAAATATGTATGTATTTCAGGTACAGCGACATAACCTATGTACTATTATAATATGTCATAAATGATAATTAAACTAGTATTTTAGTTAATCAGAAACATGCGTTCATTATTACCAATGCAACCCAAATATTAACTTAAAGTTTGAAAGAATGCAAATAGATTTAAGAGTTTCTTATGTTCAATTAAATAAATGATATCACGTATGTGTTGATGAGCATAGATAGTTAGAATCATCATTAAGATTAAATTATACACATACATGTCAGAGATTGATAAATTTACATATATAATAATTAACCCGTTCATTAATAGATTTATAATTTAATTGAAAGTTATAAAATGGTTGCCCAACGCGTGGCATAATAGATTTATAAATAACATCAGTTATAATCATATTAGAACAAAGATTTAATCATGTTATATAGGACTCGCCAATAGAAAAGTTGCCAGATTTCAAGTAGACCTATCTAGGGTGCAGCATCACATACCAAGATGATAAGGAGGTTGAAAGCAAAATCGGCCTCTTCCAGTCGCTTCGTGGCTGTATCATTAAACACTTAAATAAGAAAATAAGGAACGAGACGCAATTGAAATATTATAATGTAATGGCCATACCTCAACTAATGTATGGTAGTTGGACTTGGATTTAAATATCTGGGCAAAGATATATCTAGAATACAAGAAGCGGAAATGAGGTCCTTGAGGGCTGTAACGGGTTGTATCAGGAGAGATCTTACCAGAAATTATCATATTAGAATAGAACTAGGCATATCTGAAAGCTTAAATGAGATAATTCGCGGTACAAAACGGAGTGGCGGTTACACGTAAAGAGAATGGATCCAACTAGATTTTCAAGAAGAGCCCTTGACTATCATCCAAGGGGGAAGACCCCGTAAGCGATGGTTAGATGACTTCTATTCAGACTGGAACAAGCTACTAGCCTAAGTCGTAAAGGATGACGACGAAGTATTTTTTGAAATTTAAGTCATGCCCTCATGACAGGATAAGAATGTTTAGCACCTGATGATGGGAACTTGTCCCGAAACATGTTGCCTTACTAAGTGACAAGGCGGATAATATCGAGATAATTAATTAACATATTGCGGACTGGAGATCGTATATAATGTATAACGAAAGAAAAATTTGAGTTTGCAATGTAAGAACTTCGCTTTGTGTGAAAGGGAATCCAAGGCGATAGGATAGGCAGAAATAGGTAGGAAAAGATTTCCTAACTTTCGAAATGTGGTGCTGTAAAAGAATTATGAAGACTGGTCGGAACAATGACATTTTTTTTTGAGACTTTAAAGCATTTGAAAAGTAGATGAGGCCAGCTAATTGCGCACATCTTTCGGTACAGTGTCTGATAATCGGTATTTTTTTATATTGATCAAAGGTATAAAAGATATTAAATAACAAATCAAACTATTACTTGAAACAAAAATTATAACACAGTAGAACTTGGTTATAACGAGATTGAAGGGACCGGACAAATGTGTTCGCTACATCCGACTTGTCGACTCGCAAGCCTAAATTTTTATACCGTGATTATCGAACGCACAACAAAAAAGTCTACTATAGAAGATGCTTTTGCACAATAAAATTTTGACATGTTTTACATTCTTCGCTTAAAAGTGAAATTTAGACCTTAAACATTTTTTATACGCTAACATTCGTTGCTGAATATTGGCGTATAGTGCATTCGCGAAATATAGTAAAAGTAACCGTATAGAAAAAACTTACCAAAAAGCAGCGGCTACCTGGCAAAAAATGCAAACTTTCTGTGCCACATGTACAATATTTATTTTTAAATTAGAAGAAAATTCACTCTAATTTGTCTTTTTGTTCTTCGCTCTAAATGGAATCGTCAAAATTATATTCCGCACAGAGAACTTAAAATAACCTTAAAAAAGTCTCCTAAACCTGTTTTTGTTTGTTTAGTAATTTTGTATCTATACATATCAAAACTGTTTTGTAATTTATTTGAATATTCCACGAATTCATCACTTGGATTATTAGTTTCACTAAATTGCGTTAATGATTTTAAACGAATGTTTAAAATGCTGTATCGTTAGACCTTTTTTTAGACGTTTTTAGACCTTGACCCATGAACAAGTCTGCGATAAAATGCTCGTTATAACCAAGTCTCTAATGCGTTCCAATTCGTTAAAAGCGAGTTTAATTATCATTACTAAGATAAAACACCAAACAAATCTCGTACTTTTGCTCGTTACATCCGAGTTCTCGTTATAAGTGAGCTCGTTATTCACGAGTTCCTCTGTATTATTACTTGACTACACATCATACACGAGTATGCATCATACTTAAGTAGTTGCTACACCTATAAGGAAGGATTAGTATTCAAGCGGGAACGATGGGATGAATTATATAAGTGTCGCATGGGGGGGGGCAGAAAAAAGAGTTACGCCACTGGGTGTTATACTGGGTTGAAAAACGGGTATTTGTGAATAATAGTTTGTACTTAAACTTACTGGTATAGAAAAATGAATTTCATATTCACAGAAGATGAAATTAGGAAACATGGAATATGTTGAGCAATAAAATGGAAGTTAATTTTAATAGATAAATGTCATGTTGTAGAGAATAGCAACGGTAAAGTTCAAGGGCAGATTTGCCGGAGATGAACCCCATGGGCAAATCTATTGTAGAGGCCCACGAAAGGGTCGAGAGTTTTTTTTACAAAGTTTAATTCAATTCGTTCCGTAGTTTTTGCTAAATTCCCTTCGCCTTTTAATCCTGCGTAATGTATTGTGTGTGTGTGTGTGTGTGTGTGTGTGTGTGGAGGGAGAGAGGGAGAGGGAGAGAGGGAGAGAGAGAGAGAGAGAGAGAGAGAGAGAGAGAGAGAGAGAGAGTGAGAGAGTAATTTAATACTTGATTTTTTCTACATCTTTCACATTAACGGAATATTCTAAATATGCTAACTAAATGTCTATATGGTAAATACTGGAATAAAAAAATGTATATAGGCCTATGACTTGCGACAAGTCAAAAATTTTAACCCAATATGTAACATACAATATATATTATTATAATAATATGTTAGTCTATTGACTTTCTTACGTCAATTTCCCGTGAACAGATTAAGTTACAGATTTGCAAAATTTGAACTAAAGGTAACGTACAGTAAAGAAGTGTTTATTAGTGTTTAAATTATTTTGTTTTGTTTGTCCAGCTTGTTTACGTCTGCTAAAGCTAGAAGGTAACTTCCACACAGCTTTGCTAACTGTAGTGGCTGTAGGTTATTGTATGTGAATTTACTTTATATGAATGTAAAAACAGTCGACAGTGCCGTATTATTTATACTGTTTGTAATAATTGGAAATGATTGTCATTATTGTTTCATTGTTGTATGTATTACGGAAATAAAATTTTCTACTCAGTTCTATTCTAAGTATTCGTAAATGTAAAAAAAAAATGATTCTTAAAACTTTTTCTTACGCAGGCTGAACGGCCCACACCATGTGGTTGTCCATGGCTACGATGACTCAGCAAAGTTAATTGAACGAGCGAAGCGAATTCTCATTTTTGACTCGACCGTTTGACATTTGTTTGTGTCTGTCTATCTATTTGCGTTGTGTCTCACGATAACTTTTGAATGCGTCAACCAATTTGCGTAAAACTTTACATGCGTGTCCTTATTTTTACCGTACAGAACCCCGTTGTTGTTTACATTAATCCCTCCAAAAAATAGGGGGATGAGAGGCAAAAATGTGGGAGTAAAAAGTTTGATGAATTCACAAAAATTCCTGTGGTATATCTGATTAAAGTGAATTTAAGCCACACTCTGAACATAGTGTTCCTTTCCGAAAATTTCAACACTTTTGGACGTCAGATTCCAAAAAGTGGGTGACAATTTTGATAAAATCGCAAAAATTCATGTGCGTTATCAGATTAAACAGAATTTAACTAACGTCTGAACGTAGTGTTAACGTTTGGAAATTTAAAAATTTTGGGACTCCAGGACCCCCCCCAAAAAAAAAAAAAAAAACAAAAATTTTGTGAAAATCCAACAGTGTCAGACTAAAAGGAACTGTAACCCAAATCCTAATTTTAGTGTTTATTGTATGTTTGTGTGCTATAAATTGGGATTTTTGTAATTATCCTAAAAATATCTACTATCAAAATGTATGTAATAATAAATGTACTTCGTTGAAAACAGTGAGCGAGTTCTGCAGCTCGCGGAGCATACTAGTATAGATCGGACCACGAGCTAATTCAGCAATACTTTTACAATATATCTGAACACCGCTTATTTCTTTGAGTTCCTACGACAGTGGTGGGTATTGGGCATGTATGTAACTTAGGTCGTAACACGACGTCATGGCGATGATACATATTTTACACAGAATATTGGAGGTATCATTGAGAGATCACCTAAGGAGGCATGCTATTCGGCAAAACTGAGGGTTGAAGGTATTCTTAATGCAACAGAAAGGCACGCAGAAACTGTATAAACAGGTTGGTAAAAAAAATAAGACGTCGGAGGAAGAGTGGAGCGACCAGCTGTTGTAGCGTCTAACCTAATGCTTATGGAACTGACGATTCAATCAAATCCTCTCACTCTTCTCTTATAGGTTAGCAGTCCACAGGGTGGTTGGCAGCAGCTCGCCATTCTTCACAGTTCTCTGCTTTTCTCTTCAACTCACAATATGATGTGCAGTTCATATCTACCATAAGCTGTTTCACGTAGTCTAAACGGGGTCGTCCTCTATGATTCTTCCCTTCAGTTGTTTCTTCTATTATTCTCTGAACCAACCCATTGTGTCGTACTAGATGCCCTATAAACGTAGCTCTTGTGCCTTCCAAATTTCGCAGAAAGCTTGTCTCCTCCTGAGCTCTTCTAAAGACTTCCTCATTCGGCATCTTCTCCCTCCAGTTTATCTTGAATATTCTTCTGTAGCACCAGGTCTCAAATGCTTGGAGTCTTTTCTTGTCACTTTCTCCAATTGTCCAAAGATTCACTCCCGTATAGGGCAACACTCCACACGTATGTCTTTACTAGATTCTTCTTTATTTTTATGCTGATATTGTTTGAAGTGAAGAGGTTTTCCTGTTTGTTGAAAGCAATTTTAGCCTGGTTAATTCTGTCATTATTTCCTTACTGCCACGTCCATCACTTGTGATTTTACTTCCTAGATAGTTATATTCTTTAACTGCCTGGAGAACATTATTTCCAAGAGTTATTCTGACTGGATCTTCTTCCTTCTGACTACAGACTAGGACTTTGGTCTTTTGTTCATTATTTTCATATTGAATTCATTCTTCATTACTTGATCCATTGTGTCAAGAATCTTTTGTAGACCTTCGTTGCTCTCTGCAGTCACTGCTACGTCATCTGCGAACCTAAGCATGTCCACTTTTTCCCGGTGTATGTTTACTCCGAGGTGGGTGTCTTCCCTTACTCTGTCGATCGCTTCTTGGACATACAAGTTAAACAAACATGGAGACAGAGAACATCCCTGGCTTACTCCTTTCTCAATGTTCGCTTCCTCTTTATGGTTTCCAGATAGAACTATGTCTGCCTCGTGCTTTTAAAGATTCTGGATCAACCTTTGTTCTTTGTAGCGCACTCCTGTTTTATGTAGAATACTGAACAGTCAAATCCACATAGGTTATTATGATGACGAAGATGCCAGTTTGTTTTATTTTTGCGTACGTAAGGAATGTGATACTTTATATCACAAAGTAAAATGTGAAATAAAATGTCAATTTGATGCAAACTACGAGTATATTCCATGGAAAAGAAAGTTCCGGTAAACTTTCAAATATTTCTTTTTGTGTGGAATAGGAAGTAACAATAAGTAATTATTTATTAATTACTGTTTTTGTTATATATTTGACTTTTATATATTGACATATTATTATATGTAATTATTATTATATATAATACCATATTATTATATGATTAGTATATCATTTATATACAGTATACCAATTTTGAAGCCAGTAATAAACAATACTGCCGTGTAACCTATGAGACATTCCTCGAGATCGAAAGTACAGAGTTCATCACTTCGCTAGGACAGGAATGTCTCAAAGGGTGAGGTCTAACAACTGTCCTGTACAAACCTCAGTGGAATATAATGTAATGATTGTAGCAGGCAACTGAATTAAGCAAGAAAAGTACAGTTTCAGCTGGCAATAATCACACCTCGGATAAACCTCATTGGTTGGTTGTGATATTGCCTCTGTGCAAAGTCTTCGTTGACTAACAGGATTATAAACAACTCTAGAAATAGTGAACCGTTTTAAATATCACGGATATGAAGTAAGCCATGTATCTGAATATGACATAACAGAGAAGATAAATAAATTTAGCAATATTTGTGAAACGATTCATAGAAAACTTAGAAATAAAACAAGACGCAGTACAAGAACTAAATTTTTTAAGTCAATTGCAATACCCACATTGACATATGCGATGAGAAGTGGGTCATGAAAAAAAAGGAAGATTAAGAGTACTGAAATTCAGTTTCTTCAAAATAATTTAAACTTTCTAAATTGCTATATAGAAGAATGAATTAAAATGTAAGAGCATACCTAGAAGTAAAGGATATTAATGTAATTATTTCAAATTGTAGAAGAAATGGTGTGATTATTTCCAAAGGATGACGAAGGGTCTATTTCCAAAAGCGGTACTGAACTATAAATCGACTGGTACAAGAGACGTGGGCCATGCGAGAACGAGATGGATGCCTGACAAGGTCTTTTATATAACCTAGTCCTTGGTTATTAGAAGAAGAAGAAGAAGAAGAAGAAGAAGAAGAAGAAGAAGAAGAAGAAGAAGAAGAAGAAGACGAAGCTGATGATGATGAAGAAAGAAAATTAACCTTTACCTAATTCTATAATATCATGAACAATACCGACAACAACAACAACAACAACGATGATGATGACGTAAACAACAAAAACAATAACAATAATAATATTAATATCTGTGTAAAATTGACGACTTGGGTCTAAGTCGGAATCAAACCGCTGAGGTATTGTTAAAGTCCAGGGCGTTACAGTCGAGCTAACTTTGACCGGCGAACTGTCCTGGTCTACTTCTGCGTAGTTTTGACTCTCACTTCATGGACATCCGGCTGCTGCTCGATAGCATTTCTGTCGATGAGCCGTATCAATTAACATTTTTCCGAAAATTATACACACAGAAAGTAGCAATTTATGCAGTAGCTCGTAGTCTTTGTGATGCTGACGATCGCGGTAATGACGATTATCAAACGTTATCATCTTCGTCACGTAATTTGTTTTCTTCCAAACATTCTGGCGTCCGCCCGCCTTAGCCTCAGATGATTGCGTTAGTGCAGGTTTACAGAATCGATTGGTTTTGTAAAGATTTCGTCGATTTAAATTTACTCGACGACCTTCATAAATAAGGAAAACGAGAAAAAACTGGTTTCAAAGCAATGACACAAAATTTCATTTCGCTGTATTCTCCACTGACTTCATCTCGTTTTGACGGGCGGTCTTCGTGTCATCTTCACTGATTAGAGAAGGAAGCTTCACTAATTTATTTGTCACGGAAGCTGGCGTCTTCAAACAGGTTGTCATTTAACGTTTAACTGCGGGACTATACAACCCCTTCCACCCAATAAACATTATGCTAATACAGTATTAGACTTTTTATGTATATAAATGAAGCGACTTGTTAATTTTAACTCGGCCGTTTTGCATTTGTCTGTCTGTCTTATTGGGGTACGTTCCACTGTAACTTTTGACCATCAATTGACTTTCGGAAAACGTGGCATACATTTACCATACAGAGGCCTATTGCCCTATTGCTTTCAAAATTGATTCCTCTCAAAACAAAACAAAAATTCGTGAGAGAGGTGAAGCCAAGAGCAAAAATGTGAGGGGACAATATTTTGAAAAAAAAATCGCAAAAAACATATACCGTATCGAATTAAAGAGAATTTTCATTAGAATCAGAACAGAGATTCAATTTAAAAATTTTCATAATCTTGGTACACAAGGGGCAAATCTGAACCAGCATCAAATTTTACAAAATCCATGCCAATTATCAAATTAAACAAAATTTTAACAGAATTTGAATGTGGTATACATTTTGAGAAATTAAAAAATTTCAGAACATCCAGGACCCAAAGAGTGTATACAAATTTTGAAAAAACTGTAAAAAACCAAGCCGGATACCAGACTAATGAGAATTTTAACAAATTTCAAATGTAGGCCTAGAGTTTACAGTGAAAATGTATTAATTCAAGGGCAGCATGAATGAAAGTAAAAAGCTGTAAAAGTCAATTTGTGGCACTAAAGCCACTATTATGAGGAATAATATTCAAATTTTAAATAATACCTTTGTTATTAGATAAAACTAATAGGCCTATCTGTTAACATCGCTTGTAAATCTTTGACCGCCTGAAACATTTTTGTAAGGTTTCCATATTAATGAACGAGCGAGGCAAGTTCTCAGTTTCGACAGGACCAGGAGTCCAGTTTTGGAATTTGGACCGTCTGTCTTCTGTCTGTTTGGGGTAGGCTACGTCTCACCCCCAAATAGCTTCTGAAAGCAGCAATCGATTTTTGTAAAACGTTGCATGCATATAAATACTTTTACCCTACAAAACTCTATTGTTTTTAGATTGATCCCTCCAAAAATAGAGGGAGCGGTAGGAGCAAATGTAAGGGGTCAAAATTGTGAAAAAATCACAAAAGCCAATGTAGGGTTTTAAATTAAAGAGAATTTAAACTACGATCTGAATATAGTGTTCATTTTGAAACTTTCAAAACATTTGGACATCAGGGCCAAAAAAGTGGGTGAATATTTTGGTAAAATCTCAAAAAATTCATGTGGATTATCAAATTAAACAGAATTTTAACTAACGTCTGAATGTAGTGTTAGGTTTTGGAAATTTAAAACTTTGGGACCCCAGAGACCAAAAAAATGACTTGTGGAAAAAACTTTTGAAAATCCAGCAGGGTGTCAGACTAAAAAGAATTGTAACTGAAATCAGAATGTTTTGAATTTTTAGTGTGTATTGTATGATTTTGGGCTCTAAAATTGCCATCTTACTAAAGAAATAGTAGGGAAATTAATTATAATTTTTGTATGTAGGTCAGGGAGCATTCTAGTTAGGCCTAGGTAGGCTATATATTATTTTTTTCGTGTTGGTTTTTCAAAGAACTTCATATATTTTTGTCAGTGGTAGATAAAAAATTTAAGAACTAGTAAATTAAATTCTAAATTAGTTACGTTCATTAAAATACATAGGTACTGTATTTTTCAATAACGCGAAATCTTCTTGTGTCTCATAAATAACATGCCAACACTTGGAAAAACGATTAAGGTCAAATTGTTTCATTTAATACTACAGCGTCTTCCTTATTTTAAGCGCGATAAGATAAAAAACTTATAAAGGTTATGTAAATATTACCATAAATAATAAAACCCAAGTCCCCGACATGCAAAGAGATAACGTTGTGTTCACTTGTACACAGCACAATAAAAATATTCATGTGTAAAGGTATCAAAACCATAACCTCTGGGAAGCCTATCTTCTGTACGTACAAACTTTGCCAATTTTAGCTAAGGTTGTTTTATTTTCGTGATACGCGCTTCTTATGTAGTTAAGTAGCTGTTATGTTTATGTACTGTTGTTATTGTATATACCTTCTACTCATTATACTGTTACGACGGCCTCACAGATCGTCGTACGGTACAGTGGAAAATAAAATACGGACATCAATGAAATCACTAATTACCAGCTTCAGTGAGTCACAAATAACAATTTGTAATCAATAAGGCATACAGTAATCCAAATTAAATTTGTCCAAAAGCAATATAATGTCAACTATTAAGGGTTCCGCACTAATTATAACACGGTAATCACTTTCCCCAACAACCACTTGATCCGTACTGAATAAATCGCTAACTGTAACTAAGTCGGCCCCTGTTGCTTATATATAGCCCGCAGATTTTCAAAATAATTTTTCATTCTTTTCTTGGCGTGCCAGCATAATTTGTGTAGTTAACAAGCACTCGAACAGTCTAGAGGGTACTTGCCTGCACAGTCTTGACACAGACACAGGGGCGCCTGCTCTGCTAGCCGAGAAACGGGTGGCACGACTCTCTCGACCGTTCAAGAGCATTCCGTAACACTATATACTGTATTAGACTAATATATACACATAATCTTCTAGAGCCTACGTTATCTTTTTGCAAATCCAAATCTAAGACTGATAACCTACTGAAATTTATTTAATAAATAAATTATTATTCTCACTTAAATTTCTAAACGTCTTTATTTAGAAGTTTTACCTGTGAAACTCAGGCTGTTATGTTTTAATATCAAATTTCCACTATGTGTTGATAGAGCTCATTGGAGGTCATTTTACATGAGCGAGATACAACGTTCCAACTCTCCTTCCGCCGTAGAGTTCTTTCACTTTCAGTTATGTTTCTTTTATGCCTATGGAAATAATTTAAGTTTTTTGCTTACTTTTTGCTCGTGTTTGCTAAAGCTTTAATTGTTGTTTAATTCATGCACGCTTACAGTGCGCAATGTTTACATGTGTAAACATCTATGAAGAGATTTGGAGCTGTTAACAATAAAAGTGGATTACAGCGATGGTGGGTCATTTGCTTAAACAGCAGCCAACTAGTGCAGTTGTACCTGTTCACAAGAAAAAAAGCGACAGAATTCTGTGTGCACAAATATATATAGAGGGAGTATGACGCACTTATCGACGACAAGTGCACTGGCATTCGGCAGCCATGCGTGCAGATGTGTCACTGAGAAAGGGAAACGATAATAACAATAAAAATAAATTTTCCTAATACGATACAGAATTAATGTGGGAAAGATGGCTATATCTACACTAAATGCAATCCTGTGAATAAGCAAATACAGCAGAAACTAAAACCAAAGTATTTAAAACCATTGTTAGAAGTATCGTGATTTACGGCTCAGAAGTTTGGACTACCAATAAACATACAAGAACAAAACTAATGACAGCAGAGATGGACTTTTGGAGACGTTCGGCAAGAGTATCCAGACGTGAGAAAATTATAAATGAAGTAATTAAGGACAGAATTAATGTGAAAAATTCAATAATTGTTGATTTTATAAAAACCAAAAAATTACAATGGTATGGACACACGAAAAGAATGGCACAGGAAAGTTTGCCAAGGAGAGTTATGGAATGGACCCCACCAGGAAGAAGGAAAAGAGGAAGACCACCTATCACCTGGATAGAAGAAATTCAGACTATATTGAGGAAACGAGAAATTGAATAAGATCTTTGGATGGACAAGCAGCAGTGGAAGATGAAAATTCAATCACTTCTTTGGTTCCGGAAAATGTGTAAACATTGTACAGCCGGAATAACAAAACGAAATCTTCCTAACGCCAATTACCATCGATCTACATAGTTTTCGTTAAGCTTGTCTGTTCCTGATGTCCGTCAGCGCTTTTGTCTCGCTGCTACTGTACCTATATGCGTACTCGCAGTCATTTTCGATATTTCGATTATTCGATTTTTTTGCTTCGATATGTAGTGAATATCGGACGTAATTTTATATAGATGAAATTATTAAACAAATTTTAATTTCATATGTTGCAAAATAGTTGGCTGTCAATTGCAGTTGATGTTCTTAGTCTTCTTTTTAATTTGTTTAATGGAAAATGTTTGTAACAGTAATATATCACCGGTGCATGCCCCAAAAGTTGATGTTGTTTGGTTAACATGGAAACCGATACTTCCGTAATATAAAAATCGTTTTTTTTTGTTTTAGAAAACCACGAAAAAACAAACTCGAAAGTAAGGCCTATTACTACATATTGTCTCCTTTTTTGTCGCAGAACTCGGTTTTTCCAGTAGTACTCGTTTTTTCATTAATACTCGTTCTGTGAATAGATCACTGAAAAGCCACCAAACTCAAAAGTAAGGCGATTACTATACATGTCACTTTTTGTGGCAGAACTCGTTTTTCGGTAATATTCGTTGTATATTCGGTAATATTCGTTGTATATTCGGTAATACTCGTTTTATAGATAACTAAAAAGAAACGACCGTTTTGTACAATATGTAGAGCGTATGTTGTAATTCCTTAGTAGGTTGTGCTTTTAGTTTTTTTCCCATTAACCATAAAAATTTGTATTTTCCAGTTGACATTTGCTGTTGTACTTTTTGCTAATCTGTCAACTCAAAAACGTAAGATTCTTTATTTTAAGTGTTACTCTGTTATAAGCATTGTATATCACATTAAACGTTACGTTTTCCTCAACCATGGCTTTTATTTATTTCAGCAGTAAACTAAAAACCATCCTCACCGTTGTCACCTAACCTCCCAAATGAAAACAATACGCATTTTCGCAGTACATTAAGAAATAGAACAATTTACAGTTAGTACACTTCTTCTTTTCCACATCGTAGTATATCGATACAATCGCATATCGAAAACATCGAAAATGTACTGCGGGTAAGCATGAAGGTACAGTTTCGCCTCGTTTCCACAGGGTCAATACACTGGTCTACTTAGCTCCTTTTTGTATTCTTTGGCTTCCTAAAAAGATCTGTTTCCTCGTCTCTATTGTACGAAGTCCAAACGGTCAATACTGTGTACATTTTCTGCAGCTACTGTTAATTTCTTATTAGAATGCTGAAGTATTCTTGCTTAGAAATTTTGAACTTCAGAAGCGACACACGCAGTAAAATTTAAATTTAGAAAACGTGGGAAATTAATATCTATCTGTAGGGTGGCCAGTTTTGATACCGACAGTTCACAACTGACAGCTGATTAATTGGCGCGTAGAGTGTGGCCGCAGAGGTGGCCATCCTCCATCCCACACGCTACTGACCATTATGTAGGTCGTGGGCCGTTATGAGATGAATACACACATGGGCGTAGAGTTGTGAAATTCATTATGGCGTTGTAAAACTATCACACTGCGAATAGGCCTACTATACCCACGTGAAAAAGTGAATATTATCTACTAATAAAGTCAATAAAAATGAACAGACGAATGGTGGAGTAAAAGTGCAAGAAGAGAGAATTAACGTGTTAAGGTTGGCAGACGACATTGCAATTATGGCTGAAAGTGAACAGGAGTTAAGCGAACAGTTACATAAAATGTATGAGGTTTTGAGCAAATAGTACAATTTAAGAATAAATTGTGATGGTCTGTAGTAAAACGGACAGTCCACTATGAATATATTGCTGAATGGGAAAAAGATAGAGGAAGTTACAGAGTTCACCTGCCCAGGAAGTAAAATCAAAAGTAAAAGAAAAATTCTGAGTAGAATTGGACAGCCTAAAGTAACATTTAACACTAAATCGAAATTACCGACTTCTAAAGAAATAGCCATGGAAACAAGAAAGAAGTTCCTGAAGAATTACGTATGGAGCATAGCTCTATATGGCTGTGAGACGTGGGCAATTTGAACAGAGGAAAGGAGAAGACTTGAAGCACTGGAAATGTGTTGTTAAAGAGAGTTATGGAAAGTAATATGAATCGGCAAGGTTAGTAGTGATGAGATTCTGACTAGAGTTGGAGAAACAAGTCGTTTTTGGCAAAATATTGTGAAGCAAAGGGTTGAACTTATTGACCATATTATGGGTCACGAGAATTTGGTAAAAACAATAACAGAAGGTTACACTATAAGAGAAAAGAGGAAGGCAAAGACCCAGACTGCAATATGTGAAACAGGTTATTGGTGATGTCAGTTGTAATTCCTATGAGGAGAGGAAACGGAAAGCACAGAGAAGATCTGTGTGGAGAACTGCTACAAACCAATCTGCGGATTGATAACTAAAGAATAAGAATAGAGTCAATATTCTGTAATTTGTCATCATCATCACTTCAAGGACTAGGCCTTAGGCCTGTTCCTGAAGCCACCTCCTCCTCGGTGTACCAACATCTCTCTTCCCAGATAGGTGATAACCCAAGGTAGCCACAGGTAGACGGATATCAGGCATGCGGTTCACACCATCTCCTTCTGTGGTTTTCAATCTTCTGGTGCATTGATACAATGTTTAAATCGTATCTAATATCCTCGCTCCTTCTCCGAGCCAAGGAAGAGCAACCTTGCGTTCCTCTTAGAAATTTTATTTGGGCTGCATGAGTCCTCTGCACGTCCCTTTTGCCAAGAGTCCACGTCTCACTAGCATACAGGAATGTGGGGACAGCTACAGTTTATAAAATTTCATTCGGGTATCAGTAGAGGGAAAATGCTGGTCCTGACTCACTTTCACTTTCTATCAGCACTCACTTTCACTTTCTATCAGCTGATCACTTTCACTTTCTACTGGACCACAGCATCCGCGACTTTTTCGCGTATATGCCGTCTTTCGCGAGCCTAGATCACTTTCACTTTCTACTGGACCACAGCATCCGCGACTTTTTCGCTGATCTGTGTCAAGATCCGCGACTTTTTCGCGTATCTGGACCACAGCATCCGCGTTATTTTTTTATATGCCGCCTTTCGCGAGCCTAGATCACTTTCACTTTCTACTGGACCACAGCATCCGCGACTTTTTCGCGTATCTGGACCACAGCATCCGCGAATATAATTTTTTATTTTTTTATATGCCGCCTTTCGCGAGCTTAGATCACTTTCACTTTCTATCACTTGATGCATTATAGTGTATATATTAAATATATGATCAGGGTTACCAACCTTGCATGAGTTCAAATTTGTTGTGTGTTATAATGTATATTAAATCTATATGATCAGGTTTACCAACCTATGGTGGGGGGTTCCGACTTGATGCATTATAGTGTATATATTAAATATATGATCAGGGTTACCAACCTTGCATGAGTTCAAATTTGTTGTGTGTTATAATGTATATTAAATCTATATGATCAGGTGTACCAACCTCTGTATTATTATTATAGTGTATAGATATTTTATATGAGCAGGGTTGTCAACATTTTCTGTGGCGGGGGGAGGGAAATTCAAATATGTGTTATATAGTGTATATATTAAAATATATGATCAGGGTTACCAATCTTACATTATTGTGTGTGTGTATAGAGCAGATCTACCAACATTTTTTTCTCTTCTGTAGTGGGAAATTCAAACTATATGATCATAATTGTTACTCTCTCTCTCTCACTCTCTCTTGTTGTCAAACGTTATGTTCAAGCCGTTTTCTCCTCTCCCTCTCTCTCTCTTTCTCTCTCTCTCTCTCACTGTGTACATTGAGTAAATAATTTTAGCTCTCTCTCTCTCTCTCACACTTGTTGTGTATGTCTCTCTCTCTCTGTGGTCAGTACCGTGCGCATGTATATGAAATTAGAAAGTTTATATTTATTCGACAAATATTAACGCCCTCTCTCTCTCTCTCGCTCGCAGACGTCGGAAGCAATTCCTAGTTTATAATGTAATTACCTGTGCGTGTATGTCTCTCTCTCGCTGCAAACGTTGACAAGAATTCCCTTATTCAAAGCGATTACGTTGTCACAGTACACAAACTTAATATGCCTTACGGACCATTGTAATTTTAAAAATTCATTTTTGCATTAATTAAATATATATATCGTAAACAATGAAATAATAATATTTCGTAATTGTAAGAATTTTAATAAAACAATTATTAGTTTAAATAATAATTTTCATGATTGTAAGCAAAAGTTTTGTGTGCACACACATTGTGTATGTCTCTCTTTCGTTGCAAACGTTGACAAGAATTCCCTTATTCAAGCGATTTGTATGTGCACACGAACTTAAATATGGTTTACAGACCATTGTAATTTTAAAAATTCATTTTTGCATTAATTAAATATATATATCGTAAACAATGAAATAATAATAATATTTCGTCATTAGAAAGTTTGCAAGGATGAGACGTAGGGTAATCCGATGTGTCAAAAACGTGTAGGTCCTTCTTCATATCTGCATACGCGCTGACAGTAATTATGTGAACTTCAAAGGGTTCAAATGTTTCAAAATAAAAAATATATAAAACAAAAATACAGAATATATGAAATGTATATTTACAAATAAAAAAAAATATTACATATTATCAAACAATGGCACATAATATTCATCCACCCAATCCTCTATAAATCTACCATAATTAACCACCCCCCCCAGCATGATCGTTAATAAACCTCGTGTAAATATTTGCTAAGTCTTTATTTTTTTTTATTTCTGTTTCAGTATGAGACTGGCAATCGGTGCGATGTTGTTGTAATAGCTCCCTGTTGCGTACCACCTCAGTCGCTCGCCTTTCTAACCAATCTGAGGCGTAACTTTCAAAACAGTCAACGGGAGACATACTTGTCTGAAACAAAGACATTCTCAGTGTTTTATCACACACGTACAAACACATTGCGGTCTCTCTCTCTCTCTCTCTCTCTCTCTCTCTCTCACACACACACACACACACACACACACACACACACACACACACACACACACACACACACACACACACACACACAAACACACACGTGCAAACACTTTAGCGAGCACGAAGTTCCCATATTTTGTGTCTACATTTGTTAAGACCACGATGGGATATTTTTTTATTCACCATCAATTCTGACCACTTGATATTGCGTAAACGTGTTTGCTCTACCCAAATATCTTCACACAATAAAGGCCACGCCTCGGTCATTACGAATAATGTTTATACAAAAGTTATATTTTAATATATGAAACAGGAATAATCATGCATATTAGAGTTTACCTTAGTTTTTCATAAAGTATTATTTTAATAATTGATGGCTTACATTTTATGTACGTACAGTATCTATTTATCGACATATAAATTGTAGTAGCAATAATAATAATAAGTGATATTTACAATGAAACTATTTTCAAATAAAAATGATGTTGGTTCGACAACCTTTTTGTTTTTAAGACTATAACAAGAATGAGACCTGTATCAACTCTCTCTCCCCCCCCGCCACACACACACACACACATTTAGTATGAATAGACGCGTCTTTGTTAGTAAAATGTAACTCTGTAATCATTAATAGCGTTGTGATGGGGTCGACTGCATGTGATGTTTGTAAAAATTGTTTACGCATTTTAGGTATGGTTTATCTATTTAATACGCGTAATTTTAACTAATCTGTCTTGGAGGATAACCTGTTTTTCCTTCTTTTCTACAGATCAGTTGCTTTGATCAGAAACATTACCAGAGATCAACGTCCTCCTAAAGATAAATTTACCAGAGCTCAAAACAGTACAAAGTCATACTTTTGGTGAAAAAAAATCACGTCAACAACTACAAAAGTTATTTGTGTTTCAATAGCTACAAACAATAATTAATTTTCTTACACTAGTAAACATTTTGTTGTAATTGTTTCAATTAAAGGAAACATATATATTCGTTGAGAAAATCTGTTGTGGGTGGACGAAACATGTGTCTGAATTAATAAATTTTCTCTCTGCATAGCAGTTGTAAAAGTAGTCATATACATTATGTGCTATATATATATACAAAAGGCTTTCAACGTGTTTGTCATTTCAACCAATTTGTACCGCGCTCTAATTGTGTAAAAATAACTGTACCGCTCCATACAACTGAGAATAAATCCGTACACACACACACACACACACACACACACACACACACACACACACACACACACACACACACACACACACACACACACACACACACACACACACACACACACACACACACACACACACACAACGATGTTTCTACTTATTTGAACAAGTCCTGTATTAAATGCAATTTTTAATGTTTTAATGTGAACAATTTTACGTTTAAATAAAATCTGCACATACATTAAAATTATGTTCAATAGTAAAACCTAAGACAAAGCATTAAATAAAACATACAATCAGTATTAATGATATAAATATTACTGTTTTATTAATTTAAAATACTATATAATTGCTTACGATTGACAAATAAGAGAAAAGACATACTTTACGGAATTTCTTGAAATTTTTGCAGTTAGTCTTCTGCTCATGTGTACTGGCAGCCTGTTTGGGTACAGTTAACCATTTAAATTCAATGTTCTTGTTGTTAACCTTCTGCTCGTGTCCCTCTCGTTTACTGGCAGTATGTTTGGTTACAGTTAACCATTTAAGTTCAATGTTCTGAGAAGTATTCATCTTCTTGTTCCTATAATAACAGTACCTGCTTCAGTACTATATATATATATATATATATATATTATGTGCTATATATACATAAGGCTTTCAAATCTAATTGTGTAAGAATAACTGTACCGTCACATACAACTGAGAATAAATCCGTACAAACATACACACACGCACACACTTAGCGATGTTTTTACTTATTTGAACAAGTCATGTATTAAAGTCAATAAATAATGCACTTGATAATGTTTTAATGTGAATAATTTTCCGTTTAAATAAAATCTGTACATACAATAAAATTATGTTCATTTTAAGAAATAAAAACTGCACAGTATGTTTCTTTGATTGCGGGCGAAACATCAGACATTCCCGTCTGTATTTCAGTTAGTTATAGTTTTCCACTATGTTTAGCTAATAGCCAACCAGTTGAAAGTTTTTGGAAATTTGATAACCCTGAAGTCACGACGAGGAATCTATTGGTCTAAGCGTACATTTATTATGTAAATCATCTCTTTTTCAGTCATCTACGTATGTGCATTTGAATTATTTGCGCATCCACATAACAGCTTTTTTAGTACAGTTGCACACACATCGACGCTCGCACTATATATATATATATATATATATATATAACCGGTGAACTTCACAACAGCGTCTTTTTACAACTCGAATCTATATAACGTTCTGTTTCTGTTTCAGATAATAATAATAGATTGAATATAAAAAGACTGTGTATGAATACAAAGAAATATCAAACACAACAGATCAATTATTTGAGTGAACATGATTGTGTATGTGAGCTACCGAGATCTAATTGTGTAAGAATAACTGTACCGCCACATACAACTGAGAATAAATCCGTACAAACATACACACACTTAGCGATGTTTTTACTTATTTGAACAAGCCATGTATTAAATTCAATAAATAATGCACTTGATAATGTTTTAATGTGAATAATTTACGATTAAATATTTCCAACAACTATGTTGATTAGAAGTGCTGTAATTTCAATAAAATTCAATAAATAATGCACTTAATAATGTTTTATTGTGAATAATTTTACGTTTAAATATTTCCAACAACTATGTTGATTAGAAGTGCTGTAATTTCAATAACAATGTTCGCTTATTAACGTATTCAAATCTTTTTACTCACCTCTTAAATGTTGATGTACGCAATTATCGATTTCACAATGAGGTATGAAGGCTAATTGCATTCTTCACGTATATATTGTTGTATCTTACAACGGTAGGGTAGGGGTAGCTTAGCGTGTTCGTTTTGAAAGTCGACTGTAAGTCATTGTCCGCAGTGGAAACTTCAGAAGTTAGCGATACTGAAAGTATTTTCGTACATTAGCCAAAATTAGGAAAACAATCGAATCGACAAACATTATGAATTCCGTTCGTGGGAAGAGTGTAATTTCATAATATTATTTGTATATATAGACATTTTACAAAAATCATACACACAGTGGAATGCTTTCAGAAATTTGGGATACTGAAAGTATTTTCATACATTAGTCATTGCATGCATTCCCATTGTCCGTCTGTAAATATTTCATTCGGTTAGTATCATTTGTATGTCAAAGAAAACATAATAGAAAAAAAAAAAAAACTGCACAATATGTTTCTTTGATTGCGGACGAAACATTAGACATCTCGTCTGTATTTCAGTTAGTTATAATTTTCTACTATGTTTTTAGCTAATGGTCAACCAGTTGAAAGATTTTGGAAATTTGATAACCCTAAAGGCACGACGCAGAATCTATTGGTCTAAGTAAGCGTACGTTTATTATGTAAATCATCTCTTTTTCAGTCATCTACGTATGTGCATTTGAAATTATTTGCGCATGCGCATAACAGCTTTTTTAGTAACAGTTGCACACACATCGATGCTTGCACTATATATATATATATATATATATATATATATATATATATATATATATATAACCTGGGAACTTCGCAGGTGAAGAAATTAATTTCTATTTTTCATCTGTAACGACATGCGTGTATAATTTTAATTTATTTCACTATACACCTCTGAACCTGTGTGTAATTATTTTGTAAACTGCGTTACCTATGGAGGAACTGTTGCAGCAAACGTTAACACTAGAACGATTATATTATTATTATTCAGTGATATATACATACAATTTACTTATTAAACACTTCAAGGATTGGATTTCTACTTGTCATTTGTAACGATATACATACAATTACATTAAACCTGTACAATGGACGCAGAGAGAGAGAGAGAGAGAGAGAGAGAAGAGAGAGAGAAGAGAGAGAGAGAGAGAGAGAGAGAGAGAGAGAGTGGACACACATGTAAGTAGCTCGATACTCAGTGACAACAACAACACACACACACACACACACACACACAGTTAATATTTGTCAAATATATAACAACGAGTGAGAGAGAGAGAGAGAGAGAGAGAGAGAGAGAGAGAGAGGAGGGGTCATCGACCGTGATGGAAAAGCTTTCCCTCACTGCTTAAAGCTTTAAGAAGTTAGCGATACTGAAAGTATTTTCGTTGTGCTATTGTCTGGCGGTCTGGGGCTATGCGTGTGCGTAGGGAAGGTCTTCATATGCTTTAGCTGCCTTTGCTCACTGGACAAAATATAAATATTCGCTAGCAGATAATTTCATACAAAAATAAGAAACGTAAAAGATATACGCTGACTTTACCGCAACCACGTCTATTTAGATAAACGGCTCGGAAGAAAAAATAATTCTTCACAAAGCAGAACAACAACTACAGTCTCAAATAAATATATTTAAAAAAAAAGATAAATACACATTAGATGGAAATGTTTCCTCTGTTTTTCTCTGTGAAACACAAAAAGAACTTGGGAATCGTGTTTCTTCCCTAGATGCTGTCAACACGATTAAAAGTAAAATTTTAATAACAAAGTTTTCACTGTACTTTAACAAGGATGGTAATTTTTTTTTTTCTAGTGCCTAATCTTTTAAACTAAAAAACGTACAATCTTTATTACTTTTACAAGTATAGCTTGAACGTAACACATACACATAGGCGTTAGGTTGAATGCAGCCTCAGGTTCTTGTAGTCTATCGTTTATCTTATAAATGTAATGTATATGTCTCCACTTCCTCTTTTGACATTGTATGATTTTAATAAAAACAGATATCGGATTTAAATAATAATTTCGTGCTTGCAATATACAATCCATGTACACAAACTTAAAATATAGTTTACTGACCATTGTAATACAAGAAGTCATTGACACGACTTTACACTGGTTAGCATAGCTACTTACATTCAAATGTGAGATAGCGAGAGAGAGAGAGAGAGAGAGTGAGAGACTGCAATGTGTCAGTGTAAAGTCGTGTCAATGACCTCTTGTATTACAATGGTTTAGCATAGTTACTTACTGAAGGCTTGCACGCTTAAAATTCAGCTATACCTAAAATATATCTTCAATTAGAAGTGTAATATAAAAAGTACAGTAAGAATATATTTTCAGAAACTGTAATTTGATCACACACACACACACACACACACACACACACACACACACACACACACACACACACACACACACACACACACACACACACACACACACACACACACACACACACACACACACACACACACACACACACACACACACCATACACACACGCACACACACATGTATTAAATTCAATAAATAATGCGCTTGATAATGTTTTAATGCAAATAATTTTTACGTTTAAATAAAATCTGTACATACACACACACACACATCATTAGCAATCTAACGTTACGACGACGACATGTTAAATATCAAATTCAGTCTACTTACGTTTCACGTTAGGTTAAAATGCAAACACACACACACACACACACACACACACACACACACACACACACACACACACACACACACACACACACACGTATATGTTATTTAAATTATTATTTAAATAACATACACACATGTAGTGTTTAGGTCATCAGTACATGACGCAACGGGAGTGATAGGTCCAATTAGGTTTGTTACACTTTGTGTGTTAGGTTAAAATGCAGTCCATTCACGTTCATGTTACGTTAAATAGCATACACACGTGTAGTGTTTAGGTCATCAGTACATGACGCAACGGGAGTGATAGGTCCAATTAGGTTTGTTACACGTTGTGTGTTAGGTTAAAATGCAGTCCATTCACGTTCATGTTAGGTAAAAATGCAAACAAACACACACACACACACACACACACGTGTATGTTATTTAAATTATTATTTAAATAACATACACACGTGTTAGGCTACAGCCTAACACGTGTGTGTCTGTGTGTGTGTGTGTGTGTGTTTGTTTGTTTGCATTTAACCTAACATGAACGTGAATGGACTGCATTTTAACCTAACACACAACGTGTAACAAACCTAATTGGACCTATCACTCCCGTTGCGTCATGTACTGATGACCTAAACACTACACGTGTGTATGTTATTTAACCTAACATGAACGTGAATGGACTGCATTTTAACCTAACACACAACGTGTAACAAACCTAATTGGACCTATCACTCCCGTTGCGTCATGTACTGATGACCTAAACACTACACGTGTGTATGTTATTTAACCTAACATGAACGTGAGTGGACTGCATTTTAACCTAACACACAACGTGTAACAAACCTAATTGGACCTATCACTCCCGTTGCGTCATGTACTGATGACCTAAACACTACATGTGTGTATGTTATTTAAATAATAATTTAAATAACATATACGCGTGTGTGTGTGTGTGTGTGTGTTTGCATTTTAACCTAACGTGAAACGTAAGTAGACTGAATTTGATATTTAACATGTCGTCGTCGTAACGTTAGATTGCTAATGATGTGTGTGTGTGTATGTACAGATTTTATTTAAACGTAAAAAATAATTTGCATTAAAACATTATCAAGCGCATTATTTATTGAATTTAATACATGTGTGTGTGCGTGTGTGTATGGTGTGTGTGTGTGTGTGTGTGTGTGATCAAATTACAATTTCTGAAAATATATTCTTACTGTACTTTTTATATTACACTTCTAATTGAAGATATATTTTAGGTATAGCTGAATTTTAAGGGTGCAAGCCTTCAGTAAGTAACTATGCTAAACCATTGTAATACAAGAGGTCATTGACACGACTTTACACTGACACATTGCAGTCTCTCACTCTCTCTCTCTCTCTCTCGCTATCTCACATTTGAATGTAAGTAGCTATGCTAAACCAGTGTAAAGTCGTGTCAATGACTTCTTGTATTACAATGGTCAGTAAACTATATTTTAAGTTTGTGTACATGGATTGTATATTGCAAGCACGAAATTATTATTTAAATCCGATATCTGTGTTTATTAAAATCATACAATGTCAAAAGAGGAAGTGGAGACATATACATTACATTTATAAGATAAACGATAGACTACAAGAACCTGAGGCTGCATTCAACCTAACGCCTATGTGTATGTGTTACGTTCAAGCTATACTTGTAAAAGTAATAAAGATTGTACGTTTTTTAGTTTAAAAGATTAGGCACTAGACAAAAAAAATTACCATCCTTGTTAAAGTACAGTGAAAACTTTGTTATTAAAATTTTACTTTTAATCGTGTTGACAGCATCTAGGGAAGAAACACGATTCCCAAGTTCTTTTTGTGTTTCACAGAGAAAAACAGAGGAAACATTTCCATCTAATGTGTATTTATCTTTTTTTTTAAATATATTTATTTGAGACTGTAGTTGTTGTTCTGCTTTGTGAAGAATTATTTTTTCTTCCGAGCCGTTTATCTAAATAGACGTGGTTGCGGTAAAGTCAGCGTATATCTTTTACGTTTCTTATTTTTGTATGAAATTATCTGCTAGCGAATATTTATATTTTGTCCAGTGAGCAAAGGCAGCTAAAGCATATGAAGACCTTCCCTACGCACACGCATAGCCCCAGACCGCCAGACAATAGCACAACGAAAATACTTTCAGTATCGCTAACTTCTTAAAGCTTTAAGCAGTGAGGGAAAGCTTTTCCATCACGGTCGATGACCCCTCCTCTCTCTCTCTCTCTCTCTCTCTCTCTCTCTCTCTCTCTCTCTCTCTCTCTCTCTCTCTCTCTCTCTCTCTCACTCGTTGTTATATATTTGACAAATATTAACTGTGTGTGTGTGTGTGTGTGTGTGTTGTTGTTGTTGTTGTCACTGAGTATCGAGCTACTTACATGTGTGTCCACTCTCTCTCTCTCTCTCTCTCTCTCTCTCTCTCTCTCTCTCTCTCTCTCTCTCTCTCTCTCTCTCTGCGTCCATTGTACAGGTTTAATGTAATTGTATGTATATCGTTACAAATGACAAGTAGAAATCCAATCCTTGAAGTGTTTAATAAGTAAATTGTATGTATATATCACTGAATAATAATAATATAATCGTTCTAGTGTTAACGTTTGCTGCAACAGTTCCTCCATAGGTAACGCAGTTTACAAAATAATTACACATAGGTTCAGAGGTGTATAGTGAAATAAATTAAAATTATACACGCATGTCGTTACAGATGAAAAATAGAAATTAATTTCTTCACCTGCGAAGTTCCCAGGTTATATATATATTGTAATATATACGGTGTGTAAATTGTGTGGGTATAATAAAATAAATAAAAGGTTGATGTATGTAGATTGTGTTCTCCTGTAAGCCCCACTGGTTGGGCTAGCCAATTTTGTAATATAAATGTAAATTACAAATTATAATTAAATTTATAAAGTGTTGCTTGTTCTGGTATTCTGCGGTAATCGAGCCCCACAAGTTGGGTTCGCCAATTTTGTAATAATAATATGTAAATTACAAAATATACAAATATAAAAATATGTGTAGTTGTATGAGAATTGTACTCTCACTATTGTGTGTAGTAATATAGATGATGTCTTCTAGTCTTCATTCGGCTCTCTCTGCTGGTCTTCACTTTGGTAATATATAATTGTAATTGTAATGGTGTTCTGGTATAATATTACCCAGATTGACTTTTATGGTGCGTAGGTGTAGTAATGACGTTCCGCTCCGGGAGACGTCGATTTGGTAATATTCCTAAATAATGCTGTTATCAAATGTTCTTGGTGTATGTTGTTGTTGTAGCAATTTGAAATGTGATATAATTTTATAATTCTGAAATAATTGTTTTCGAGGTGTTTATATTCTTAAAATTTAGTAATAAATTGAGATTATTGATTGTAATTATAAATAGTATGGTATGGTGTGTCTTCTAGTAATGATCTTCCCTTCGTTAAATTTATTAAAAAGACAATCCACTTTGAATTAGGCGCGAACAGCTCTCTTCTTCTTCCTCTTGAAAGGTTGTAATTCGCATATATTGCCTTTAAAGGTTGTCGAGTTTTCTTTATTAATTAATGGTTATATTCCTTTATTAAAGAAATCAAATTCAATTCACTGGATAACAAGCGTTTATTCAACAAAATAATGAATTTGCTTAATTGAAAACAATGTTATAATGCCGTATCGACTCACTCAGGTCCGGTCGATCTATGACTTTTATATTGGTATTATACACATATAGGTTCTTTTAACGGTTATTTATAAAAAAGCCAGAGAAGGTCAGGGTCAGAAAGTATAACACTTACAATGCTGAAAATGTATTAAAATTAAACAATAGAATGGTAATTAGTAATAATAAAAGTTTATATATAATTTTTATTCACCACAGTACAGCAAACAGTCGACTGGTTGTGTTGATGAGATCAGTCAAAATGGTCGTCTGGCGCATGCGTGGATTTCACCTTCTAACATTGACAAAGTACTTGTGGAATAAATATGTTCCTTCTGCGATTAAATCCTCTTCGTAATCGTTTAATCTCTTCTTGGGTATAGTTTAATGTCACTGGAGTAAGATGGAAAAGTCACTGGGTGTAAAAATGTTGTTAAATAAGTAGATCAATTGGTGTTTATGTGTGTCCGTTTAACCTCGAATATTCACTTGTTATTTGGTATGATTCCAGTGTTATTTCGTTTAAATAGTGATATGTGATGCTGTTTATAGGTGTTATGTAGTTCATAGGGCAACTTCACCACTTCACAATGATTAGAATAGTTTAAAATTTAATTTTTACACAAAAACTGATTCCGAACTTTAGTTATACGTAATCGCCATTAAGGTTGGGTTTTATAAAATATTCACGTAAAGTGTGCTCTTCAATGTATAATAATGAACTGCGTGGATTTCCTTCGTCATCCGAAACGTCTTAGCCAATTTAATATTAAAAAGACATTGTTTAAAATTGCCATAACTTCCGACACACTTTAATTTCGTGCACTATGCTTATAAAGTAAATTCGTTATTACTTAACTGTTTGAAATATAAAATACATATTCGTTTTCACTATTCTATTCTACTTATTTTGATAGTAATTAAGTTAGTATTACAAAGTTTTATCGGAAAATTATTTCTTATAATTTTTTGGGAGGTAGGCCTAAAATTATACTTCCCTGTCTTCTATGTAAATAATAGCCATTTTAACTAATATAATTATTATTCTATGAAATCTGAAATTTGTATAATTATCAATTCTCACTTATTTTATTGCAATTTAGTATATTAATGATGGTTTTTTCATATAATTCAGTTGTATATGATTCCCCTTCTGATAAAGTTAGTGAACCTATTTCAGTTTCAAATGGTATTTCATTATACAAATAAATAATTTTACTCATAGAATGACCATATCTTTAGAAAGCCTTATTTAAATAGTATTTAATATGTTGGGTGTATCTTGCCTAAATATTGTCAGTTTGACTGGTTTATAAGATTAGGTTTATTAATTATTCTGCATTTTAACTTTATTATATTGCCTAGATTTGAATTGTGGCTATTTGCAGAATGTTTTACTAATGTAATTATTTTATTTCCTTCTCTGACTTCTGACTCTGATATATTTGATTAAAAATTAGTTCTCTGATCTGGCATAACAGTAATTATAGATTATACAATTAAAATATAACACCCAGATATATAAAACTGGTGTTCTTAATAACATTGTTTTGGTATATAACCTAATAACATAATAAAAAGTATTTCTACCACATTGGAATGTTATCTAATTTTAGATAATGCATTCCTAAATTAACATGAACAATAAAATAACAATTATAATACTAGTATTTCTTATGACTAACCCTTACTTATCTAAATGCTATATTTAATTAGAACCCCACATTTGGATCCATATATAATTGTTAATACCTTCTACTACTCCATCATAAACAGTTAGTTCTGTAATTCCCCATTTTATAAGATTTATGCCCCCTCTTAAAGTATAACCCTGGCTATCTAAGTTATATTCCATTCTATGGAATGTTCATACAGTTTTAGTAGCTTTTTATTAGTAAAATTACTACTTCATTATCAAAGTAGGCACTGTTCACAAAACTTAAAGTTTGTTACTTTGTACTGCTACTCATGCACCTTTCTTAAAGTTTATTAGTTATAATTTGATCACTTACACCTTTCCATGGTAAATTATTACTATATTTACTAGTCTTTTTCTAGTTTTTAATATGAAATATTCAACCATGGGGGAACTGTGAAGATTTGTTTATGCACATTACACAATAACTTTTTGAATGCACTAATATTTACTACAGCTAACACTTTTAGTTTTTTATCAGTTTTACAGTGATATGGTTTTTTAATGTGTTATACTTTCTTTTTTGGGCATTCATTGATTTTGGGGTTTTTTGGGGGTTCTTTCCCTATGGAGTTTTTGTTTTATATGGGTCGTCTTAATTATTCTTCTTTCTTCTTGAGTTTGGTTATTCTTCCTTCTTCTGTAGTTTTGGATTATCCTTCCTTCTTCCTTCTTCTGTAGTTCTTATTTTTATTATTCTTCCTTCTTCTTTGAGTTTGGTTCTTCTTTATTCTTCCTTCTTCCTTCTTCAGTAGTAGTAGTTTTAATTAGTCTTCCTTCTTCTTTCTTCAGTAGATTTAGTTTGTTCTTCTTTCTTCAGTAATAGTAGTTTTAATTATTCTTCTTTCTTCTGTCTTCTGTATTTTTGATTGTTCTTCTTTCTTCAGTAATAGTAGTTTTAATTATTCTTCTTTCTTCTGTCTTCTGTATCTTTGATTGTTCTTCTTTCTTCAGTAATAGTAGTTTTAATTATTCTTCTTTCTTCCGTCTTCTGTATCTTTGATTGTTCTTCTTTCTTCATTCTTCAGTAGTAGTAGTTTTAACTAGTTCTTCTTTCTTCATTAGATTTAGTTTGTTCTTCTTTCTTCTTTGAGTTTTAATTGTTCTTCTTTCTTCTTTGAGTTTTAATTGTTCTTCCTTCTTCTTTAGCTTTGATTGTTCTTCCTTCTTCAGTAATAGTAGTTTTAATTATTCTTCTTTCTTCTGTCTTCTGTATCTTTGATCGTTCTTCTGTCTTCATTCTTCAGTAGTAGTAGTTTTAATTAATCTTCTTTCTTCTGTCTTCTGTAGTGGTAGTTTTGACTATTCTTCCTTCTTCTGTAGTTTTTCGCCGTGTATGCCTTCGTTTCTTCTGGTCTGGTTTCTTTGACGGGGTATATTAATTGCCTGCTTCTATCTTACCTGGGTAATTTTGTTATTATCATTTTTAGTCTTCTGGGTTTTTAAATTTGTATTATATTATATTGTTTGCAGAAATTTTCTTTATTCAACCTTTCTTGTGAATATATTATTAAACAGTGCATTTTAATTAATTCTCATCTGGATATTCCATATCTTAGAGCTTTATTAATGATCATTGAGTAATGTATTTGTGTGGATTATCTGTCATGCTACAATATATATATATATATATATATAGTGCAAGCGTCGATGTGTGTGCAACTGTACTAAAAAAGCTGTTATGCGCATGCGCAAATAATTCAAATGCACATACGTAGATGACTGAAAAAGAGATGATTTACATAATAAACGTACGCTTACTTAGACCAATAGATTCTGCGTCGTGCCTTTAGGGTTATCAAATTTCCAAAATCTTTCAACTGGTTGACCATTAGCTAAAAACATAGTAGAAAACTATAACTAACTGAAATACAGACGAGATGTCTAATGTTTCGTCCGCAATCAAAGAAACATACTGTGCAGTTTTTTTTTTTTTCTATTATGTTTCTTGACATACAAATGATACTAACAGAATGAAATATTTACAGACGGACAATGGGAATGCATGCAATGACTAATGTATGAAAATACTTTCAGTATCGCAAATTTCTGAAAGCATTCCACTGTGTGTATGATTTTGTAAAATGTCTATATATACAAATAATATTATGAAATTACACTCTTCCCACGAACGGAATTCATAATGTTTGTCGATTCGATTGTTTTCCTAATTTTGGCTAATGTACGAAAATACTTTCAGTATCGCTAACTTCTGAAAGTTTCCACTGCGGACAATGACTTACATCGACTTTCAAAACGAACACGCTAAGCTACCCCTACCCTACCGTTGTAAGATACAACAATATATACGTGAAGAATGCAATTAGCCTTCATACCTCATTGTGAAATCGATAATTGCGTACATCAACATTTAAGAGGTGAGTAAAAAGATTTGAATACGTTAATAAGCGAACATTGTTATTGAAATTACAGCACTTCTAATCAACATAGTTGTTGGAAATATTTAAACGTAAAATTATTCACATTAAAACATTATCAAGTGCATTATTTATTGAATTTTATTGAAATTACAGCACTTCTAATCAACATAGTTGTTGGAAATATTTAAACGTAAAATTATTCACATTAAAACATTATCAAGTGCATTATTTATTGAATTTAATACATGGCTTGTTCAAATAAGTAAAAACATCGCTAAGTGTGTGTATGTTTGTACGGATTTATTCTCAGTTGTATGTGGCGGTACAGTTATTCTTACACAATTAGATCTCGGTAGCTCACATACACAATCATGTTCACTCAAATAATTGATCTGATGTGTTTGATATTTCTTTGTATTCATACACAGTCTTTTTATATTCAATCTATTATTATTATCTGAAACAGAAACAGAACGTTATATAGATTCGAGATGTAAGTAAGACGCTGTTGTGAAGTTCACCGGATATATATATATATATATATAGTGCGAGCGTCGATGTGTGTGCAACTGTACTAAAAAAGCTGTTATGTGGATGCGCAAATAATTCAAATGCACATACGTAGATGACTGAAAAAGAGATGATTTACATAATAAATGTACGCTTAGACCAATAGATTCCTCGTCGTGCCTTCAGGGTTATCAAATTTCCAAAAACTTTCAACTGGTTGACTATTAGCTAAACATAGTGGAAAACTATAACTAACTGAAATACAGACGGGAATGTCTGATGTTTCGCCCGCAATCAAAGAAACATACTGTGCAGTTTTTATTTCTTAAAATGAACATAATTTTATTGTATGTACAGATTTTATTTAAACGGAAAATTATTCACATTAAAACATTATCAAGTGCATTATTTATTGAATTTAATACATGACTTGTTCAAATAAGTAAAAACATCGCTAAGTGTGTGCGTGTGTGTATGTTTGTACGGATTTATTCTCAGTTGTATGTGACGGTACAGTTATTCTTACACAATTAGATTTGAAAGCCTTATGTATATATAGCACATAATATATATATATATATAGTACTGAAGCAGGTACTGTTATTATAGGAACAAGAAGATGAATACTTCTCAGAACATTGAACTTAAATGGTTAACTGTAGCCAAACATACTGCCAGTAAACGAGAGGGACACGAGCAGAAGGTTAACAACAAGAACATTGAATTTAAATGGTTAACTGTACCCAAACAGGCTGCCAGTACACATGAGCAGAAGACTAACTGCAAAAATTTCAAGAAATTCCGTAAAGTATGTCTTTTCTCTTATTTGTCAATCGTAAGCAATTATATAGTATTTTAAATTAATAAAACAGTAATATTTATACCATTAATACTGATTGTATGTTTTATTTAATGCTTTGTCTTAGGTTTTACTATTGAACATAATTTTAATGTATGTGCAGATTTTATTTAAACGTAAAATTGTTCACATTAAAACATTTAACTGTACCCAAACAGGCTGCCAGTACACATGAGCAGAAGACTAACTGCAAAAATTTCAAGAAATTCCGTAAAGTATGTCTTTTCTCTTATTTGTCAATCGTAAGCAATTATATAGTATTTTAAATTAATAAAACAGTAATATTTATATCATTAATACTGATTGTATGTTTTATTTAATGCTTTGTCTTAGGTTTTTACTATTGAACATAATTTTAATGTATGTGCAGATTTTATTTAAACGTAAAATTGTTCACATTAAAACATTAAAAATTGCATTTAATACAGGACTTGTTCAAATAAGTAGAAAAATCGTTGTGTGTGTGTGTGTGTGTGTGTGTGTGTGTACGGATTTATTCTCAGTTGTATGGAGCGGTACAGTTATTTTTACACAATTAGAGCGCGGTACAAATTGGTTGAAATGACAAACACGTTGAAAGCCTATTGTATATATATGTATAGCACATAATGTATATGACTACTTTTACAACTGCTATGCAGAGAGAAAATTTATTAATTCAGACACATGTTTCGTCCACCCACAACAGATTTTCTCAACGAATATATATGTTTCCTTTAATTGAAACAATTACAACAAAATGTTTACTAGTGTAAGAAAATTAATTATTGTTTGTAGCTGTTGAAACACAAACAACTTTTGTTGTTGTTGACGTGGTTTTCTTCACCAAAAGTATGACTTTGTACTGTTTTGAGCTCTGGTAAATTTATCTTTAGGAGGACGTTGTTCTCTGGTAATGTTTCTGATCAAAGCAACTGTTATCTGTAGAAAAGAAGGAAAAACAGGTTATCCTCCAAGACAGTTTAGTTAAAATTACGCGTATTAAATAGATAAACCATACCTAAAATGCGTAAACAATTTTTACAAACATCACATGCAGTCGACCCCATCACAACGCTATTAATGATTACAGAGTTACATTTTACTAACAAAGACGCGTCTATTCATTCTAAATGTGTGTGTGTGTGTGTGTGTGTGTGTGTGTGTGTGTGTGTGGGGGGGGGGGGAGAGAGAGTTGATACAGGTCTCATTCTTGTTATAGTCTTAAAAACAAAAAGGTTGTCGAACCAACATCATTTTTATTTGAAAATAGTTTCATTGTAAATATCACTTATTATTATTATTGCTACTACAATTTATATGTCGATAAATAGATACTGTACGTACATAAAATGTAAGCCATCAATTATTAAAATAATACTTTATGAAAAACTAAGGTAAACTCTAATATGCATGATTATTCCTGTTTCATATATTAAAATATAACTTTTGTATAAACATTATTCGTAATGACCGAGGCGTGGCCTTTATTGTGTGAAGATATTTGGGTAGAGTAAACACGTTTACGCAATATCAAGTGGTCAGAATTGATGGTGAATAAAAAAATATCCCATCGTGGTCTTAACAAATGTAGACACAAAATATGGGAACTTCGTGCTCGCTAAAGTGTTTGCACGTGTGTGTTTGTGTGTGTGTGTGTGTGTGTGTGTGTGTGTGTGTGTGTGTGTGAGTGAGAGAGAGAGAGAGACCGCAATGTGTTTGTACGTGTGTGATAAAACACTGAGAATTTCTTTGTTTCAGACAAGTATGTCTCCCGTTGACTGTTTTGAAAGTTACGCCTCAGATTGGTTAGAAAGGCGAGCGACTGAGGTGGTACGCAACAGGGCGCTATTACAATAACATCGCACCGATTGCCAGTCTCATACTGAAACAGAAATAAAAAAAAATAAAGACTTAGCAAATATTTACACGAGGTTTATTAACGATCATGCTGGGGGGGGGGGGTTAATTATGGTAGATTTATAGAGGATTGGGTGGATGAATATTATGTGCCATTGTTTGATAATATGTAATATTTTTTTTTATTTGTAAATATACATTTCATATATTCTGTATTTTTGTTTTATATATTTTTTATTTTGAAACATTTGAACCCTTTGAAGTTCACATAATTACTGTCAGCGCGTATGCAGATATGAAGAAGGACCTACACGTTTTTGACACATCGGATTACCCTACGTCTCATCCTTGCAAACTTTCTAATGACGAAATATTATTATTATTTCATTGTTTGCGATATATATATATTTAATTAATGCAAAAATGAATTTTTAAAATTACAATGGTCTGTAAACCATATTTAAGTTCGTGTGCACATACAAATCGCTTGAATAAGGGAATTCTTGTCAACGTTTGCAACGAAAGAGAGACATACACAATGTGTGTGCACACAAAACTTTTGCTTACAATCATGAAAATTATTATTTAAACTAATAATTGTTTTATTAAAAATCTTACAATTACGAAATATTATTATTTCATTGTTTACGATATATATATTTAATTAATGCAAAAATGAATTTTTAAAATTACAATGGTCTGTAAGGCATATTTAAGTTTGTGTACTGTGACAACGTAATCGCTTTGAATAAGGGAATTCTTGTTAACGTTTGCAGCGAGAGAGAGACATACACGCACAGGTAATTACATTATAAACTAGGAATTGCTTCCGACGTCTGCGAGCGAGAGAGAGAGAGAGGGCGTTAATATTTGTCGAATAAATATAAACTTTCTAATTTCATATACATGCGCACGGTACTGACCACAGAGAGAGAGAGACATACACAACAAGTGAGAGAGAGAGAGAGAGAGAGAGAGAGAGAGAGAGAGAGAGAGAGAGAGAGAGAGAGAGCTAAAATTATTTACTGAATGTACACAGTGAGAGAGAGAGAGAGAGAGAAAGAGAGAGAGAGGGAGAGGAGAAAACGGCTTGAACATAACGTTTGACAACAAGAGAGAGTGAGAGAGAGAGAGCGATAGTTTTACTTACATTCAAATGTGAGTGAGAGAGAGAGAGAGTAACAATTATGATCATATAGTTTGAATTTCCCACTACAGAAGAGAAAAAAATGTTGGTAGATCTGCTCTATACACACACACAATAATGTAAGATTGGTAACCCTGATCATATATTTTAATATATACACTATATAACACATATTTGAATTTCCCTCCCCCCGCCACAGAAAATGTTGACAACCCTGCTCATATAAAATATCTATACACTATAATAATAATACAGAGGTTGGTACACCTGATCATATAGATTTAATATACATTATAACACACAACAAATTTGAACTCATGCAAGGTTGGTAACCATGATCATATATTTAATATATACACTATAATGCATCAAGTCGGAACCCCCCACCATAGGTTGGTAAACCTGATCATATAGATTTAATATACATTATAACACACAACATATTTGAACTCATGCAAGGTTGGTAACCCTGATCATATATTTAATATATACACTATAATGCATCAAGTGATAGAAAGTGAAAGTGATCTAAGCTCGCGAAAGGCGGCATATAAAAAAATAAAAAATTATATTCGCGGATGCTGTGGTCCAGATACGCGAAAAAGTCGCGGATGCTGTGGTCCAGTAGAAAGTGAAAGTGATCTAGGCTCGCGAAAGGCGGCATATAAAAAAATAGCGCGGATGCTGTGGTCCAGATACGTGAAAAAGTCGCGGATCTTGACACAGATCAGCGAAAAAGTCGCGGATGCTGTGGTCCAGTAGAAAGTGAAAGTGATCTAGGCTCGCGAAAGACGGCATATACGCGAAAAAGTCGCGGATGCTGTGGTCCAGTAGAAAGTGAAAGTGATCAGCTGATAGAAAGTGAAAGTGAGTGCTGATAGAAAGTGAAAGTGAGTCAGGACCAGCATTTTCCCTCTACTGGTATCCTTCCGTGTTTTATTTTTCAGGTACCTATGAATCGTTCCTCATATGCGTCTAAATGTTAGCTTACTATCCCAATCAATATCTTTTGTAACTTGTATGTACAATAATAAAAAGTGTATGTACCGGTATAAGACGTATCCACGTGAATTTTCTACTTTATGCGGTTGTCAAAAAGAGGTCATCATAATTTACCCATTTTGTTAAGGCTGCCACCGCTTGTCACACCCTAGCTTCCACCGATGCCGATCCAAACAGTTCTCTTGCGTGAGGCCTCTTGCACTAGTGATGTCTTCGATATTTTTTCTCCAACAATGTCTAGGCCTTCCTGGTTCTTTCCATTGGGTAGTGTCCAATCCCGTACCTTCTTTGACCATCTCTCGCTTGCCATTCGCTTTACGTGTCCTTATCAACATGTAACATTTCCAGCTCTATCGTGTCTATTATGTCTACGCCAATCCCCATTCCGCTCTCATTTCTGCATTGTTAATTCAATCCAATCTAGTTCGTCTACACCGTCGTCTCCAACAATCCGTCTCCATAGCTCTGATTCTTGGTTTATTTCTTCTTCTTCGGAACAGCCTGTTCCGACTTCACTGAAGCCATCCCTTTCTTGGTCTACCTATGTCACGTCTTCCCTGAGGCCTCTATCATATTACTTGTTTAGGTAGCCTCATATCATCCATTCTCTCGATATGCTGCCTCCACTTTACTTGTCCTTCCCTTATTCTGCTGGCCACATAATATACATTTAGCTCAGTTCTTCTATCTTCATTTCGTATTTGATCTCTAAGGGTGCAATAAAGATCTCTAAATAATATAAAATATATTCTTTTTTTTTGTATCGGCCATCTGAGGACCACATGTCAATTTCAATCATTTATTCCTTGTTCTTTTCTTGTTCTCCAATATTCTTTCATCTTCTCACTATGTCTCTTCTTCCTGTCTTTAGTCCGCTTTATACCTGGTTTATCTCTCTCCTACCCTGGACTCCTTCCACTTTTAACACTTTTGCCCAAAAAAACTTCTCCTTCAATAGCTCCTTCTGCGTTTATACTAATTTATTCTAAATCCTTTTTGTCTTCTTTAATCCAACTTGATGTTGACTTCTTTCCCCACAGATATTTGAAGATCTGTTTTGTTAACCTATTATCGCCCATTCTATACAAATATCCAAAAAATACTAGTCTTCTTTTTCTCACTGTTTCTGTTATATTTTCTATACTTTGATATATTTCATCATTACTTCTTAATTTCCGACCTTCTGAAGCTTTTGTGGGCCTAATATTTTCCTAATAATTCGTCTTTCCAATTAAATATTCTTTTATTTAATGAATATTTTATTTAAAAAAACTAATCTTACCCGAACATTTTTTACACACGTTTTTTCGAAATTTTAAACATTTTGAAAATTCATTATGCCTACTTTTGTTTCAATACATCTGCTTTATTAAATTTAATTTTCAACGTGCGTAATGAACATATAAGGGCCGAACTGGGTATATTCTCCATCAATGATAAGATAGAAAAACGAAATCAGCAGTGGATAGAGCACGTCTACAGAATGGACCACCAGAGGCTAGTAAAGCGCGCTGTAGACTACAAACCAGTTGGCAGAAGATCTGTGGGTAGGCCCTGTAAGAGATGGCTGCAGTGAAGACGGAACAGGGTATAAGTCTACACCGTGAAGTGACGACAACGGTGTTCAATAGGAATTTTGAACGTAATTTGTTTTATATATCACTTGTGTACATTGGTAATTATTATTTTATATGGCCTGATCTTTGTTCTGATGACGACCAAAGATTCCTTTAAATATAAAGGTAAAGATAAAATACTATAATGGACCCGAAATGAATAACTTGGAGCCTTTTTATGATGTCTTTTAAATATTATATGTTCTACGATTTTTTCACATTTTTATAGCATTTAATAGTCCATTTTAATAACAATTAGCCTTACTAAGTGGTACCCTATTGTTTCACGGTCGGCGTCAACTCAGTGAATATTATCTTGACTATTCGCCTGGCTATTAGGCCGTGGTCTAATGCTGCGCATAAAACAGAAGTTTCGGCTCCACCGTTGGAGGCCATCTTCAGTGTTACGGCTTGAGAAAGGCGACTGGTACGCTTTTCACAACTTTTCACAGTACCGTGGCAAAGAAGTACCGTGTATTGTGGAAACTGGTGAAAAGCGTACCACAGTTGATTTTCTCAAGTCGTAACACTTGTGGGGCCGAAACTTCTGTTTTATGCGTCAGCATTAGACCACCGCCTAATAGCCAAAATAATATTAACGGAATTACTCTTATTACTAATTTTAATGGTTACTGGAGACAACTTTTCACATGTCGATGCTACTGGGTCTTTATAAGCTCTCTGAGCTGCGGAACTCGCTCAGTATTTTGAAGAAGAGTACATTATTATTACACAACGGTATAGATAATTTTCTACTATTGGAAAAATTACAAAAATCCTGATTACTCAGCTATATCTTTAGTAATATAAGGACAGTAGAGCGAACAATCATACAATAAACACCAAAATTGAGAAATATTCGGATTTGGGTTACCTTATTCCTTTTAGCCTGACACCCTACTGCATTTCCAGAAGTTTTTATACCTCTTTGTTGGGATCCCAAAATTTTGAAATTTGGAAACATAATACTACGTTCATATTTTTGTTAAACTTCTCATTAATTTTTTATTCCACATTCTTTTACGATATTATCAAAATTTTCGCCCACTTTTTTTGGGTTCTGACGTCCAGAAAATTATGAAACTTTAAAAATGAACACTATATTCAGATTGTGGTGAAAAGTAGCTTTACTTCGATGCCCTACATGGGGTTTTGCAATTTTTTCACAATTTTGATCCCCTCATATTTTTGCCTCATGCCCCCCTATTTTTTGGGGGGAGGGATCAATCTATAAAACAATAGGATTCTGTAGGGTGAAAGTATGGACATTCACGCCAACTTTTACGAGAATCGGTTGATTCGTTCAAAAGTTATCGTGAAGCATACTCCAAAATAGACAGACGGATAGATAGATAGACAGACAGACAAGTGCCAACGGTCGTATTCAACGAGAAAACTCGCTCGGTTGTTTAACTATTTCTTTCCTACACGTAACTGACACAGAAGTAATCGGTATTAGCTCGAAACCCAAACAAGACTGCCGCTAAACCAGTCGCTTGTTGCCACCTTTGGCTGTCATTACGTCTCTTCTCGCCCCTCTAATACCCACAGTGTGTCGAAATTGGTGGTCTCCGTCTCGTTTCGTACTTCCTGTTTCGTTACTACTTTACATCCGGTCACCACCCTTTGCCAATCCCGGCACACGTCGGACCCGCTCACCTACAATCGATTTCATCTCCTCTGCGCAGACTGTGCCTTGTAATATAGGCCTATGTCATCTACACAGACATTTGAAAAAACTGAAAAATGTATTAAATTTATAAATTATGTGATTATGTATTTATTTTATAATTAATATATTATGGTATTATTATTGATTTTTATATTAAACTTGATTTGTTTTCACTTATACAGCTTTCTGTTGATTTTCGTCTTGTGAAAAATTAAAACCACAGTTAAAAATCATACACCTTGTGTTGTATGTACATAACGAATTTTTTTAGCATATAATAGGTCTATGTCAAGTGACTCCTCAGGTTTTCGTGGTACAAATGTGACTTGTATTTCTTCAAGGATGCTTCCCGCGCGTTAATGCGACTACAGTTTGAAAGCAAGAAAGCAGGACTACATCTGTCCTGCAAGAAAGCAGAACTCTTAGACGATTTAATTACACTACAATTTTCCGTCAATATACAGGGCAGCACACTTAAAATAAAATAATTTTAATGAAAAATTTATTGCAGATATGTTGAAATATCCATACAGTATACACTAATAATCACTTCGCCACAATACTTCGACCCGCACTTCAATAAATCGCCCAGCGTAACTAATTAATAAGCGGCCGCTGTTGCTTATACTCGTATATACCCTACAGATTTTCCAGAATAATTTTCCATGCCAATATAATTTGCGTAATTAACAAGCACTCGAAAGGTCTACAGGGTACTTGAGTACACGGCTTGACAGAGACACGCACCTGCTCGGTTAGCCGAGAAACGAGTAGGACGACACTCTGGACTGTTGGAGAGCGTTCCGTCGTTACAATATTAAACACAGGCAGACTCAAATTATTAATACGCACATTTTGTATGTAGGGGAGACCGGGGCAGGTTGTCACACGGGTTGGTTGTCACAAGTCTCAGTTCTCAGTCGCTGCTGCTTCCTAGCGGTCTAAACTCAAACCACAGTACGATCACAATATTCTGAGTAGGGTGTACGCAGTTTCTAGTTCCTGGCGGCAGTTTTCTGGATTTTATTGGTGTTTTTGTGTTTTTTGCAGCTGTAAGTATTCATTTATTGATATAATTAACTCTCATTATTCACTCTGTATTCAGTGAAGTCTATATCCCAACTATTTTCTATTGTTTTATAAACAGTTGCACAATGTTATTCTGTATCAACATTGAGGTTAGGTTCAAGGTCTGTTTTTCCATCTCGGTTTTTGTCTGAAATGTCTGTTCGGGGTTGGTTGTCACAAAATTCCGGGGATGGTTGTCACATGTGACAACTTACCCCGGCAGGTTTTTTTAGTAGTTTTTTCGCTTGTTTCAGGTAAAGATGGTGGTAAATCATAAAAAAAAGACAAACCGAGGAGAAGTTGCTCCATACATCATGCTTGCAGCAGTGAGGAAGGTAAAAAAGGAGGGATTATCAATTCGTAAAGCTGCAGCTGATTATGAAATCAATTACCAACCTTTAGCAAGATATTGTAAGAAAATTCCCCAAGATGAAATTGACGATCAATAGATAGTTCGGCCTTCCACCACCAATGGTTATTTTCCAGATAGAAAAGTTTTTTCTGATGACGACGAGAAGGAATTAAAGCAATATATTCTTCAAGCAGCCGATGTTTACTACGGTTTAACGCCAAAAGAAATCAAAACTTTGGCTTATGATCTTTGCGTGGCAAATTCTATTAAATGTCCTAAATCTTGGCAGGATAATGGGTGTGCCGGAGATGACTGGTTCGCTGATTTTTTAAAAAGACACCCAACTCTTTCATTACGAAAACCAGAGGCGACCAGCTTAGCACGAGCTTCTAGCTTCAACCTAACAAATGTGGAATCTTTTTTCAATAATTTGACAACAGTTCTCGGAAGATATAATTTTCAACCTCACGAAATTTGGAACATGGACGAAACGGGTATTACTTCAGTGCAGAGGCCAGATAGAATTGTTGCTCGTAAAGGAGCTAAACAAATCGGTGCACTAGTTTCTGCTGAAAGGGGTACTCTAGTAACTTTTGCTTGTGCTGTCTCTGCTATTGGAAACCATATCCCACCATTCTTTGTGTTTCCAAGGGTCAAATACCACAAGCGCTTTATAGATACTGCGCCTGCAGGTTCTGGTGGAACTCCAAATAAATCTGGGTGGATGCAAGAAGCCGATTTCATCTTATTTTTAAATCATTTCCATAAGCACACAAAAAGCACACCTGAGAATCCATGTCTGCTTCTTCTTGATAATCATGGCTCCCATCTTAGCATAGAAGGGCTCAATTTCGCTAGATCCAATGGAATCGTCATGTTATCGTTCCCCCACATTGTTCACATAAGCTCCAGCCTCTTGATCGAACTGTCTATGGGCCGTTCAAGAAATTCTTCAACTCAGCTTGTGACGACTGGATAATTATCAACCCAGGGAGAACGATGACAATTTACGATATACCACAACTCGTTTCTCGTGCATATCCTCTTGCAATGACTCCATCTAATATTGCTTCAGGATTTCGGTGCACAGGAATATATCCACTAAATTGTGACATATTCACAGATGCGGATTTTGCACCAAGCTATGTGACCGACAGAGAGCAGCCTGAGAACCAGCTTCCAGAATAGCATGCAAAGCAGCTTTCAGAGCAGCCAAATAAACAGCTTCCAGAGATGTCTCAAGATAACTCAGATGAACCTCAACCCGGGCCCAGCAATGTGCGCAATAAACAGCTTCCAGAGATATCTCAAGATAACTCAGATGAACCTCAACCCGGCCCCAGCAATGTGCGCAAGTCACCTCTTGTAAGACCTTTACCAAAGGCTGGCGATAGGAAAAATACAGATAGAAATAACTCCCGAAAAAGAGATACAACTATTTTAAGAGATTCACCAGTTAAAAGAAAGCTTGAAGAATTAGCTGAAAAAGCAAGTAAAAAAAAATCAATGAAATGTCTATTTAGAAAAGCAACTGAAAATAACGAGAATGCAAAAAATAAGAAAGGAAGTAAAAAGAAGGAACGAAAAATCTCAATTAGTGAAGAAGAGGATGATGATGACTGTTTTTGTTTAGTTTGTCTTGAACCACTTTCTAACAGTAAAGCTAAGGAAAAATGGATCCAGTGTATAGAATGTAAGAAGTGGGCTCATGAATTATGTACCCCTGGGCCAAATAACTTTTATACATGTCAAAATTGTGAGAGTGCGCTTGAAAGTGACTAGGCTAATATAGGACATTTTCTTAAATATTTACTTAAATTACTATTCTAGTGTCTAAATTGGTCTTAAATATTTATTAGTGCTTTATCAGTATCATTGTTTGATTTTTCTATTCTTACTACAACTTTTTTTTGAATAAATAATTTCTTTTTTCCCATCTAAATAACCCCTGACAACCAACCCCAATGTCTGTGACAACCAACCCGGAGTCGGGGCAGGTTGTCAAAAAATTTACTCCGACAGAACTTTTTTTTCTGAAAAGCCAAATGTTGTTATGGCCTCAAATTTGTGGGAAAATATAGCCAAGGATACATATTACGAGATACACTAATGATAGAAAGGGAAACTGTAAACACTGCCTCTCCAAAAATTAAAAATCATAAATTGTGACAACGTGCCCCGGTCTCCCCTACATATATACTAAACCTACACATTATATGGCTACCTAAATTTATAAAATTAGAAACATACTTCTTAATTTTTAAGTGAAAATGACATATTCATTGAGATAATAGAAGAAGGTTGTGCGTTACATCGTCAAGTATCTTTGTACATCTTTGTAGTATGTACATCTTATTTTAACCAGTTTACTTCTAATTCGGACCGTATTCGTATTATCTAGTTCGTATTTGTTTTATTTTTTTATTATTATTAAGCTGAAACAAGGTCCAACTAACAGCTTAGATTTCCATGTGCCTTAAATTTTGGCATAAATTTTCCCGTCTCAATTTGGTCTGCATACAATACCTTGGTTTTGAATATAAATAAATGTACACTTTATATTATTATCGTTACAATAGAAGAAGAAGAAGAAGAAGAAGAAGAAGCAGCAGCAGCAGCAGAAGGCGAATATTTTTTTCGGACAGATCGTTATCGTCTCACTCTGAATAAAACTGTGTAGAATCGATTACACTGCAAGGGTCGACTGTGGCCGAGGAACAGGCCTTGGCTTTGGTCACGCATACGTTTTGCGTTATCCTCCCTCTCTCTCTCTCTCTCTCTCTCTATCTCTATAGTATTGACGACCGCCGAACTAAGTCATTATCGTAGTTTATATACCACCAATATTTAACATGCATATTGTAAAAGAAAATCTCTTGTTAGTAAAGAAGAGCTAAGTGGTACTAACGTAATTCGAATATACGAATAATTGGATATTCTAACACGCAGAAAAATTTAACACGATATATATTCAATGTAACACAGTATAGGGTAGACTACATAATTTAAAATATATTAAAATGGTATAAACATTGTACTTACTCTTTCTTTAATAAGTGTATTTCAAGTAGCCTTAGGTTCTCTACAGATGCATATCAAATATCGTCATCATCATCAGTAGCTCCACAACCCACCGTGGGCTCAGCTTCCCTCAGGATGTCGCTCCAGAGTTTCCTATCCTTAGCCAATGTCCACCAATTTTTCACTCCAAATATTTTCACATCCTCTAGGATTCCATCAATCCATCGTAGTCTGGGTCTTCCACGTCCTCTCTTTCCTCCTGGTGTGCATTTCACAATCGTCTTAAGAACATTCTCCTCATTCATTCTCTGAACATGTCCTGCCCATCTCAGTCTAGCTATTCTAATTGATGTCGCAATATCAGGCCATCTACATAACTCATATATAACTCATAGAGGTCTCTGTTGCACCTTATTATCCACTCTCCACCTTCCCTAATGGGCCCATAAATTTTCCTAAGTATTTTACTTTTGAAGAATGCAAGTCGAAACAGGTCGCCCTGTGTCAGTACCCATGTTTCACTTCTGTACATCAGAACCGGTTTTACTAATGATCTATATAGAGTCTAGCTATAGTTGCACGGTGTAGAAGTTGTGATTTAAATCAAATATAACACAGCATAAAAAAATTAAAATTGCAAGAAGGAAATATTTGCAGATTTAGACATAATAAGTCTAATAGTAACTTAGGCGTGATGAAAACTTAATTACACATTTATCCGGGTCGGATGCAGCACACGACCTTACAATAAACACTAAAAGTTCGACAGATTCGGATTTGGGTTGCAGTTCCGTTTAGTCTGACACTCTGCTGGATTTTCACAAATTTTGTCAATTTTTTTTTCATCCTGACCAAAATTTCAAGATTTTCAAAATTCAACACTACATTCAGTTTGTGGTTTAGATTCACTTTAATTTGATACGCCACGTGGGTTTTTGCGGTTGTTTCACAATTTAAACCGCATCCCACATTTTTACCTCCCACTCCCCAATTTTTAGAGCGATGAATCTCAAAAACAGTAGGATTATGTAAGATTAAAAGTATTGACGTGCATGCCAAGATTTATAGAAATCCGTGGACGCGATCAAACGTTATCGTGAGACAGACAGACAGACAATCAAATACCAAACTGTCGAGGCAAAACTGAGAGCTCACTTCGCTCGTTCAACATGCTTGTTGTTAACTTTAGAATGGATACTTAATTAGTTTATAAGAAGGCGAGAAACTTGAGGCTGTTCAATCTGTTATTGTCAGTGACACTACCAATTTTCGCCAAGTTGATTGCTGCCCGCTTACCGTACTGAACAAATTGCCTATATTGTTGTCATCGTGAATGAAAATTAATTTCCAGTAAATACATAACGCTTATTGATTTTCAACAAATAGGTTATGCGGTTTTAACGCTTCCCAAGTACACAAGAGCTTCACTTATCCAAATATCCGCGTCTCCAGAAAACTAGACTTCTATTCTTAAACGATCGTTGGTTTATACTTTATGGGGGTTTTTAATAATTAAATATATTAAGAACTCGTGAAGTATGGCACTACAGAATCCAAGCTATGGACAGGAAACTTGTAACGGAACAACAGACGGTAGCCTAAGTAAAACTTGTTCCGTCATATTTTTACTTAGGCGGATCATAGTCAGGCAACTATGGGAATGCTTTGATTCAGAACAGCACTAGTTCTGGTATAAGCGTACGGTGTTACAGTACCACAACATCCAGTAACATTGTACTGCAATACTGCACAATATATACTGAATACTGTTAACTGGAAAAGTAAACAAATTGTATTAAGGTGACTGGAGCACTGAAAATGAAATAAATGCTTTTTATGCAAAATAAGATTTACGTTAAATTCACGGATGGCCATTTAAAGTATGACACTGGACACTGGACACTGACCCAACCGTGAAGAAGGGTGGTTGGCAAGGTTGAAAAACATGGATCATGCCGCATGGTGTAGTCCCACGTGCAATAATAGCAGTATAAAATTATGGTTGCAGAAGAAAATAGGAAAATGAATTGACACAAAGCCCGTGTTATGACAATGTGTAAAAATCGTGCAAGAACTATGCATACTTAACAATATATTCGGATAGAAAGTGCTGTGGACATTTCCTTTTGGAACGAATTCTCCACGTGACCAGATTATGAAGGGAGTATCGGAAGTGGTTGAAGATCACGGACACTTGAAGGGAAAAGAAGAAAAGGTATGACTATAGTGAAGAAGAAGAAGAAGAAGAAGAAAAATGTCTAGCAAGTTAAACGTAGAAGTAATATTTGTACCGTTTTACAGAAATAATTTTAACTGTTACAATATACAAAGCTCCGATATACAAACTTGACTCCGATCAAATCGAAAAGGTTAATATGTATTTATTTCCACAGTAGAATATATTGTGAGCCGTATGATACAAATTTTTCTGATTTTTCTTGGTAAATATTGCGCCTAAAACAAATTGTTCGAACTATAACACCCGACAAATTTTAATTTCTGATAAAATGGTTTAATTAATTGTTAATTAATTAAGGTGTATAAGTTCAATGCCACGTATTATATACAGTTTTATAACTGACTGTTTCTCACTACAAACAAATTAATTTTTTGTTCGACGAAACCCTGAAAAAGTGATACAAGCTATTATTTTTATTTTTATGCATAATTGATTATTCAGTAGTCTCAGTGTTTTTCATTTAGTGACTAGGATGAAGTAAGCGGAACTAGGAACTATCAGAAGCGAACATAGGTAAATAGATTTTGTTGTGACATTGAACGTATAAAAATAAACATCGCGTATGGGAAATTAATTTTTTTTTCTCTGCGTAACCATTATTTTTAAAAATGTGTTAAATAAATGTTAACAACAATAATTATAAAGCGAAAATAGGGAAACACAATTTACAAAAAATTATAGAAATAGATGTTTAAGTCAGTGAGCGGTTGCGCAAGTGTGCGTGTGTGCACCTTGGCGGCAGTGACGTAACAAAGACGTCCAAGGACGACCAGGTGGCCACACGGCATAACATTTTTGACTAAGACTACCTTCACGCACAATAGAACCACTCGGACGCACACGCACACACACATTCAAATCCTACTCCCTATAATAATTCACTAGATCAGCTAGCTAGATGTTGTGTTGCTGGGCGGGAAACAATACTGACCTAGTGAGCAGGCAACTGCCTTGTCGATTTCGTTGTCGTTCCCACCTCGCGCTTCGCTCCATCCTGCTTGCATACCAATGATCCTGACGCCGCGGACTTGCGCGTCTTCATCAGTTTTATAATTTATAATACTTTCATAATTTAGTGGCAAACATTTTTATCTTTTAGAACAGTCTCATAGGTTTGGTTATTATACCCCAACTGTCAGGATTAGGTTCATCTCGATTCCGGTGGCTGAAAAATCTAAATAACTTAATGTCCACATGTTTGTTTCCTCTGATACACTACACTCAAGAAACTTGTAACAATACTGAATCCGTACTACCGTACTAATTTATTCGTGGTATTGAACTTATACACCTCATTAATTAACAATTAAATTAACAATTGATAAATCCTTTTATCAAAAATTAAAATTTATCCGGTATTACATAATTCGAACAATTTGTTTAACGCGTAAGTTTTACCAAGAAAAATTTGTATCACACTGCCCACAATATACACTAGTGTGCAAATATTATTAACATTTCGATTTGATCGTAGCCAAGTTTGTATATCGGAGCTTTGTATGTTGTAGCAGTTAAAAAAAATATTTCTGTGAGACGGGACAAATGTTACTTCTACGTTTAACTTGCTAGATATCTTCTTCTCCTTCTTCTTAGTAAACTACGTCCAATGTAACTTTTTAAAAATTTAACTAGGCGTAGGCGTATATATTAAACTAGTATCAAAGGTTAAGCACTAATGCAGATTATTTTTTATTCATTTTTATTTCTTGTTATTTTTGTTTTTATTACTCCGTCCATCCTGGCGTGATAATGGACGATGGAAGCATAGTTCTTGCCATATTATCTTCCGTACGACTTCAGTTAGGCAGCCAACCTAGTAGTTCGTAGCTGGTATTATAAGAAATTTTTCTTCTTCGTCTTCTTCTTCTTCTTCTTCTTCTTCTTCTTCTTCTTCTTCTTCTTCTTCTTCTTCTTCTTCTTCTTCTTATTATTATTATTATTATTATTATTATTATTATTATTATTATTATTATTAATGGAAAGCTAAGATCTCAAATACTAAGACAAAAGTGATGGCCTTCCTAGGGAAAAACACTGTAGTTAATAATAGTGTTTTGGAGCAGGTATCACATTTTAATAATTTGGGATGTGATATCTCACATAGGAAGGATAACGATATCGAGAGAAAGTTAAATAAATTTAGTTATACCTGTGGAACAATAAGGTTACTATTGAAGAATAAAACGCAGAGGAAGACATCTGAAGTTCTATAAGGTCGTGGGCTTTGCCGACTTTAATGTACGGATGAAACATGGACTCTCCTGCAAAAAGATATTTCAAAAATACAGGCCTCGGAAATGAAATTTTTAAGAGCAGTGAAGGGATGCAGTTTGAGAGATCGTCTACGAAACGACTATATGAAGTTACAGTCGGTTCTGGAGGAATCAGGCAGAACTGGAAGTCCCATGTGGGACACACATGAAGGACACACAAGAAGAAGAAGATTATTCGAACGTATCTCTTCAAAAGAACAGATGAAATTTGAAGAGACGCGGCAAAGCATGAAGCCAGTGAACTCACTATCAGGCACTGGAATAGGAAGGCCAGAGGAGGATGAAGAGCTAGACTCGTACCGAACTTGAGGCAATGGACTGGACTGACCGGGAACACGGTGAAGTTAACTACCATCTGACACGGTTCATCAGTGGTCACGGCAATTTTAATGCCTACCTTCACATACTGGGAAAGGTGCAGAGCCCAGCGTGCCGTACGCTGTCTCTCCCCATGATGATGCTTTCCACACCTTTTCCAAGTGCTGCAGCTTCACAAGAGAGACTATGGTACTGCAAATGGAGCTCGGGGAGTTTACGCCCGAGAGCGTAGTTGAGCTTATAATTCGAGGCAAGGCGGAATGGGACCGAATTTCTGCATTTATTCAGTGGATCCTACTGGAAAAGAAAAGACATGTTCAATTTGCACACAACGGGCTGTAGCACATAAAGGACAATTAAAATGCGTATTTCTTTATTATTTCTTTAGTAATATAACAATTGTAGATCACACAGGTGTACAATAAATGCTAAAATTTGATAAATTCGGATTTGTTTACAATTCCTTCAAGTTTGACACCCTACTGGATTTTCACAATTTTTTTCAAAATTTTGATCTCATGTTTTGTGGCCTGGGACCCCAAACTATTGGAACTTCCAGACCATAAGACTACATTCACATGTTACTTAAAGATTCTCTATAAGTTTATGAACTGTTTTTTGCTACTTTATAAAAACTTTCACCCACTTTTGGACTTTAACGTCCATAAATTTTGAAATTTTCAAAAATGGGCACTACATTCAGATTGTAGTTAAAATTCTCTTTAACGTAGCCTAATACCTCATACGGGCTTTTGAATATTTTTGACAAATTACAATATTTTTGCAATTTTTACCCCACACGTTTTTGACTCTCACCCCCCTATTTTTGGAGGAATTATCTCAAAAATGGTAGGGTTGTGTGGGGCAAAAGTATGAACACGCATTCCACTTTAACGATGCGTTCAAATGATATCGTGAGACATACCCCAAATAGACAGACAGGCAGACAGACAAATGCCAACCGGCAGAGTTAACACCGAGAACTCGTTTCGCTCATTCTGTTAGCAAATTATGGGCAGTGTAACTGGCAGATATCTCAGGACGAGAGGTGAAGGTGGGGCGCATTCATTTGCAAGGCCACATCCGCATACATATGTAGTTTAAAAGCAGGAATAATAATAATAATAATAATAATAATAAGAAGAAGAAGAAGAAGAAGAAGAAGAAGAAGAAGAAGAAGAAGAAGAAGAAGAAGAAGAAGAAGAAGAAGACGACGACGACGACGACGACGATGATGATGATGATGATGATGATGATGATAATGAAGCAGAAGAAGGAGATGAAGAAGAAGAACGTTTAAGACTTTACTCGTGTGCGCGGACATCTATGGTGGGAAACATAGGATACTGGGTTGAAGCGGTACCACCATTGTGAATGTATGCGTAATTGCCATTACATACGTGAACAGATCTGGGAGGTTACTTAATTTGCACAGCTGACATTTGTTAGTTGCCAAACTACATTTTTTTTTAGTTACTGTCGATGTACGATCCGATGCAAGTACTTATATTATCTTCTGCGCGTATTGAAGGGCTAATTCCTACAGAAATTAAACAAAAATCGCTCAAGAAAGAGAAGAATGGATTTGTTTTGTATCACGTAACTCTAATTCGCAAGATATAGGCCTAGTAATAATGTACTGGCGACGCTACGCTATCCAGTATCAATGGAGCTCTTTGGGGATGGACTAATTGACATCCCGTATGTCGCCTAATACTGTACGTTATACTTAAAGATAACGTTACATTGAGAGTTTTGTTGATTTATAAAAGAAGGAAAGGTCTTACGGCCGGCGTGAATGTTACTCAAATTTCCCAGGCTGGTAGTCCAACGTTTCAACTGTGTCATGTCATGCGTCAACGCATGACGGCTATGCTCAGTGCGTGAGAACAGTTACTCGCATACGACTATGAGTAAATGGAGTCCTACACATTGAAGCACTTCTATTTGTAGAACAACCCTTCTTCCGAAGGAACGGATCCGAGCTGCCGACTTCCCTTATATTCTATCGACTAGAGGCTCTTCACCTTAGAGACCTGGTGCGGACACGGGTACGATCCGTAGCAGACAGTCCGTGTAGCCCTCCCACGGATTTTTCAGATATTAAATTATGTTTACTGCTGATTGATCAATATCTTAGCATTACTCAAGGCCGGTAACCAGTACTGATTAATGGGTAAAGATGCCTGCTGCGGTCGCCTAATTTCTGCAACCGATCCATGTACCGTCGAGTCGAGGAGAGCACCGGGGTCTCTCCAAACAATACGCTATGGGCGTCGTTCGACAGCACCCGCTCTGCAACACCTGTTGGCCTAGACGGCATGTCG